>OZ005742.1:9044982-9612288 GCA_963930735.1 Dioctria linearis | reverse complement strand
TCTTATTAACGGCCCGATTCTTTTCTACTTATAAATAAATGATCATCTCGAGGCAGAGATGCCAACTGCACGGAAAGTACCGTGTTCTACCGTAATTTAGAGTCATTCATAGTAACACGGAAATCCTGGCATTTACACGGAACGCAACCCTATTTTTTAAATTGGATCTGGTACAAGAAGTATGTTTGTTTTAGTACCTTCTTTCTATCTGTTATAACCTAGATGAAATCTATAACTTAGTTTGTCATTACGTTTGTAACGCACAGAAATAATCATGGTAGAGCAAAATGGATTGGACACCCATTCATAATATTAAAAGTTATTTTGATTTTTGCATGTCTGTCCGTCCGCGCACGATAACTCGAGAGCGCGTTCACTTAAAAAGCTAAAATTTTGTACACAGACTTTAAAAATAAAAGTAAAATTAAGTTCGAAAATGAGACAAATCGGGCAACTCCTTCGTGGGGTTGCCATACAAAAATTTCGTTTTCCACTATATATTTGGACAGAGCCTGAGAACGAGTCGACGTAGAGAGCTGGAATTTAGTATATGGTCTTTTTATAGTTACATCAAATAAAATTACAAAAACGGAATGAATCGAGCAACCCGTTCTTGGTATTGCCATATAAAAATTTAGGTTTTTTACATATACTTTGAAAACGATCAGTCCTAGACATTTTTATTGCACTAAAAACTTCTTCAGAATACAAAATCCTATAAAATTGGTTATAATCATTTTTTCTGTCCAACGAACCGTTCTAGAAATATATGCGAAAAATCACTTCAGAAAATTACCAACGCTACAAAAAAACGGCAATTAAAAATATTTTTAATTTTCCAAAACATACAAAAACAAGGGGACTATGCAAAAATAGGAATATATTACCAGTATCAAAATTGATAGAACACACATCATATACCTATTAATTTTCAGAAAAATCAAGAATTTTAAATTGAAACAAGATCAATCAAATGAAATCGAATAATTAAAAAATAAAGAATTTACATAAAAAAATAAAAAAATATATACTAATTGATGAATTCATTGGTAAATTATAGCAATCAATGCGATTTTGGTTGTTGTTTATTGGTAGACAAATATTTTATCTCAGCATTATGTTTTCATACTTTTAATAAAACACATGCGGCACTGAATTCTTCAGTCAATCTATTTCTAAATTTTTTTTTTATAAAATTCAATTCTAAATGTTGTTGGAGTCATCCCGTGTACTTTTTTGTTTTGTTTTTTTTTTTTTCTGGCGAACTCAATAAACATACAAGTGTAAAATTTTTACCACATACATATTTATTCATACCTTGAGTACACTCTAAAATTTGTTCAGCCCGAAATCGTCGCTCATTGCTGGAGTACACGGCAACTTAGTCACAAAAAGTCATCAAAAAAAAGCATTTTTCGGTAACCACCATTGCGGGCTTTCTGCTTAACCAAAAAATCCAAAATAAAAAAATAAATTTTAATCTGTGAAGTATGAACCAGTTTCTGAACAAGGATTACTAAAAAATATTGAAATGTAAATTTTTGACATCTTGTTGAACATTTTTTCGTGAATTTTGGTGTTTTTTGAGGCCAGATCGTCCCTTTAACCCGTACACGAATTTGTCTGTCAGTATATTTCTTTTTTACTATTTTCGACACTCTCGTAGACCCACTTTTCGTCATCACAGCGAACTGAAATTTGGCACACAGGTTCATGTCGCGTGACAATTGAATCTATCAAAATTTGAACCGGAAATTTCAATGGAAAACCCGGGAAAATCGGGAAAAATCATTTGAAAATTTGGTACATATTTGATTAGTGATAAATCCGATTCAGGAAAAATGCAGAGTTTTCCGATTTTTCCGTAAAAATTTCCGGAATTTTCCGACTTTTCCGCCAAAATTTTCCAATAAAAATGTTTTCTAAATTATGCAGGATCAAGTTCCCTATCAACTGGCATCATTACTTTCTCTCCGACAATGGTGAAAACTTGCAGAAAAAATCGAGGAAAATCATGTAAAACGCTTTTCCGGAGTTTTTTCCGACTAAGGAAGCATTTCAGCGTTTTGCAACCTAAAACAAAGTTGTAGAGCGAAATGAGTTGCATAAAGTTGCTTTTGTGGAAAACTCCATGGAAAACCCGGAAAAGCGGGAAAATCATCGGAAAAATTTTCATCGATATGATTCGTGATAAATCTGTTTCAGGGCAGCACGTAATAACAATTTAGTTAACGTGAAAAAGGTCGAAAATTAAATAAGTAAAAAACGAGTTTTCAAACAAAACTGAGGCCAAGCCGCATGAAAAAGTAGAAAATAAACTTTTATTCACACACAGAGGTGGACTCAGATTTTTTGATTGGGACATTTCTCTTGAATATTCTTTCTCTTCATGAATCAAATCACTTATTACCTCTGATTGATCATACTAAAATATATCGGTGATTGTCCGCGAACAAAATCTGCCCGTACCGGTACTAAAATTTTGTAAACTGATGAGCATTGGCTACCATGGTGGGTACCATGGCACTTTTTATTCAAGTGCGATAATGTGAGTTTACAATATGTGGTCGTACGATAACAACTTTTTTACTGAGCGCCTCGATGAGGTTCTTAGCCAACTCATCTATCAGCTCATCAGTAAATTGGTATGGATACTGATATGTAGGTCTAGTGCAGATAATGTACGAGTGAGATGGAGATAAAGGGTGTTGCGCTAAAAAATTCCTGTGTCTTTTGCTATGCGCCTTCGAAGTGCGGACTGAATTTTATCTTTCTTCTGTGAAAAGCGAAGCGAGGAAGGTGAAATATAATTTAAAGTTAAGTGTAATTGAAGTCGTCCAGTTCCAGTTAAGTTTAAGTATTTTTTAATCATTGGTAAATAATTTTTCATATTTTTATGGATAGTAATTCCTATTTACAAAATCAAAGTCAAAAATAACCAATTTGTTGATGATATTTGTAATGGGAATATATTTTAGCCGCAATAATAATATTTCTTTTTGTTTGCGATTGCGTGTCGTATCTCTGCACGAAAGTATAACAGTATAGTATTTTCGTGTAGGCATATGACATGCGTGATAATCCGAAATTTGTTATTTTCTGAATTAAAAATTATATCACTCATTATATATCAGTCATTATTACGCTCAGCGATGAGGTATTTGATTTACTCACCAATGAGAATCATGATTACGCTCAGCGATGAGTGAGTGCTTAGACAAAATTCAGCATTACATTCATCCAACCAATCATCATGAGCTCATCAGTGCGCTCATGATGATTGGACTACCAGGGCTTTGCCTTATCACATGAGTCCATTAAACAGACAAGAAATACCCATATATTGAGGACGGCTGTTGATGTATGATGAGAAGACCTCGTAACAAACCTCAATAACTCACTGATCTCGGCTAAATAAATCATGGGTACGATCCAAAATGTATAGATATCATTTCGATCGACTGCTCTGCTCAGGCCAGTAAAAATTGTTTTTAATGTAGGCAAGAGTTCATTTTTAAATCGTTTTCTTCAGTGTTTCATTCACCATTCTATGCTATTACAGTCCAAAATCAATGTCGAGTATCCACCCGACATTTATTTTAGACTGTAAGTAGACAAACTAATAACATTCCAAGACTGGGAAAGTAGAAACAAAATCTTAAACGCTTAGCTCGAATATAAAAACGACGATGCCTCAACGATGCCTCGACTTGATCTCGTAACCAAAATGTAAGCCAGCAATGCTTCAGTCCAATATAAAATCAACGGTGCCTCGACCTGATAAAAGGAAGGCCTCAATTTTTTCTTATAAATTTACTGAAAATTGTCTCTTTAGAATTTTTATGCATTGTTAGAGGCCGACAGAAATGCCTCGCTCCAATATAAAGGCCGGTACACACTGAGCGTGTGTCGGAGCTTGAATTGCGACTGAAGTCTGACATGAATGAAATGGCCGAAACTATTGCGTACAATTGCGACAAATTGAGCGGAACGGCTGACAGCCAACTGCAAATTTCTATGCAATACACGATCCATCAAATGTGAAAAAATTGTTCCTATTACTGCAATAGTCGTTGGCCGTTGCTACTGTGTTTAAGCCTACAAGCAAATCTGATAACTTTGTTATATAATTGAACTAATTGTTGCGTGCAAAAGTTAACATCTAATTTTGTCTAGTTCATTTCTATAGCAAAATTTGTAAGATTTGCTTGTACCAAATAGTTTCGGTCGGTTTCATTCATGCCAGACTTCAGTCTCAATTCATGCTCCGACTTTCGTTACACACACTCTTGAAAATCATACGATTTAGCCATGCACAAGATGTACGATTTGCTTGAGCGTATATAACGACCTTTAGATTGTCTATGGTACAACACACTGCTTATACATACATGCATTCAAGAAGAGAGGTAATTGCGGAAAAAAAAAGATCAACGCACGCTAACAGCTAAAATCTATAAAAAAATTTTCATTTCGTAGCAAAGACATAACCTTGGAGGCCAACGCTCATCAGTTTACAAAATTTTAGTACCGGTGCGGGCGAGAACTAACTACACACTAACTAACACAACTTTTTTCTCAAGTACGACAATGTGAGTATATATTATGTGGTTGTACGTAAGTAATTTTTTACTGTGCTCCTCGATGAGTTTCTTCACCAACTCATCTATCAGCTCACCAATAAATTGATATTGAAACTAATATGTTGGTCTAGTCCATCTAATGTACGAGTGAAAGGAAGATAAATGGTGTTGAAGCAATCATTGAATTGCGAAGTATGCATATAAATAAGTTACGTCCCGCTTCTAAGAACAAAAATCAGCATTACATTCATCCAACGAATCATCATAAGCTCATCAGTGCGCTCATGATGATTGGGCTACCAGGGAAATTTCTACGGGCATACGACACAAGAGCCGTTTCTTCCAAATGTTATTGAGAACCACTAACAATTCTTTAGGCTGGCTTACTTTCTCGTTGAAGAGATGCCCTATATTTGCCTTTACAGTTTATTTTTATTTGATACTTAAGAAATTCATAAACGAAAACCTTCGAGAAAAAACTGAGAACCCAATTTCTTTAAAATTATTATGAGAATGTTCCCTTCTGAGTTCAATTCATAAGACGCCATTCAAGCAAAATAAATTACACATACCTGCAAGCCTACCAACATCTACGCAAAAAAATAAAAATACAAACCTTCTTCATAAATCCTTGCAAAATTCTACAAAAATTGTATACATTCTCAACTTAACTAAAAATTAATAAAACAAAAATTTCATCCAAAACCAATTCCTTTTTCTCCTCTCTATAAACGTGGAACCTATATATCACTTTATTTTACATTTTCACAGTACTCCATACTTCCATCCCATCTAACCATCAATCATAACCTCATTTCCTTAGTTCCTGTTCCTGGGAAACTATAGTTAAGTAAAAGTAGCTTAGTGAAACTTCCTGAAAGTGAAATTCTAATGAAAACTCTTTAAATTCTTGAAGATTTCATCCATAAAACAATTATTCCTGTACCTTGCCCAGACTATATATACCCACCCCAACCCTGATAAACTCAAACCACCTGAGCTTAAGGATTGGCTTCTACCGTTCTTTACAATCAGCACAAGAATCCATCTTTGTAGTTTTTGGCGGATACCGACATAGTACATTTCTGTTGAAACGCAGTCTTTTCACGAACTTACTGGATCAACCCTGTGCTGGAATACTTAATCCTTAAAAAGGACGTCTGGATATAGCTAGCAGAAGTGCACGCAATTAAACTATGAAGAACAAACTCGGAGAGACTTGTTAGGGAGGCTTAAGGTGAATAGCGAAATTGTAAAATAACTGGATTCCGGTGCTAAGAATAGAGTGGAGAAGAAGTCAGGTAGGTATCAGTATAGACACGTATATGTATGTATTTTATATGTATGTATGAATGCCTGGATCTGGAATGAGTCATTTGGGGCTTAGAAGATAATTCTAAATACGATAGGAGTTATTTAAAATTAAAAATTTAAAACATTCAATTATTTTATGGGGATTTGCTGTAGCTGGTGAATTTTATATAGCCGTGGTATGGGGTTGGCTAGGATATGAAAAAGGGATCTGACCTGATTTATAAGTTATCTACCAGCCTCATAGCGGTTGAAATAATTGCCAATCTCCATTTTGACGGATTTTAATAATAATTTTTTCGTATTTCAATTTGTTTGCAGTAGAAAATTGAAATATTTCAAAATAGAGGTGAGACCTTGATGAGTTTATGAACTTTTTTAATATATTTTACGCTTGAAAATTAATAGCCCCGAAAGTTCATCTATTTTGAAGACTCTTGATAAATAATTGCATTTCTAAATCATTAGCAAAACTAATAGCTATTTAGGCACAAAAGGAGACACTGGACTATTGCAGCACATTCCCTGTCAAACGTCAAGCAAAAGATAGTGATGCACGTCGAACACATTATGATCTCTAAGAGTGCTAAAAGTCATCGAAATAACAAAAATTATATTAAAAATCGTCACCCGATTTATTCTAATTTACATAATATTACAGTTGACGGTTTCGCTGTCTTTGCTGCTTCTTAGCAAAAGTATTTGAAAAATCTTACATGAATCCTCAAACTTTGGAGTGTCTCAAGGCTCTTATTAACGGCCCGATTCTTTTCTACTTATAAATAAATGATCATCTCGAGGCAGAGATGCCAACTGCACGGAAAGTACCGTGTTCTACCGTAATTTAGAGTCATTCATAGTAACACGGAAATCCTGGCATTTACACGGAACGCAACCCTATTTTTTAAATTGGATCTGGTACAAGAAGTATGTTTGTTTTAGTACCTTCTTTCTATCTGTTATAACCTAGATGAAATCTATAACTTAGTTTGTCATTACGTTTGTAACGCACAGAAATAATCATGGTAGAGCAAAATGGATTGGACACCCATTCATAATATTAAAAGTTATTTTGATTTTTGCATGTCTGTCCGTCCGCGCACGATAACTCGAGAGCGCGTTCACTTAAAAAGCTAAAATTTTGTACACAGACTTTAAAAATAAAAGTAAAATTAAGTTCGAAAATGAGACAAATCGGGCAACTCCTTCGTGGGGTTGCCATACAAAAATTTCGTTTTCCACTATATATTTGGACAGAGCCTGAGAACGAGTCGACGTAGAGAGCTGGAATTTAGTATATGGTCTTTTTATAGTTACATCAAATAAAATTACAAAAACGGAATGAATCGAGCAACCCGTTCTTGGTATTGCCATATAAAAATTTAGGTTTTTTACATATACTTTGAAAACGATCAGTCCTAGACATTTTTATTGCACTAAAAACTTCTTCAGAATACAAAATCCTATAAAATTGGTTATAATCATTTTTTCTGTCCAACGAACCGTTCTAGAAATATATGCGAAAAATCACTTCAGAAAATTACCAACGCTACAAAAAACGGCAATTAAAAATATTTTTAATTTTCCAAAACATACAAAAACAAGGGGACTATGCAAAAATAGGAATATATTACCAGTATCAAAATTGATAGAACACACATCATATACCTATTAATTTTCAGAAAAATCAAGAATTTTAAATTGAAACAAGATCAATCAAATGAAATCGAATAATTAAAAAATAAAGAATTTACATAAAAAAATAAAAAAATATATACTAATTGATGAATTCATTGGTAAATTATAGCAATCAATGCGATTTTGGTTGTTGTTTATTGGTAGACAAATATTTTATCTCAGCATTATGTTTTCATACTTTTAATAAAACACATGCGGCACTGAATTCTTCAGTCAATCTATTTCTAAATTTTTTTTTTATAAAATTCAATTCTAAATGTTGTTGGAGTCATCCCGTGTGATGGCACTTTTTTGTTTTGTTTTTTTTTTTCTGGCGAACTCAATAAACATACAAGTGTAAAATTTTTACCACATACATATTTATTCATACCTTGAGTACACTCTAAAATTTGTTCAGCCCGAAATCGTCGCTCATTGCTGGAGTACACGGCAACTTAGTCACAAAAAGTCATCAAAAAAAGCATTTTTCGGTAACCACCATTGCGGGCTTTCTGCTTAACCAAAAATCCAAAATAAAAAAATAAATTTTAATCTGTGAAGTATGAACCAGTTTCTGAACAAGGATTACTAAAAAATATTGAAATGTAAATTTTTGACATCTTGTTGAACATTTTTTCGTGAATTTTGGTGTTTTTTGAGGCCAGATCGTCCCTTTAACCCGTACACGAATTTGTCTGTCAGTATATTTCTTTTTTACTATTTTCGACACTCTCGTAGACCCACTTTTCGTCATCACAGCGAACTGAAATTTGGCACACAGGTTCATGTCGCGTGACAATTGAATCTATCAAAATTTGAACCGGAAATTTCAATGGAAAACCCGGAAAATCGGGAAAAATCATTTGAAAATTTGGTACATATTTGATTAGTGATAAATCCGATTCAGGAAAAATGCAGAGTTTTCCGATTTTTCCGTAAAAATTTCCGGAATTTTCCGACTTTTCCGCCAAAATTTTCCAATAAAAATGTTTTCTAAATTATGCAGGATCAAGTTCCCTATCAACTGGCATCATTACTTTCTCTCCGACAATGGTGAAAACTTGCAGAAAAAATCGAGGAAAATCATGTAAAACGCTTTTCCGGAGTTTTTCCGACTAAGGAAGCATTTCAGCGTTTTGCAACCTAAAACAAAGTTGTAGAGCGAAATGAGTTGCATAAAGTTGCTTTTGTGGAAAACTCCATGGAAAACCCGGAAAAGCGGGAAAATCATCGGAAAAATTTTCATCGATATGATTCGTGATAAATCTGTTTCAGGGCAGCACGTAATAACAATTTAGTTAACGTGAAAAAGGTCGAAAATTAAATAAGTAAAAAACGAGTTTTCAAACAAAACTGAGGCCAAGCCGCATGAAAAAGTAGAAAATAAACTTTTATTCACACACAGAGGTGGACTCAGATTTTTTGATTGGGACATTTCTCTTGAATATTCTTTCTCTTCATGAATCAAATCACTTATTACCTCTGATTGATCATACTAAAATATATCGGTGATTGTCCGCGAACAAAATCTGAGTCCACCTCTGTGTGTGAAGAAAAATTTATTTTCTACTTTTTCATGCGGCTTGTCCTCAGTTTTGTTTGAAAACTCGTTTTTTTATTTATTTTATTTGCTACTTCTTCAACATGTAAAAAAAAAACAGCTGGATGAATCCGAATTATCCTAGTTTGCAATGAGTTTACATGAGTACTGAATAAGTCAATAAAATTTCAAAGGAATTCGTTCGATAGATTTCGAGATAATGTGGTTACCAGTTTGAAAAATACAGTTTTGAGGAAAATGGTCTTCTAGTAACTTACAGTACGGTTTCTTAACGTTCCCTACACTTACTTGTACTGCCCGTAGTTAGAGCGTACATGCAATAAATGAAAGATGTAGTGAAATTTATGCCACTGGTATAAAGCTAGTGGTTTTTATTTGTTTATTCACTGCGCTAAATGTTTCAAGTTCAATAAATACTAAAACTTGAGAACTGCAAGATATATATATATATATATATATATATATATATATATATATATATATATATATATATATATATATATATTATAATATAAAAAGCTGAAACCAATGTTTATTAAATGATTAATATATAAATTTGATTTACACAACTGTAGCAATTGACTTGATCGAAAAATAGCAGCTGATTTGACCTTTTATTTGACTGAGGTGTGGGATGAGGGTATTCTTTATTGCAGTCGATACCCGCAATAAAGTGGATTTATTAGGAATTGTCTTATTATAGTCGAAACTCGCAATAAGACTCTTTACTACAGTCGATACCCGCAATAAAGTGTTTTGTTTTAGTGATTTTCTTACTGCAGTCGAGACCCGCAGCCAGAATCTTTATTACAGTCGAGACCCGCAATAAAGTGTTTGTGTTAGTAATTGTCTTACTACAGTCGATACCCGCAGTAAGACTCTTTATTACAGTCAATACCCGCAATAAAGTGGTTTTGTTAGTAATTGTCTTATTACAGTCGAGACCAGCAATAAGACCCTTTATTACAGTCGAGACCCGCAATAAAGTGGTTTGAGTTAGTAAATTTCTTATTACAGTCGAGACCCGCAATAAGAAACTTTATTACAGTCGATACCCGCAATAAAGTGATTTGTTAGTAATATATTATCTCAGTCGAGACCCGAGATAATATTCTTTAAGTCAGTCGAGGCCCGATTTAAAGTGAATGTTAGTATGTATCTTAACTTCAGTCGCGACCCGAAGAAAGATTCTTTATTTCCGTCGAGACCAGAAATAAAGTATACTGTTAGTAATATTTTTTATTGCAGTCGCTACCCACAATAAAAAACCTTTAATTTAATCGCTATCTAAAGCAAACTCCTTAATCCAGTCGGTACCCAGAATAAGAATATTTTATTTTAGCTGTCAATTAAACCAAGCATTTAATTTAGTAATAAAAATCACTAGGAAAGAACACAAAGGAATAAATTGCCAAGTTAATCACTGCACTGCTAAATCACAAAAGAGATCGAATCAAGTCAAACTGCTGTTTATATAGCCTTTGCTTGCACACGACACCAATGATGGAGTAGCAGAGGCGCATGATCACAAGAATTGGCCGTGATTCTGTAATTTTACGGTACCAGGGATAAAATATGCATAGCAACGAACAAAAATGCATAGTAACAAGAAATTTAAAGCAACCCATGCTGCTGTGTTAAATTGAATTCTGTATATTTGCAAAACATGTTATCTCTATCACGTAGAGAAGAAATTCCCGTTCGATAGAACTTATAATGATGATAGAGTTGGATATTGATCTGCCTGATTGTATTTGTGCCATGCATTGTATGCTACATGACAACACATGCTTTGGTTAGATGCTGTACCTATTTTTGGGAAAACTTGTAATTAGATTGAATTTGTTTTGCTTTTAGAACTCAATTTTAGCATGGTATTTTTGCATATGTTCTTTTCCAGCAATTGTTTTTAGCACGAATCTAATTGCTTCAATCATATGATAAGAATTTTAATTTGATCTGCTCAATGAGGCTATATTGTTGTATTGTATTTGTGCAATGTGTTATGTAGATGACAAATACATGGCTTTGTTAGGTTGTGTACCTGTTTTTTGATTAAGAGTAATCAAATTAGATTTAATTTTCCTAAAAATTTAATGCTTTGTTTTCAGGATCGGTAAAGCCAAAATATATTCGAACCGATTTGGTTCGAACATACTATATACTTTACTTAACAAAATAATAAAATGGGTTTGTTTACAAAGTAACCTTAGCATTTTACGCTCATTAACTCTCAGCTGAGTAAGAATTGCATATGTGTATGTACAGCACGAGTCTGAATCTGAAGGCAGCTACATTCGAAATATTCAGCTAACGGCATGCTTTCCATTACAGAGCTGCGACATATACAATGATTACTCAGCTGGGAGTTTTGTTTCATTACGGTTCGGAAGATAAGAAAGCAAGCTTAAGATTATCAGAACACAATTTTTCTGTATGATTAGTAGTTTAGGGCGGAGGAGCTATTCAAATCAAATTATGTCAGTTTTACATAAAAACACTGTAAATATTTTAGAATGTTAGGACTCCGTTGGGGCTCTCATGTAGTAGGGAGGGAGTCTGTTTCATGGGTTGTAAAGTATTCTCGAGGGTTTTGGTACACCCGTGTGAAATGATAAGGAAGTGCTGAGTTTTTCATTTAACTTAGTTCTGACCGTTCTGCGTGATAAATAATCTTTGGTGAGATCATTAGTTTTACCTCGTAGTCATAGTTCATCCAAGATCTCCAGCAATATCTTGTGGTCAAATGTATCGAAGGATTTTCGCAAATCGATAAACACAACGCCCATATATATACCCACATCTAAGTACTCATTTATCATGTGCATTGATACAGCTATGGCTGAATCTGTATCATATTTCTCTTGAAATTCGTTTTGGTTTTTATCAAATCCTCCACTCATCTTTTTTATTCTTGTATCTAATAGTTTTCGTAGATTTTCCCTATTGTACTTAAGAGTGAGATTGGATGATAGTTACTTGGGTTAGTTGTGTCACCTGCTTTGTGTATTGGGATAATAAGAGTCTCCTTTAAAAGATACGGGTATTCACCTTTCAGGAGGGCTCCAATGATAATTGAGGACAAAGGCCCACTTCTCACTTCCACAAGGATATTTAGGTCTTTTGCCGTAACGCCATCGGTATCAGGTGCGGAATCCTTTTTAAATTCGTAATGATTTGTTGTACTTTTGTTGTGTCTGTGGGTTGCAAGAGCATGCTTTTATCATTGTATGAATTACACACATATGGATTATTTAGGATTTTGTTGGTTACATTAGATCCAATTTCACTGAAATGTTTATTCAAATGACAAGCTATATCAAACTTACTGTTGCATATTTCCCTATTGTCCTTCAATTCTCGAATGTAAATTTCCTTAGTTCCTACATCCCTATTCGGTATGTCGTTATTTACCACTTTCCAAAACTTTCGCGATTTACTTCCGGCTTTTCTCAGCCTTTTATTAGATTCCTCTTTCGTTTGTTTTATTACTTTTGTTTAGGATGACGAACGGAGCGGGTCCTCCTCCAGAATGTCAGTTTTCTAAACATAATTATGTAGGTATAAAATGTGGTCTGTATATCCGATAAAATAAAACCTTTTAATATACAATAGCAGTCCTTAAGTGTTCAGATGGCTGCAGGACGCAACTTTAGAGCCCTATTTTTCCGACTCGTTAGGACTTGGGACACCTATGGTCCCCCGCCCCCAAAGCCAAATCCTGGGTGCGTTACTGGTTTTGTTACCTTTAAATATTAAAGGGTGATAAACTATTTCACCACTAGTTATTTAAGCCTGCATTTAACTCTCTTTTTTCAAAAATAATTAAGTTTTTATAGCTTTTTGGAAGTGTGTTTGAAAAAAATTCATGACCGATTACCATTCTAGTGTGGGCTACAAACATACACAATTGCGTGGAAAATTTTCTATTTAATCTTTAAAAGAGCCTTATCGTCAGAAAGGACCACCTAGATCAACCACCCACAAATTTAAGGGAAACAGTAAATTGAATAAGTACCTATTACAACCCCCCGCTTCCTAATAGCAATAGTAGCAAGTCAAGGAGGCAATTCATAAATTAAATACCTACTCTCACCATTAACTCGAGTCAACTTAATGATCTATATGGATGGATATATCCCCCTTGCTAATATTGAAATTATTTTACGAAACATTAAACTTTAATGAGGAAGGAGTGTTTTTGGAATTTGGTATACAAATGCAGAGATACCTATACCTACGTACATATAAATATATATATATAAACTTGGTGGTAAATCGATTTCAATTTGGTGTCACGTTTGTGACAATTTAATCACAACCCAATCAATTCTCATTATATTTTAATGAACCTCATAAAACCTCCACCGAGACAACTCTGGTAGAGGCCATCGCATCGCAATGTATCAAAATAATGATTAAATTCCAGCAAAAAAAATAAAAGAAAAATTATTATTTTTAATTAAAACGATAAAATCGGACAACTAACACTTCGGAAAGCGCATAATGTTTGCCTATTGATTAATATTTAAAATCGGACAACTGTGCACATACAGGGTTCCCTGATCGAGATATATATCCATAGTAGGGCGTACCGTTCAACTTTGTTACAGGAATCGGTCTATCCTGTTTCATTGTTTTGTTGGTTTTTTTTTGTATTATTTGTAATCTAGCTAACAGGGATTTACTGGCTAAAAATGACTTCATAATAATGAGCTGTTATCCTGTATAAAAACAATATTCCTCCCTTTATTTGTGGGGATAAAATTAAAATAAATGAATTTAGGAGGATGGGCAGGGTAGCATTACGTTTTCCTCCAAAAATAAATTCCAATAGCCCCGAAGTATACAAATAAACTGGAACCAGTCAAAAAACTGCATGCAGCAAATGCCCTGTAGTATTGCCCTTTTTTTCTATGAATGGATACACGTACGTACATCTCCCTCTATGATTTAAATGGGATCCGTATTCAAATATTTGAACGTTTCGGGTATAGTCAAATAAACAAAATTTTAAATATTCAAAGTTCTGAAATGTTTTAGAAGCTTGAGGGTATCCTGTTCCTGTATACTTTTCGGACAACGGGGATATGAAAATTCGAGGCAATAAAATGTTTTGTGTAGGGAAATGTGTTTCTAAAGTTAGGCGAATTAAAAGTCTCTGGTTTTTTATTATATTAAGTAAATAGATTTATAGCGGTGTTTTGAATTTTCGGGACAAATTTAGTTAGACAAAATGAAAAAAAACGGAAGTTAGAAAAACTACAAAGACTTGCATGCCTTGGAATATCAAATGATTTTAGGACTTGTGCCACTTCAGCCTTAGAACTGATATTGGTGTTTAGTCCACTTAAAGGTCACGAAAAGCTTCCAGCCTGGTTCTACCATTTTTCAGCAATTACTAAAATAAACAGAAAGGCACCACAAAGTATCAAACCTAAAAAAAAAAATAATCAACAGAATACTTTTACAATACATTTTTACTGGATGTCCTCAATTGGTCCACCTAAACATAAAATGTTCCAAATCTCACTCCTAATGGAACCTTTGAAGATGCATTTTGCATTATCTCAAACAATAACTAATTATCAATTAATAATTAATCAATAAATCACAAACTTACCAAATCATATGTACCTCCGTATATTGACACTTTTTTCATGTCATTAAATGACATTTATACAGTCAGCTGTCTTCGCCTTCGCCTCAGTCAAAATACAGGCAATTGTAATAATCATTGCTAGGGCAACACCAAGAGGCGAGATGAAAATAACTTGCGACCAGGGCTATAAAAAGCCGACGAGTCTCAATAGATGGCGCCATTCTTTACTCAGAGTTCATCTGATTCAGAGTCTAATCTGAAAATAAGAGTAGTGTTCCTATCCTCCATACAGAAGTATAATTCCTATCATCCACATTCTCACACCTAAGCAGGAGAATAATTCTGCCAACTTATTGTGCTACATCTGTTCTGCACCACACGTTCCAGCACGCTGTTGTACCCGCTTTTGTTGCTTATTCAGCTTTTCTATCTGACAGGATCCGCTACCATCAAATAGATTCGCAGAAATTCTTCTGTTTGTCACTTTACTGCCCTAGTGCCCACATGCAGTAGCAACATTACTATTTTTATTCTAGTAGTTTATATGGTGACAGAAACTAATTCCGGTCTTCTTTTCAGAAATAAAGAGACGGACCACGTCATTTGGACCATTTTTAATTACTGAATTGTTATTTGAATTTCTAATTTTAAGCTAATTTGTTGTTTGAATTTCGTGATATTAGGTTAAGTAAATGAATTGTTAATAAAATTTTATATTTGAAGTTGAAAACGCTGAGTTATCCTTTCAAGATCAGCTCTCAGAATTAAGCTTACCTCTTCTACATCTTTTCATTAGAAAGGACGTTGTTCTTAGTGCTAAGATGCTATATGGCAGCTTCAGGAAACCTGGTCACTTAGTTGACCATAAAACTTCTTGTAGAATTTCAGAATGACTCAATAGCTTCAAAGTTTACAGACACAATGTCCAAACCTCTCAGAATTTGGCGCCATTTTGAAAAGATCATTAAAGGCCGCCGAAGCTAGAAGAGGACTGGACCGAAATTCTCACTCGTATCACTCGTCTGGTAAGAATGCGTGATGGTTGTGGGAGTCTTGTGGACTTAGATATAAATTATACAATCTCAATCAGAAATCTACACCATTGAAACATGCATTAGAAACAATCTATAAAAAGGCTGTTGACACGCAAACATAAACATACATATAGGGTGTACGTATATGGTCTGGCACCCGAAGGCTGTCATGCTTAGGCAAAAAATTATATGGAAGGGGGGGGGGGGGGGGGGACTCGTAACGGTTCCCGAGATAACGGGACTTTAAGATATTTGGGTATGTTTTTATAGATCATCCTGTAATTTCTGAACGTTACACCATATGATGATGATTTAGGTAGATAATCCTTGGACCTTTCCAATGGTTTATAAAGGATTTCCCTTTTCCTATCTGTTTTGAAGTTATGTCTCAACAAAGTTAAAAACTCGGAATTTTTACTCGTCCTTTTTTTTTTTGTATTTAACTACTATTTTTATGAAAAAATGTGTCATCAATACTAATTTTTCATATTGGATTTAAGAAGCCCAAAGCCTTAGCTTTAAAATGACCACTCTCTGTACGTAAAATCTAACCCTTTCTGCGTTTTTTTGCAATTTTTCTTAATCATATCCAGCGAAAATGGCTCAAAAATGTCATTTTTCGCTAGCTATGCTTTAAAAAAAAATGCAAAACACCACCTAAAGGCAAAAAAATGGTACGGGTGCGTGGAGGGAGATCCTAACGGTTTTCGAGATAACGAGACTTTAAAATATTTGAGTATGTTTTTTTTAGATTACCCTGTAACTCCTTAATGTTACACCCTATGATGATGATTATATTTGTTAGATTGATAACCATTGAACCTTTCTAATGGCTTCAATCTTTTCCCCTCCGCATTTTCATTTTGAATTTATGGCTCACCAAAACTGAAATTTCGGATACTTAATTCGGGTTTATTTTAATTAACCACTATTTTTATGAAAAAACACCCATCAACCCCAACTTTTCATATTAGATTTAAGAAGTCTACAAACGTGGCTACTCTGTACCCAAAATGTAGAGCTTTCTACACTTTTTACACTTTTTCTTGAACGTATCCATCGAAGAATTTAAATGAATGCCAGAAATCAGCCAATTATCTTTTGGGAATGAGCTAGTCCAAGTTTGCTCGGAAAACTTCTGCTAACCACAGAGTTATTCTCTGCCGGTTGCCCCACTACAGTATTGTATCAGAGAATAAAGCAGCTGATGCTATGTCTATAAAGGGTTCAGATATGAATATATGCTCCAAGAATCAGTGAAGAAGATTCTAGATTTATTGATATATAACCTGGTTAATCAAAGATAGAAACTACATGCGCGATTTCAATACTGCTATGCCTAAGATATATCGTAAAAAGACAAAACCGTTACTTAGAAGGAACCCTAATGATATACGAAACCTTACTGCAGTTATCACAGGCCACTGCCTCTTTACGAAACACATGCCAGATCCATACAATGACTTCTGCAGAAACTGTGTAGATGAGGAGGAGGTTTAGAGTGTTCAACATATGATGCCTCTCCAAACTTGCCAAGCGTAAGAGAAATATGCTTAGTACCAACTTTACCCGTGAAGTCGTGGAAACAGCAGACAGAAGAACGAATTCTTATGATACCCTAGATGAATGCCTGTATTAATTTCGAATGGCTATCCATCTGTGGAAGTTTTATTTTTGAAGTGGTTTTTCGGATATATTTATAGAACGGTTCGTCGGACAGCAAAAATGATTATAATAAAATTCATAGAATGGCATATTCTCAAGAACTTTTCAGTACAACAAAAACGTCTAGACTGATCGTATTCACAGTATACGTAAAAAACCACCAGAATTTTTATATGGCAACACCAAAAAGGGTTCCCCGAGTTAGTCCATTTTTTAAATTTTATGAACTTTTACCATGAAAACACCATGTACCAAATTTCAGCTCTCTACGTCAACGCGTTCCCAGGCAGTTTCGAAATATATAGTAAAATTTTAAATTTTTGTATGGCAACCCTACGAAGGAGTTACCCGATTTGTCCCATTTTTGAACTCAAATTCGCTTTTTTTTTACAAAAAAAACCCCTGTTTTCAAAATTTCAGCGCTCTAAGTGAACGCCTTGTCGAGTTATAATGAGGATGGACTGACAGACGAACGGACGGACGGACAGACGGACATGCAAAAATCAAGATAACTTTTAATATTATTCGTGCGTGTCCAATCTATTTTGCTCTACCATCATTATTTCTTTGCGTAACAAACGGAATGACAAACATAGTATACCCCCCCCCCCCCTATTGATAAAGTTTATTCAGCCAACTCGTTTTCATTTTTCGCCTATAGTTCCATTGATTTTCAAGCTTTTGACTTCGAAGCACGAATGTTTCCTTGGGATGCTGTTTACTAAATGACTGATGTTAATGATTAAATTGATTATTCCTCACATTACAAAAAATATTGTTAATCCGCAATACCCTTGGTTTACATCCCGCATTAGACAATTAATAGCAGCTAGGGGTTTTGCATTTGCGAAGTGGAAGCGATTTAGGATTCCTGAATTTTGGGAAAACTATCGAATCCTTCGTAATAGGGCAATATGTGTTATACCCCTTGCTAAGAAGAAGTACTATTCATCAAAACTCAATTAAAAATGTTTCTAACACGATACCAAATCCGGATGAGCTGAATAAGATGTTCACTTCGTTCACTAATTCCTCCAATTCTTCCACTTTTTCACCTTTGAGCTATTCCTTAATGCAATCCATCCACAATTTCTCATCTTTTAGTTGGAATATCGCATTGATTCATAAAAATGTGTATACCTTACATTTTCGCCCCCTTAACTCATATTTTCAACCTACATATATCTCACGACCTATCGTTTCCCTAATTCCTGGAAAATATCAAAGATGATCCGTCTACCTAAAACTACAGGTGTTAATCCCTGTGAATATCGTCCCATTAGTATATTGCCAATCCTATCAAAAGTCTTTGAGAAGTTAATTTCAGTCCAAGTCTCTAAATATTTACATGAACACGATCTTGTTCATGAACATCAGTCTGGCTTTCGTCCAGGTCACAGTTGCTCAACAGCACTATTAAATATCTTTGAAAATATTCGACGGGCAATTGATGCCGATAATATTACTATTTTAGTTTTGCTGGACTTTTCCAACAACACGTTTGATGTAGTCGATCACAATCTTCTTTGTAAGAAGTTAATTACAAAATTTAATTTTTCGGTGTCCGCAACATATTTGATTTTCAATTATCTTACTGATAGATTTCAAAGTGTTTTCTGCAATGGTTCTTCTTCATCTCTTCTGCGAGTTGGTTCTGGTGTGCCCCAAGGATCGATTCTTGGTCCTTTACTTTTCTAGTTGTTCATTAATGATATCTTCGAGTGTGTTACACATAGCAGGCTTCACCTTTATGCTAGTGATGCTCAGCTATACCTGTCAAGGTCGATTGGTCTTATTGAAGATGGCACTAGTTGCATTAACGACGACTTACTAAGCATTCTTCGCTGGACTGTAGTCATTGCCCTGAAGTTTAATGCCAATAAATCTAACTGTTTGTTCATTAGCAGAACCATCTCTGACACTACTTGCTTCTCTCATACAGGCGATCGGGCGCTAGCCCAATGGGCCGTTGGTTGTTGGGCCGGTTGTCTTCACATTAACGCGACCACACGTATTTACCACGTACTCTGGACGAATGTTGCGGCTGTGGTGTGAGGAGAGCTATTGAAATTGAAAAAGTACTTAATTGCATAACCTAAAAGCCGAATACAATAAAGCTAATTGGGCCACGGCAACGAGGCCATCTGGGCAGAGGAGAGTTATAAGTTAAAAATACTCAGAAATGTCCTACAACTTATAAACACTGACAGGTCGTGGAGCCAAGTGGGTGTGGGGGTGTGGGGGTTATATAGATCAAATTTGACGTTCTCGTGACGTTAACAGCATTCATTTTTTTGTAAAGCAGTTTACATTATTTTTTGCATCATATAATTTTTATTTCGAAAAACGCACGGAAAATGTATTTTTTATCAGAAGGGTTCAACAAGGCTTTCAAAGGTCTGCTATACCTATGTGTACTTTTAAAACAAATTCGAAATTGAAGAGCAAATATAAAAACAGTAGAGTATATACATGGTCATGGTATATTACAGTCAGCTCTTACTTATGACAAAATTCTAATGTTGGAAGTACCCAAATATTAGAAACAGTCTAAATTTTTCCGAATTTGGTGAAGCAGTGACATTGTCTTTGTTCCTATATTGGCCCATATAAGTAAGTGAAGGAACGATTGAATTTCTAAGCGGATAAAAAATGGTTCCAAAATCAAAGTGTAATTCCGTAACAAATCGATTTGGCGCCTGAAGCAAACGTATAAATTTGCGCCCCTGATCTATACAATTTTCAACAAAACCTTATATAATTTCAGCTATACTATTTTAACGTGGTCTATCAACTGACTGTACAAAGTTGAGCAACAATTGATATCATAAGAAGAATAGTAAATAATATTTATTGCACATAAAATTATTAGTTGATATTAATTTTTTGAGAGTAAAGTACATTTAAAAATATTGAGGTGAATCAATTTGATAGAAATATTTGCAAGATTTTATAGATGGACTTTTCTAGATTTTTTCGCCACGAATTAGGGTGCGGCAAAAAGATCTGACGGTTTTAAAATAAAAATAACACAAAAATTAAAAGTGATACAAATTGTTTTATTGCTTATTACAGAAGGGTGTTCATGTAAATTAATATGAAAATAAATAAATAAAAGTTTAAGATCTGAAGATAACGTCCGTTAAATGATTTCATTCTTTGACCAAGCATTCTTCCAGTCTTGTACTGAAGCTGTCGAATACTTTCTCTAACATTGCAGGAAACAGGTTGTCGATTTCTTGGCTTATGGCCTCTTTCAGTTCGTCTAGTGTACGGGGTTTGTTTGTGCAAACTCTTGCTTTAAGAAATCCCCTCAAGAAAAAATCACAAATGCTAAGGTCTGAAGAGCGATCTGGCCATCCAATGTCCCCAAAACGCGAGATGACTCAGCCGCGAAACTTGCTTCTCAAAAAGTCGATCACATTATTGGCTGTGTGGGCAGTTGCCCCATCCTACTGGAACCACAGCCTCCTGCGTACTAAACGATTTCTCTGAAGTTCGGGGATCAGGAAGTTCTTCAACATCAACAGATAACGTTGGGAATTGACCGTAATGGTTCAACCATCCTCTTGAAAGAAGTATGGCCCAATGACACAACTTTTCGTTACAGCACACCACACAGTAACCTTAGGACTATGCAGAGGACATTCGTGCAGTTCTTCAGGATTTTTAGCCAACTAATATCGAAAGTTCAGCTTATTTACATAACCGTCACAATGGAAATGTGCCTCGTCGCTCATCATGAAAATTTTGTCATCAGTCATCAAGTCAATCATTTGCTATGCAAATGCTTTCCGATTTGCACAATCGTTAGGCTTTAACTGCTGGACAATAGCTATTTTGTACGGGTGGAAATGCAGATCGAAGGGCAATATTCGACTTACCGAGCGGCCATAGATGTGCAAAGCAGCAGCTTGTTTACGGGCCAGCCGCCGAGAGACTGGCTTTGCTCGATCGATATTCTCTGATGTCCAAGCTGACCTTAGACTGTTGACTTCCGTTTTAACGTTGAACCGGTAGCTCTAAAGTTACTCACTCATAGCAGAACTGTGTTACGAGTTGGGACTCTTTTCCCCCTTGGACCCACATTAAAACTCGTACGGAACTGCCGCTGAGCAGTAGCGCAGAATCGCCACTTTTAAAAAACGCCTTACAACAAACGCACGGTGCTAACCCGACCACTGCTCTATGGCTACTAAAAATATCCACGTGTGGGCTCTGGAATGGGCTTATCTCCTCCACCCCCTACCACCTACTCACTCAATAGTAAGGCGGCGAAAACCGTTAAATCTTTTTGCCGCACCCTGTAGTTTATAATATTCTCGAAATGACAAGCATTCCTGTCATTTATTTTCGAGCTACAACCACATTTGACAATCTTTCTTGACTCATTGTAGATCACAGGAAATTTTTTATTTCGTTATTTAGATAGGATTCTTGGAGGGCTATAGTCGTGAATTGAACGAAGATCGCCAGAAAGGAATCCAAAATCTTCTGAAATTTGTTTCAACATTTCGTACCTCCTCCATCAGTTAGAATAAAAGAACATCAATCGATTCAAAAATTGGTGTATGAAGCTTTTGTTTTGTCGCAATATTGGGACCACTCATCATTTTCTGATTCAAAAAGTTCGATTCGCTTCTTTTTTCTTGTTTCTTTAACGTTTGCTGGTATAACCATATCCTTAGAAAATTTTATAGCACTGGCAACAATTTTTTTCATGTCAGGATCACAAGCCAACCTCAGCCCTGTCAAGCGGGTAAATTCAAATCGAGAGTAAAAAATTTATTTAATAGTTAAAATTCAGAAATAATTTATATTTGAAACCGGCAAATGTTATTAATATTTTTTTTTGCCAGCAAAAAGTTTTTTTCAAACGGGCGGCACCCCTAGGGTTCAACGTCTGCCTCACTTGTCTTATTCTTCTTACAGCTGTTTAAGTAAAATTGTTGGTCTCTCAGATACTGCTTCCACAGAGAAACCCTGTTTTAGTTTTAATTTTAAGTGTAACCTTTCACCAACCAACCAACCGCTCTTACACATATTCTGTGCATACATATTTCCTGTATAAATTTCTTCTTTCTTTCTTCTTATTTAACATTAAATTCAATATTCATAGAAAACGTTGTCTTGCTCTCCTTGTGCTCGGTTCAGTAGAAAATCAGCCTAATAATTTGGGTTGTTTGCCTCTTATAAAAAAGTCATTTTTGAAGACCGTAGCTTATAAAAAGTAATTTTTGAAGACCCTTGGGGCTGTTTGTCATTATTTGCCCGGGCCGATTTGAAGACCCAGTCCGGCTCTGGCCTCCAGTAACCTTACACCTACTGCAACAAGATTATTCTTATGTCGATCTCTCCTTGTTCCTGTGCTCATCTTATGATATGAAGTATATGGCCAGCTTGATTACAATAATTCACATAAACTTCAGATGGCTTTTAATGCTATGATGAGATACATTTTTAATCTGCGTAGATTTGAAGATGTGTCGCATTTTAGTAACCCTGTATTTGGTTGTGGGCATTTCGGCTATTTAAATTATCGGTGGTGTTTTATTGTCCTGGTCAAGTTAATGAAATTTCACTGTCCAGCATACTTGTTTTGCCTTCTCAAGTTCGGCAATTCTAATGTCACATTTTGCCGAACCAAGAATAGAAAATTAATAGTTCACCCAACTTTAACTGACTGAAATGAAAAATAAATGTACTACTCCAGTTTGGCAAGTAACTTTAAAAGTTGACGCATTTAATAAGGATTCCAAAATGGTATAACACTTGCTACAATATTTCTTAGAATACAGAAAAAAAAATTTTCTTCAAGAAACCCAGTTTCGAAAAATTTCTTTTCACCTACTAAAAATGATTCTAGAGTACCCAAAGCTTGCCGTAAGACCGTAACTTTAAGATTCTAGTTTGAGTGAGATGGAGAATCATTGCATGAAAAGTGAGTGAGCAAGATAATGACGCTAGCGAGTCAAATCAGCGAGTTTTTACAAATGTGAACCGTCTACTCTCCACAGAGGGCCGACTTCCAAGCCAAGTACATGGTGAAGGAAGAAGTTCCTTATCTTACCAGGACGTAGTACTTCAAGCAATAGAAGAAGACCCTAGTACTTCGGTACGTACAGTCCAGGAAAGCACAGGAGTGAGTACCTAAAAGTATAGCTCACCGAATTTTACAAAAACATGTGCTCCAAAATTACGAAACCAGTTGAATTTGTTAACAATGGAAGATTTGCCCGTCTGATAACCCGATCCCTTTTAAGAAGATGTCGAACTTGTATTGCAGCTGAAGGAAGGCAGTTTGAATATCTTTTGTAAATAATAAATCTTAGCATCTAAATAATTGGTGTTTAATTTTAAACTTAAGGAGAATTTATCCTAAATTTAACAAAAAGTTAGCATTTCTGTCTTGAAAGCGACACTATCTGTCTTACTCTCACTTCATGTATATATAATAAATTGAATTTGAATTTGATTTCATCTAGGGTATAACAATCATTTTCAGGTATGGTCCCGATGCGATGGCATCACAATTTAGAGAATCAATTTTCGAACTGTGGCTAATGGTAGAGATATTCCGATAGCCGCCACTTTAAATTTACCGAAGCTAACTCTTTTAATTATGGTATTAATTTTTCTATAATTAGTCATTATATATACCTCATGTTGTATGTCGTGTTAATTACCTAATAATAATTACTAATTATATAATAATAATTACTAATTATATAATAATAATCACTAATTACCAATAATAAAAGTTACTCCATTTTTAAGAAAAATACTCGACTAAAACCAGTTCTCAGCTAACATCATCCATTGCAGCAAATTTATATGCGAAAATCTCATAATGGAGCACCTCTTAAAGGCCCCCTCAAAATATAAATTCACTCTCTACACACACCCTAAAAAATTGAACTTTCGGCAATTAACATCGATTTTCTGTTTTGACATTGCTCGCCACTGAAAAGTGGATACAGTGGAGATGAAATGGGAAAATTATGCTGAAGTAAAGCCGGTCATGTCTGTCTGTCCGTCTATAAGAGATATATTTATGTATGTATGTATTATGTGCATGCAACCGAACTGAAATCTTTTTTTTTTAAAAGCTTAATTTGATGGGGTCGTTATAAGTTTTAGAGGTGGGCTTTGAACGCCCGACAAATGTTTCTAGGAGGAAGTTTCTCGACGACCGACCATGCCACCGGGCGACTCTTGTAATAATTTACATCTTTTCGGACACTTTTAATAGCACCGAAGATGAAAATATTGAGGTGATCTGTGATGCAACAAGATTTTTATTCATGGACACACACACACACACACATAGATGATATTTTGAGAGGATAATATTTGCCATAATTTTCTAGAGTTTTGCATTAACTTGGATGACTTTCGCTGTTTTAATGGAAGGAAGGGCGGCGGCATATGAAATTTATTGTTAAACCTATAGGGACCGGATTGTAATCGATTTAACTGCTTCAGTTTTATAGGCACCGGAAAAAGGTACGCAACTATGTAATTTAATATTTTTTTTTTACAATGTAAAATTGCCCCGGGGTAGGTCTCAATTAGTACACGCTCGGGCATTTATTAATTGGAGAGATTTAAGTAAATCTTGTGCGAAATGCTCATTGAGATATTATTCGGTAGTTAATTATTGTATTGACGGGGCTGAGTAAGACTTTAATGTTGCATTTTTAAGTTATTGTTTTTTTTTCTAAAGTAAATTAATCTTTGAATAAAGATGCATTCATAAAAATATAGAATGAAGGAAAGGGAAAACGAATGCCGTATTCGAAAAAAAAAATTCCTAGGTCTGAAGATCCAGAAATCAAGCATCCAATCTTGTTTTGTTGCTTAATTTTACTTTTTATACCCTAGATGGAATATATAGGGTATACTAAGTTTATCATTCCGTTTGTAACCAATAGAAATAATGATGGTAGAGAGACACCCACGCATAATATTATAAAGTTACTTTGATTTCTGTCCGTCCTCACGATAACTCGAGAACATGTTTACTTAGAGAGTGGAAATTTGGCATTCAAACTTTTTAAGAAAAAAATATATAGATTTAACTTCGAAAATGGGATAAATAGGGTAACTCCTTTGTAGGGTTGCCATTCAAAAGTTTAGTTCAGTGCTGATATTAAAATTTTTAACTACCGGTTCGCTTATCCCAGTTACGTATCTAACACTTCGATAAACTCAGGTAAAGTACTTTTTCGAGGACGAGATTAATTTCGATGTATATGTATAACAAGATTAAAAGATCGTATACTAATAGCTGAACATTTTAAATTCGGGTAGCACAAGAGCTGTTGCAAGCTTCATGCGCATATATTGTGAAAACCTATTCGCGTCACGAACATTTGTATCTTTTGCATTGAAGAATATACCTTTCAACGTTTCCAAACGATTTTTAGCAAAATTCCCAAATTTAATCCAAATTACTGATATACTTTGATTATAGATGCCTCCAGAATCATTTCTGTGTTGAATAGGAGATGTCTCTTCCAGCTTTACTTTAAAACTTCTAATAAAAGAATTTTCCTTGACTGGATATTGCTATTGATTTGGTTTTTAGTCATTTTTATTTTATATGCTTGAAAAATTTGATTCGTACGATCAAATAATAGTTTTTATTTCATTTTTGCAAGTAGCGACATCTCCTATAATCTATTACAACACTGAAGTGATTCCAGAGACATCTACTATATTACAGTCTATAATCAAAGTGATATAGTGGCTTGTCTAGATATATAGAATTAGGTTATTGGACATAGACCAGATACAGATCCTCTCCTCATCGTTTAAGCCAATTGGTCTATATATGTAATTTTTTACATCAGAGGACCGAGAATAGAACTCTGAGGTATACCACAGTAGACAGTCAGGAGAGATGATAGTACTTGAGTGACTTTTACTGAAAATTTTTGATGGTAGAGATAGATGGAGACGAGAACTTGAAATTCAGTTGCAATTTAAGAAGCAGTATATCATAAATTACAATACAAAAATATTTATTGAAATATGTTTAGGATGAGTCAAAATATGGACAAAATTTATTATATTATTTTTGTTTGTTATTTTCTCGACTTTATTTTATTGTTTTGTTATATAGACTTTGTGACACTACCCAAATAGCCTTTTAGGACGTAATTCATGAAGTAGTTAATTTATGGCATTTTTCACAGGATGAGACTTGTTGAGGATCCTATATGCAGAGGTTGCGGAGGGGAATCCGTAACGGTGACTCATTTTCTTTGTCACTGTCCGGCACTGTCAGGAAAGCGATATAGATTCCTTGGCTCTCACCTCCTAGGCGAACCGCATGAAGCCGGCAGGGAAGGCTTTAACTTTATAAGAGCTTCCGGTTCCGGTCTGGAGGGCGAATAATAGGCCTTGCTTTGGCTTACGTTCGGGGGACCCCCTTCGGTGGCTCAACCACTTTTTCAATCAATGAAGACATTTTTTCCAGGACGTGTTTGGACATTTTGCTGACATCCTCATTGACCAGATATGACTTCTACATATTTTTTGATGCGATTACATGAAAGAAAAAGTGTGCTTACTCACAATTCATTTTCGAGTCATGATATAAGCAGAGAAGAAGTAATGACGATCTCTAAGTTCTATTGATTTGCTGGACGGAACCTAGAAGAAGTATAAGCATGCGTTCAGGGGCGAGTTATAATTTTGCATCGAAAGCGATTATCGAAGTCGCTCTGGCTGTATGTTGTAACATTTTCCTTCGCTTGCTTTTTTCGAAATTATTTCCAAATTTTTTCCCCTAGCACAAACAACATTTATAAATTTTTTTTCTAGCTGTTGATAAATTTTAATAATATTGAAATTTTAAATTATGAATTTTTCAAAGGGCAATGGCTTTATTTGTGGAGGATAAGGAAATGACGAAGAAATAATTAATTACCGCAAGAAAAGTAAAATTTTAAGACAGCGGTATAACAAAATGTACTGCCTTAGTAATTTTTCAATTCAAAAAATATTCTTACAAGTTTTCTAACTTCAAATTTCAAGAATCTATGTATATACCTATAAAATCATTTATATAACAATGTAACATTTAAATCTAATTCCTTAAATTTTACTTAATCTTCGCTAGTAAAATCACTGTCAACACAATTAAGTCATGTTTTATCAAAATTATCGCCTGTCGAAAGTGTTATAACATACCGTCTACGGTAAATTGTCGAATTTCGAAATTATAACATTTTGCCACAGATTTCTTCCTTCCACGTTCGATTTAGATAGGAGCCATAATATTAAAAATTGACTCGTATGTTAGTGAAATCGGTTGAAATTCCGTCCAGCTATCCGTCTGTCCGTCTGTGCGCAAGATAACTCGAGAACGGTCAGTTAGAAAGCTGAAATTTTGTACACGGACTTTAAAAAAAAAAGTAAAATTATGTTCTAAAATAAGACAAATTGGGCAACTCCTTCGTGGGGTTGCCATACAAAAATTTCGTTTTCCACTATATATTTGGACACTACCTGAGCACGCATCGACGTAGAGAGTTGATATTTGGTACATGGTGTTTTCATTGTACTAGCAAATAAAATTTCAAAAAAGGGACTAAATTGGGCAACTCCTTCTTGGTGTTGCCATATAAAAATTTAGGTTTTTTACGTATACTGTGAAAACGATCAGTCCAATACAATTTTATTGTACTAAAAACTTCTTCAGAATACGAAATCCTATAAAATTGGTTATAATCTTCGACCAATTCTAGCTTTTTTACTTAATTTTTTAGTCGTTTTACTTGAATTATACTACTAAAACTTGAACTGGTAATTTTCACTAGGAGGATGGAAATTACGTTAGACCAGAGGAGCGACAAGAGGACTCCTTCCTGTTGACAACCTTGCAGTATTACATTGTTCATGATTTACCAGTGTTACCTAGTATTGCGGTTATTTTCCTGCTTTCTCAGCATAAAATCAATGCATAATTAACAGTTGAGACGTCTACGTCCTTTTCTTCAGCAGTAAGTTTTATTGTATTCAAAAGGTCTTATCGTAGGCTCCCTGCTAGGTAACTAATGATTTTCTATTGCTTCATTGTGTTATTTAGATGGGGGTGTGCGCAAACATGGAATTTAGAGTTAAAAGTTGACCTTCCATTCTAACACTCTTGTAGTTTGGCTACTATACCACTACCAACTTTTTTAATTCATTCTTCAACTTCACTTTTTCATAGAGAAACCTTGATCTATCGTCCTAAAATAACATCTCTCCATGTGGTGAGTATATATCAAATTAAAGTTGGATAAGATCTTCTTCATACCGGTTAAGCCCCAATTTGTGATGGAAAATGGAATTAAAAAAACTTTGACCACCGATAATTCAAACTCGAACCTCGATACTTCACATTTATATGTCAAATTTACCATGTAACATTTGCCATGTCACATTTTCCGTGTCACACTTTAAAAATAATTACGCAATGAAAAGTATGAAAGATATTCATAGCTCCTTTATTTAAAATGTAATCTATGTCCATCAATGGCTTTCTGATGACCCGTTTTCTCAAAGACATTTTTACATAAAGCAGGCTATATTTCCCGAATAATCCGAATTATGTTGGGCTTCAACTGTCCCAAATTTTTTTGATTATCTATCATGACACTTCACGTAGTTCCACAGAAAAAAAATCCAAAGACATAAAATCGTGTGACTTGCGTGACTAATTGACGTCAGCATTTCAAGAAATAACGAAATTATGAAACGATTTTTTTTTAACACGATGTTTCTAGCTGTAGCGTCATATTCTTGATAAAAGATAAAATTTAAGTGAATATGATTTTGCTAAAGCCATAAAAAATGTGTCTCGATGATACATGATGTGCCCAAAACTGCACCGAACAGTAATTATTTTCGGGGTATGGATGGTCGTCGCTCTAAATTCGAAAATTTCTGTTAACGAACCCATTAGACTTGATCACTAAAGAACCCAAACAGCAAATATAATAATTTATTTCTGGTCTGTATACACAAAATTATCATCTTTTATTAATGCAACTAAATAAAGAACTACGGCAAATAAAAAATAAATTCACAAGAAAAATTAAAATAAATGAAAAAAAAATTTAAGTAAAAGAAAAGAATTTAAAGTAAGAACTATTTGAAAAAAAAATGAAAAACAACAGAATATATAGATATGTATGTATGTAAATAAATAAGTGTTTGACGAAAACGGTGCTCTCCAGCTCATTACTCCACAACAGAAAAATGCTTCCGCAGTGCAGCAAGTCTAAATTCATGCGTCCTGCCAAGATTGGGAAAGGTATTCCATAATCGAATTATTGAAACAAAAAAAAAGAGCGCTGCCCCACAATGTATGAAGTTTTAGGTATAAGGAAGGTTTTATGTCTATATGAGTCCAAAACTTCAAAAAGGTCTATCAAATAAGAAGGAGATCTTTCATTAACTATTTTATGTAAAAACACCAATGCCCTAATATTTAGATAAGTGCCTAATGAACAACCCAAGACAGTATCTTTGAACTTGGTAATATGATCATAACGTTTTAGGCCATATATAAACCGTACACAGTCATTAAAAGCAGTATATTAATCTTACGGTAACACTCAGAATCCAAAACAGGGTAGACAGTACTACAATAAATGAAATGTGGCATCAACAGAGATTTTACAAGTCTCAGCTTTAGATTAATACAGAGTAGTTTAGCGGATAACCATAGTTGCCTAACAGCACTATAAATCTTGCCAAGAGACTGTTTTACATGGTCACAGCAACTCAGCTTACTATTTATACGTACTCCCAGACTTTTAGCTTCCCTCGTATAGGGGAGAATCATTCCATTAAGGTACATGGGAGGAAGATCGGCAAAGGTAAGATCATATCTGTAATACAGGTAGATTTTAAAGGATTTAGTGTCAATTGGTTTCTACATGCCCAAGCAGATATATTCAATATGTCAGAATTTACTCTATCAATGCAGTCCTCTATTAAACCTATTGGTCGAGACAAATAAATTTAAACATCATCAGCGTAAAGATGAATGTTAACATCATGAAGTACGTCCGGTAGATTATTGATAAACAGACAAAATAATAAAGATCCAAGAATAGACCCTTGTGGGACTCCAGTATGTAGTCTTCGATCCAACAAATACACAGTCAGCCTTACCTCTTATGTTAACTAAATTTCAATTGGATGTAGGCTAATGCCTATTCGCAAAGATCGCCAATCTAAGATTACGGAAAGCCCAACTTATTGCGAAAACAGCAGAAAACAGCAAAGAAAATGAAGTCATCAATCTCTTCAGGGTCCTCATCAACCTGCACTCTATCTTTGGTCATTATTCTTAAATAATTCTATATTCTTTCCAACCAGTCTGTCTTCTCAATATCTACCGAGAGAGCATTATGGTGTATGTCAGAAAAATTATGGTTGATATCCTGATTACTTAGTACGTGAATGTAGGGCAAGACGTGGAAGTGAGGTAAAATGGGGTACCCCTTCTATACTTAAAATAAAGCGCTTTACAAAAATGTAACAAATACTCAACCCATCCGCTCTCCTTAACCTTTCAATCAGTTTAGAGCAATTGAAATGAGAGCCGCGTTACGTCAATATTGAGAAAAAACTGATTTGACGTGTTTTCTTATTATTTTCGAAGTTTTTCATCAATTAACAAACGGATCAAAGAATTTGGTGAACGTTACAAGTGTTAATTTCGTGAAATCTTGAAAAAATAAGGATTTAAGGTGAATTTCAAACATGTTTCTATTACACAATTTTTTTACAATTTTCTTTTTCTAATAACATTCAATGGGGCAAGTTGGGGTACGCCAAAATGGGCATGACGGGGTATGTACCCCATCTTACCTCACTCGCTTTCCTTAAAATAATTTTATTAAATTATATTTCAGAGGGAGTTGGTCGAAAGAGCAAATGAAAAATACAATTGCCGCCGTCCTTGAAAATAGTATGGCGTATTATTCGGCGGCAAAAACTTTTTGGGGTTCCGCAAATCACCCTAGAAAGGAAAGTTAATGTAACTCGTACTGCCATTGAATGAATGAGAACAAAAAAAGTTCCCTTCGGTCCTAAATCCACCGTCTTCTCAGAAGAAGAAGAGGCCGAAATAGTGAACTATTCATAGGACTTACAACAATAACTATATGGTTTAACGACGAATGACCTAAGACGCTGAATCTGAGAGGCCTGGGAAAGATTGGCTTTGGGGAATTATGAACTGTCATCCAAAAATTGTTATCAGAATACCATAGAGCACATTAGCTGCAAGAGCCGCAGGTTTCAATAAAGTAGCTGTGGATAGCTTTTTCAAGCTATTAGGCGAAACACTCGATCTTAAAAAAAAATCCTGCTGATCGAGTATATAATGCGGACGCAAACAGGTGTCTCAATCGTGGCAAAAACTAAATGCAAAATTATGGCCAAGAAGGGATCAAAGCAAGTGGGTGCCTTGTCTTCGGCAGAAAAGGGCGTTACAATGCACTAGATGTCATTTATGATGATATTTCCTCGTAAACGCATGAAGCTGGAAATAATGGCTAATGCTAGTGCATGGGTAGTCTGCAGTGAAAGAGGGTGGATCACGACAGAACTGTTTTTACAGTGATTCAAGAAATTCATTGATTTTAGTGGAGCTAACAAAGAAAGAAAGTTCTGTGTTATTACTCTTCGATGGCTATGTTACACATACCAAATACATTGAAGTAATCAACTTGGATAAGGAAAATAGGGTTGTTATTATTTCTTTCCCAACCCATACGACTCACCGACTTCAGCAACTCGATGTGGCTTTCATGAAGCCTTTAAATATTGTTTATGAACAAAGTGGTTAGTTCTTGGCTCCGATGTAATCCAGGGCTTGTTGTTTCAGTTCGACAAGTAAGTGGAATTATTTGGAAAAGCATTTATAAAAGCTGCTACCATGTCTACATGCATTTAGGATATGTCTGATTGTTCTTTTCGATCTGACTGTTTTCAAAAAAAGCGATTTTTTAGAAGGCAGTTCTTGTTTGTATAATGTGTTTACCTGACTAAGGGTCTTTTATGATGTTTTCTAACATGTATAGAAATTTTATATAACTAAAATATAATTTTGTTCCTATTAACGGTTATTTGATTATGAATTAATGATAATTAAGTTACACTTTATAATTGTGCTTCCATGACCATACCCCATCTTACCCCATAGGGTACCACATGTTACCCTACCTACGGGGCAAGACGGAGAGAAATGACTTTTTTGGCTGAGTCCTTCATTATCTTTAAATAAGTCAATCAACGTTGCAAAATTACCAATAATTTTAAAAATTTATTACTAAAGGTTAAATGCACCAAAAGTATTTTTCTGTAACTATGATATTTTGGATTTTATGCAACATCAAACCCTAATACCCCATCTTGCCCCACCCTCCCCTACTTAATACAATTTGTCAAAAGATAAGAAATGCCAATGCAGACAAGTTTATTTATTTATTTATTTGAATCAGTCTACCGAATATAATAATCTTACAGACTTGCATAGCATTTTACGTAAACAAAGATTGTTCATTATTGCCTTAATAAATCTACCTTTATAAAATAAAATAAATTATCATAGAAGAACTAATAATTTTGTAAAGATAAAGCATTGTCAAAAATTATACTTTTAAATTTTTCTCTAGACATACAAATATGTACAAGTGATGAGAAAGAATTGTAATTAAATACACAATTAGGTATTGGTTCATGATAGCCATAATTGGCTCTATGCTGAGGACAACAAATCCCTTGAACATATCGGTCTTTCAGGAGCATATATATTAATTAATAATAGCAATTCAAACGATTTTATTTTAAACGAAAGTATATCTTTGACAAATAAAGCACAGGAAACTTCGCGACGAAGTTTCAGACTAGACAGACCAAGCAGTTTACATTTCACAGTATATGATGGTAAGTTGTCATTTTGGTAATTTATTTTCCGTAGAACAAATCTAGTAAATGCCTTTTGAATGGATTCAATACGATCAATATGTACGTTATAATATGGACACCAAACAATGGATGCATATTCAAGAATGGATCTCACGATCGAAAAGTATAATGTCTTGAAGGTCTGAATGTTATGAAAGTCTTTGGAGTTCCGCTTAAGGAAACCTAAACAAAGTCTTGATTTAATGATAATAGTGTTAAAGTGAGGGGTAAACGCCAATTTAGTATCAAAAATAACACCTAAGTCCTTGATATTATTTGTTCGAGAAACTATATCATGATTAATTTTATAATCAAACAAGAAAGGACAAGAAGAGATGCGATGAAAAGTAACAACTTTACATTTTGATATGTTAAGATATAACTTATTTTTAGAGCACCAATCAGAAAGTATATTGAGATCATTTTGCAGTAGTAAGCAATAATCGCTTAGAAAGTTTATTCTAACGAATAGTTTTATATCATCCGCAAATATTAGGCATTTGGCAAAAACAAAGCAAGTTGCTATATCATTAATGAAAAGCAGAAACAATATAGGACCTAAGTGACTACCCTGAGGAACTCCCGAGGTGACCGTTATTACATCAGATATAATATCACCAATCCTTACATATTGTTTGCGGTCATATAAATAGGCCACAATCCAGCTTAAAAAAGAAGAGTGGAAGCCTATATTTTTCAATTTATGAATGAGAAGAGGAATGCTGATCTTATCAAATGTCTTCGAGAAATCTGTGTAAATAGTATTCACTTGAACACGATCTTCAAAAGCACTTATAGTATAGTTCGAAAATAATGTAAGATTAGTTACACATGACCTCCCCGTAATAAAGCCATGTTGCTCAGGGACTATATATTCCTTAACTAAGAGAGCTAAGCTTAGAGTTAACTATATAATCTAGTAATTTAGGTACGACTTTCATAACAGAGACTGGTCTGTAATTCTCTATAGTGCTTTTAGAACCTGCTTTAAATATAGGGGTGATTAATGAAATTTACCACTCATCAAGAAAAGTACCGGTACTTAAGAATAGGTTAAAAATTTGGCATAAAAGATCGGCCAAAAAAACAGGGCAATATTTTAGTAGCGAATGACATAACCCATCACAATCTGGTCCTGTGGTGGAATCGAGATCATTGAGACCCTTCAAGACATCATCAGCATTAATCGATAAATGACCAACATCCAAAGGGTATGTATCAGTGTTAACAGGGTATTCAAGATCCAATTCACTAAAAGATTCGTTACTATAAACAGATTTGAAGTAATAGGCAAAAATATTACAACTGGTGTGCAAATCGAACGACTTATTAGAACCGTAATTTAAAACCTCAGGAAAAGAAGAAGTCGTACGCTTGGATTTAATAAAGGACCAAAAGGCCTTACTATTAGAGCTAATCCTGTTTTGAAGTGAACACACGTATTGACCATACAGATACCTATGCAGGACCTCGTATTCCTTTCAAAGTCTATGAAACAACGCCTCATCAGCGCTGCTGCCAGTAGCCCTATATTGCTTGTGTGCCTTTGTCTTAGCATTTTTCAATCTTAAAAGACCGTTTACAAACCATTTTGGGTGTTTATTCCTACATTTAGATTTTTTAGCGACAAATTTATGTAGGCCTTCATGGACAACGTCAAGAAATTTGTTGTATGCTTTCAGCAGATCACAATGTTCCAAAAAGGAAAGTTCACATTCATTTCAAAAGATCTACAAATGTACAATGTATATTATGACAAATAAAAATTTATCTACAGCAATACTAACTACGATTTTGCTTTTAATATAGATATTAAATCAATAAAAGTATAAATCTTAGCCAATAGAAACGAACACTTAATGGACAACCGAACGGAAAATAATTTAAAAGTAATTTTTAATGAATCGATTTATATTAAAAAAAAAAAAGAACAACAGCAAATATGAAAAGTTAAAAATTTTCTAGAACACAGAATATATGCATGGAAGTTAGTAAATAAGTGCGTAAGTGTATAACGGAACAGTAAGAAGCACTTATCTTTTTTATTTTTTAATACATACATAATTGAATACAACCCATCTATACATCAGGAACTATTCTGACCTTCGAACAAATTTGCACGATCCGAAGACACGACCTTGGCTAATAAACTGGTAAATCCAGAAACGAAAGTCGCCATGTGATCATCAAGTACCACACAACTTGTGAACAAATGAAAGGCGCCACGCCATTGATCACTCAATGATTTTTCAGTTAAAATCGAGATCAATAAATATAAGACAAGATCGGTTGCAACAAGATTTCTGTAAAACTCTAAGCAAACTGTCATCAACTATGTAGGCGAATCTTAAGTAGTATGTTTAGGTACTTGATACATATGCGCACTCTATGAACAACTATTTCTCAAGAAATTGGAATTTCTATATTAGAGAGACCCCCATGGAACCTAACCTCTAACTATAGAAAATAAGAGTGCATCCGACATGCTTCCAGTGTTTTCAATACTCAAGTATAGCTCCAGAAGCTATTAATTCAGTGTGCCGCGCATGTTAGCCTATAACTTGAAATGTACATACATATAACGGTTTACTATTAAAAGATCGTACGTATACCACAGTAAGATCGATCAAGCCAAAATTGGTATACATAGTTTGGTAGAAATAATAGGCAAGTTATGGTAGTGTAGCCATAACAACGATTTAACATTTCTTTAAAGCCACCTTTAAAGAGTACTCCTTAAGGCGGCCGGCGATGGCGCAGCAGCTTCTGTTGGCGCGTTTTCGTCTTCCATGTCTCCTCCAGTTCAGCTCCATCATAAATTAAAATTTCTCTCCACACGATCACTGAAAGTGGTCAATTCAGCAGTCAGTTAGCAACTTCGTGTCATTTCGATCGGTTCATATAAGATATCTCATATGTTATCCGCCCGCTAACGCGACACGTATGGATTTTTACTTTAAAAAAACTTATTTTAAATTTATTATTATTTTTTTTTTGTAAATTTTGCTGCATAGTGTAGCTAACTTAATAATTATAAATATAAACTAAAAATAAAAACGAACAACAAATCAGTGTTAAAATTTAAGTTCAGTGCGCGCACGACGAAAAATACTCACCTCAAGCTATTTAGATTGGAAATGCATACAAAAGTTGCACATCCGTGCAGAGTTTGGTTACTTTTAACAGTAATTAACCTGCTCGCTGTCGTCGTTTATGGTAATTTTTGGACTTTCATTTTTTAAAAACGAGAGTGAAAGATGAACGACGTGAATTGAAATGTTTTTTTTTTCTGATTTTATCTTATTTTTCTTTTTTTTTTCTTGCATTTTTTTTTTTTTTTTTTTTTTTTTTTTTTTTTTTTTTGCAAACTAAATGATAACCTGAAAGTGTTGTGAACGTCATAGTTTTTGTCTGCATAACTATACTAAAACTATTTTGTGTCTATAACTGAACCTTCAACTATTATACCAAGACGACGAAATATAAGAAATTGATTATAAAAAAAAAAAATACAAAAAAAACAAAATGAATACCAATCTTTGCGAAGTTTTATATATTGTTCGGCGCGAGCATATATAAGTTGTCGACGCCTTTAATTTAACACTGGATTGTCATATATACGCGCATGACGATTTTAATTAATTTTTGTTTTGCTACGTGGAATCAAGTTAATGAAAGTTTTTGCTGTTTATGTGTGTATGTATGGATGTTGGCTGAAACTTTCAGTTTTTCTGGTGGTTCTATTTTTGTTAAGTAGATTTTTACTTAAAACTAATTGTGGTAAATTTGTGTGAGAATTATAGAAAAAATTAGAAAATTCTAAAAAAAAAACAGACTTCAATTTTGTTTTTTTTTGTCTTGCACAATCTCGGGATTTACATTTAATAGTTTCTCTAGTAGCTTTCCTCTTACCTAAAAATCTAGAATGATTTTTTCGTGAATATAAACTCTTCCCCGTTGTAAGATGTGAAAAATTCAATAGGGAGATACAATCCAAAACCCCTGCAACTGTTTGGTTATTCTTCGTTGATCCGTCAGTATAGCAAACAAGGGCCCCTTATAGGAACTGGAGCCCTCTGTCTAGGTTCTTTCGTTACTACATATTATGTAGTAACCTCGAAACCTCTTTCGAAGAAAAATCCTTTGGCTATAACATCCATTAGAGAGCTTCTAGGGCAGTGGCGTACCTATCGTTGGGCCGGGTGGTGCAGTGCATCAGGGCCTCGAAGCTCAGAGGGCCCCCTAAGCTCTGAAAAGAGAGGAGCAGCGAGCTCCCGAAGCTAGAAAACCTCGATCCAGCTCATAATTTTTTCTTAGAAATTTACTGGAAATGTTTTCTTACAATTTATACGCATTTTTGGAGGCCAACAACGGGTGCTTGGCTTGGGCTAATAACAAATTTTTATGAGGATAGATGAGGATAACGATAAGGATTCATTTCATACAAATTTACAGAAAATGTTTGTTCACTTTGGTGGCCGAATGCAGTTAATTTCAGATATAATGTATGCCGTTGCCGGCCTCGAAAAGTGCGGATAATTTCTAAGAAAAAATTGTGTCCTATATTTTGTTGTTTGACTTACTGTAATTTTTACTAAACACTGACAAGCAACGTAGGATGTATTCTGAGTTTCTAAAATTTCGATAGTTAAAAATTGAAAATTATGGATATAAAAAAAGTATCGTAGCGGTGCTTCGAAGCCGAAACAACGGCAGGAAAGAGAAGAAAGCGAAAAAAAATGCCCAAGCTAGACAGTTTTTTTACGTAACCTCTTTCAGCTACAGTTCCTTCCATGGCCAGAAATATCTGTTAAAAGTGACAAGTGTGAGGAGTGTTTATCCAGTGATAGCGTAGTCACCGCTGTATCAATTAATAAAGCGACTCAAGAAGATCAGAATCCAATAACTCTCACCAATCCTACTGCTGCAAATAACTATATCGACGCTTCCGCGCAAATTTTTGAAATTTCAAATGACTTGGGAAAGTTCAAAAACATGAACTTGAACGACAACGAAAAACGGCTGATTCTTGAGAGGACCTTTTCAGAAGCGTATTATGTTTCTACGTCAAAATACGGACCAGTTGATCGTTATCGTTTTTGGATATCCTACACAAAAGTATTGGATGCTGCCTACTGCCAACCCTGTTGGTTGTTTGTTCGCAAATAAATGTATAGTGCACAGGGACTGGAGGCATTTATCAGATAGAGTCAAGAAACATAGTTCCTTGAAAATACATACGGAGGCATGTGCTGTATACATTCATCCAAACGTCAAGTACTTACATTGCTTCAGTCATAACTTAAATTGGTAATAAACGATGCAGTTCGAGGTACTGTCGAAATTCAGAAATTCTTTACAATAATGAAAGACTAATTTAACTTCTTTGGAAACAGCATTAAGCGCTGGGACCTCTTATCGGAATTCACCGGCGAATCAGAAATTACCCTAAAAAAATTGAATCCGACAAGATGGTCCAGCAGGGTTAATCCAATAATTGCAGTCAAACTTAGTTTATTAGATATTATCAAGGCATTGTCTGAAATAGCGCTAAAGAATTCCAGTAAAAACAAACGTAGTGAAGCATAAATTATAAAATTAAAAATGCTCAATTTTGTGTTTATATCTCTGTGTGAATTAATGCACAGTGTATTGAACAAGATCAATTATCTTTCCAAAATCTTCCAAAAACGTGATATCGTTTTGGACGAGGCGAGTAAGGCTTTGGACAAAGCAACTGATAAATTAAAAAGTACAGAAAGGACTTCGAGAAATTTAAATGCAAGGCCACCGAAACCGCCACCAGAAAAGCTACGAAGAAAAACTAAAAAGAATTTCGATCACCGGCTTCAAAGCCAGGAAGAGATCTTTATAAGTACCATTTTCAGCAATGTACTCGACGTAATAAGCAATCAGTTGGATGCGCGTTTTAATGATGTGAGGGCAGTTTGTAAAACTTTTGACTTTTTAATTCCAAAAAATTTACTCAGCATGGATGAAACGACTTTACTCACAAAATGTGATCAGTTTCATATGAAATATTCCTACATACATTATAGGACCCAATTATTCACTTCAATTTCTTAATGTGTATCATCTGATCCTTCCTGAATTGAAGAAACAGTATGGGGCAATATCGCCTCCGATATTTATCATTAATTGCGTTAGAAAATAAGGCGGCATCAAACTCGGAATTTGCAAAAATCTTATCACACAAGAGATTGTGAATTTCACTAAAAATTTTGTTAACAATTTTTCTTTTTCCGTCTATTGATCTCATCTGTATAATAAATATTTTTTATTGTCATCTGCATCGTTGTTTATTTTTTACCATTTTCTTTTATTAAAAGACGGTGTAAAGATTTATCCTACTAGGGGTAAGTGCACTGTTCATTTCTTCTCACTATTTACAAGTTTGAGGGCTCATATAAATTTAAGCTACGTGGAAAACGGGGGTGGGGCCCCCAGTGTGCACCGGGGCCCTTGTCCACCTAGCTACACCACTGTTCTAGGGCTTTAATGTGAACTTGCTCTTGCTCTCCTATACCGGAAAAAATGTGATCATCTGATATTTTCTTTCAAAACATACTATAGCTGTTGCTTCCCTCTGGTTAAAGAGCTGGAGTTGCTGTAAGCCAAAAATAACTTCACGCATTCGTTGCGAGCAAGGTTCAAGTGATGTCTAAATAGGGAATCCTCTGCACCTTATCAAGGCAGTTCTTGGTGGGTTTCTGCATCATTTTAGGCCACCTCAAGCATATGACTCTGATTATACCCTGAAAGATTCACTAGGTCATTTTGAATTTTAGACCTCACTTGTTTTTTTCGAAAAGCCTTGACATGATCAAAATGCCCACATACTTTGTTTGTTACCATTTTGAGGTAGAAATTACATATAAGCTTACTATTTACGATTACTCCTAAATATCTGCTTTCTTTAGAATAGTCTTGTGTAAGTCCATTTAACCTAGGTGCTCGGGTCTGGAGGATCCTTTTCTTAGATTAGATTAGATTTGTTACGGTGTGCAGGCGTTAGCCTCACATGCACTATGAACTAAAAGATTTATTGTGAGTCCCAGTTCAATTTACTCCCTTTCTAGAATTAGAGTATTAAGGATGGTTACCACAAAAAAAAAGCTCAAGATTTCTGTTCTCAAAAGCACAGTGAAAAACGCATAGAATTATGCAATTTGAAAATTTAAACAAATCACGATGCTGTGGTATTCGTGTGATTGAAAGACTTTTCCACTGCAATAGTCCATACCCCAAAGCATTTCGGGCATCTGCACAGCAGTAGGATCGCATAGGCATGGCGAGATTTTAGATTTGTCTGTAGGATTTTTCATAGAATTTTTTTTGGAATTTATAAAATAATTCTGCGGGAGGAGCATGCAAGGGGCGAACGAAATATATTCGCTCTGTGCTACTGTCTAGACACTTTTCTTTGTAATTTTCTGGCACCATTTTTTGCTTTGTAAAATTTTATTTTACTGAAGCCGGTCATCAAATAAAATTCTTCTGAGAATTCTGAGTTGTAATATACCATAATTTTTTTGGCAATGTACAGACTTTGTCAGTTTTACCATTTAATTAACTAGATAACCAAAGAAATACATTCGAGAGATAGATTATTTGAATTTAACAACAGAAATTCCAGGTTGAATTATGTCTGGTAGAATTTCCAATTCAATTTTAGTGTATGTCTAATGACTATACAATTTTATCTCTATCTAATTCCTCAATTTTGTTAGCATTTTTCACTTTCAAGGAACATAAATCAACAAGATTATACCTTAGACACACAGCACGAACTAATGACTCATTTGTACTAACTATTCATTAAAATGCCGTGTGTCAAATAATATATGTCATTATAGCTCGAAAATCAGATGATAATAAAGTACACTAATGAAGTGTTTTCCTCCTTCATTATAGCTATAATGAGGAAAAATGTGCTAGATTTGTCATATAATGTAAATCTGAAGCTCCGCTGTGCATCTGCCGATTTTAAAAATAAGAAGAAGAAATGCAAAGAAATGCAAATCACAAATTATATTATCAATATTTTTTTTTAAATATAATGTTTTTCTCATTTGGAAATTGTTAAATTGAAAATAAAATAAATAAAAACAAAGTTTATCGCGTTAATTCGATCCATATTGCTCCTTTAATGTGAAAAGTTCATCAAAACCAGTTTGACAGCACAACTTAATTAAAGAAATGGCTGTGTCCGCAGGTTATGATGAATCATTATAGACTAATGAGTCGTTAGTTATTTCTTCATTAAGAGTGCTGTGAGTCTAGGGCATTAGCATAGTCGGCGTTAATGTAACTGGAAAATTCTGACGGTGACACATTATATTTGTGTAAGCTTAGCAATAAAGCAAAGATAAGGGTGTGCATCGATTTCTAAAGTAGTGCTAGTAAGAATAGAAAAAATAGTATGAAAAACTGCTGATTATATAATTTCTCAAAGAATAAAAAATTGATCAATAAAAGTAAAATAAGTTTTTTACTATTCTGTAGCCAAATAATAATTTGCGAGCAATGAGCTCAAGTAAAACATTTATAAAAAATAAGTTTCTTTTGACTAAAATATATATTAAATCGCGTAAATATTCGTCGCAGATTCTCTTATTTCAAAAAAAAATATAAAAAACAAATCCTTGTTACAAAGTGGATATTGTCATGGGTCGACACAAATTCTTTGTAATTTGTAAAAATGCTACACCTTCGAAAATTGCACTTTGAGAACAGTTCATATACAACACGACCTTAGACGCTAGAAAGATAATCGATGAGATTGTAGATTACGATATAGTAGAAAAAATATACCACTTTTTCTTACAAACAAATTTATGTGGCTCCGGATTTTCGTTTTAAAAAACTTTAAGAAAAATAGGAAAGTTAAATTTTCTAAAACACCCCGCACTGCAATAAGTTTATAAATAAATTCCCTCAAACGGAAAAAGGAATAAAGAATAAAAATTGTCAAATTAAACATCTATGGAAATCTATACATTTTTGGGCCACCCTAATGTTCATATATATGTATCAAATTGAAAGAACCGTTTCACTTTAACATATACCATTTTAGTTATCATTACACATCATCACAAAAGGACCTTTTTGGAATCAATACTCACGTTTGATCCGATATCTTAAATTTGAGAGGGAAGCAGTGAATTTAGGGAGACAAGTCTCAAGAAAAGTGTTATCTGGACACTCCAAGAAGAAATACATTGGCATACTTCATCGTAGTTATTTACCGAACACACTGTATATAAATTGACAACTCACCATACCTCATCAATTTTCGTTCACATATTTAAAAAAATATCTCCATCCAAACTCTTAAGAAGTTCCATTTTCTTCTTTCTATAGCTTCACTAAAATCCATTAAGGATTAAAACAAAAAATAAAAAATATTGGAATTGCACATTTTGAGATATTCAATGATAACCGAAATATCAAAATTTTCAGAAAAATTACCTAGATTAATTTTTCTCGCAAATCTCAAAGCTTTCCAAAATAAATAACGTAGTGAATGCTTTCCGAAAGTACATCATTCCATCTGACGGTGATAAAATGAATTAAGAACGCCAAAATGTATGCCAAATATATAAAAACAAGGAATTTATGTCGTTACCATGGTTAACATTATTGACTTTATTTCCTTTATCATTGCGCTAAACAATTTGAGTTTTTCAAAATAAACAGAAAAGGTTAAATGTTTGTTACAAGTTGAACTTTCTTTGCAATAATATCACACTTGGGATAGTTATTCGTCTCTGAAAATAGCAATTTTCAAACCAAAATATATTAGTAACCAAAACTTTATTACTAATTTTCTCTCCGTCACTTCCTATTCCACTTCAAGATCTTCTGTACTCAAGTACGAATTTATCTACTTGATGTACCATTATTACGTTATTATGTACCAAACTTTGCAAATTTTATTGATCCGAGAGTTTTCTAAAGCTAATTACATACATATAAAACCCCGAAATCTTAATTTTTTACACATCATTACCTAAGTTTATTCTTTTTCTCAAACTATGTGCAATTTTTATCATGATAATTCGCACAAATTTGACGCAAAGTTGTATTAACTTTTCGTATTTTTTAAGATTTCAGTGGTAACCCCTCTTAGTTTGGTAGTCTTTTCTTGGTAAAACTGACTATCATCGTCCTTGCTTGACTTTATTGATATTCTCTGCTATCACCTAGTAACAATGCTAAAATCAGTTTGCATATAAGAGACATAAGATATATTAAAAAATTCAATTTGGATAGAATTTATCTTCAGAGTCATCAAATGTTATCGAAATTAATTCATTAGGTGATGGTGATGATGATGGACGATTTTGGATAATTCTGCAACAGGAATTTCTTGAATTTTTATTTATTTGACTAAACAACTTACATTCGTGGTTTATTTTTCACCTTTCAATTGAATGTCTCCTCAAATTTGCAAATTTGATTGCCCTTTATCTTTTTCCATTGCTCTGGTCTAGTTTCATCTTTCATTATACAGAGACGGAGACAAACTGAATTAAATTTTCTCAAATCGTCCATTACCGTACCATCAAACGTCGGCTATTTTCACCGAAGCTCCTACCCAGATCACACGAAGGTTTTTCTTTTACAGATAATGTTTTTATATTCACCGTCTCCATTAAATCTGATGCTATTGTCCTATATAGCGGGCACCCTAAATTTATCTGCGTGTTTGTTTATCAGCGTTACATCACATCATCAGCTCCACTCTCTGCAGGTTCGAATTTCTCAATAATTTGAAAAGTACAAAAATTATGCAGCAATAATACAATTTCACAAAATTATATAAAGATTGAATTTATTGAGTGTAACAAATTTCTGTCGGCTTTCAAATCACGCTTCAGTCCAAAACACAGGTGTTTCACCGCTATGCTCAAAATATCAATATACGATATGCGAGGAACTAGTATCAATTCGAATTCAGATATCATCATCAGCCAATGGTGGAAAAACTATATCATCGTTATATGTATTTTCTGGTATGGCTTGTAAGCTCATCGCCTCCTATCTTGGTAACATGTATAAGGCAATTTGCTGTGGCAATAAACTCTCCAACAGCATCGGCATCACTTATGGCACTTCGCAGGGCTCGATCTTGGGATCATTATTATTCACACTCTTCATAAAAAAAATCATTCGACTATTATGAACTATATTCCAAATATCATATACACGCATATCATACCTGTATTCACCTCTCGGTATAATTGAGTATACTGTATGGAAAATTAATGATGATCTCTCTTCTATTTATCGCTGAGCCGTGTGTAATAAACTATTGTTCAATGCCTCTAAGCCTAACAAAACCGTCATCTTTAAGAACGAGCTGGATACATCCTACGTAGCACAGATTCTCCTCGGTAATAGTGTTATAGAATTAAAATTTCTGTGAACAATCTTGGTATAATTTGAAATAGTACAATACATGGTGTGAGCACATAAATAGCCTTGGATCGAAAGTCTATGGGTACCATTCGCAAGCTTTCTGCCTCTGTTAACTTTTTTCCATTATCTATAAGATTTAAAAAATCTTGAATGATTAGAGCATTACGCAAGCTTTTATAAATACCATCACGTCTCGTCATGGTCCTTTGACACACAATATTTAAGAAATGGGAAAATTAGAGACAGACATGGTGCTTTCACAACAAGTCTTTGTATATAAACTAAGTGCTTTTAGGATTTTCGACGACAAAAAATTGGGATGTCTAGTCCGAAATTGCTAATTAATTATTAAGAGCTGCTCTAATAATGAATTGATTATAGAGGGTAATGTAGTCCCCTATATGCCACCTATGGGCCGGCCTGGTAAGAGACCCCGAAGGACCAGGTATTCGGTTTAAATCAATTTTCGAAAAATATTCTACAGTTAAAAGGAAAAATTCCCGTACATTCAAAACTTTTTATTCATGTGTATTTAAATAGCTGAACTACATATATCACCCAAAACTACCTCCTAACAACTCGGTTATCTCATATTCAATAGTTACTTCTTGCTCATAATAATGCATTAAAGTGAGATGGCATAATATATTTATTTTTACATTACAATCCAAGATGATAATGATGATAATTACTTGCACTTGAAACGATTTATTTCTACTTCATATTCTTTTGTCGTTTTATTTTCATACTCCAGGAAAATTCAAATTAATTCCCGTAAATTTACACACGAATGGAGATCAAAAGCCACAAATTTATTTGAAATTTTTTCGCTTTGATTTCCTTTCGGAAAATTTAATGAGAGGCTTTCGAAATTTAAATTTAGTTAGTTAGAAAACAGGTGAAAAAGTATTTAGAAGAATTTATCTGAATAACCTTGAATTAAAAAGTTCCCCACTTTAATAAATTCTAAAATTTATGAATATTTCTGGAATCTGTAAGCAGACAGATATCAAATTTTCTTTGAAGAATATTTATACCTTAAAAATTATCTTCTGTTCAGGAAAATCTGTTTCCAGCTCGAGGCCCAATATATGTTTCGATTAATTTTCTTTGTTAAAATTTAAAACTGTGTGCGGTGTAAAGTTCCGTGCTTTTTAAGTAATTCTATTTTTTTTTATAGGTAGGTATATATAAATTCAAGTTTCATTTATTCAAAATTAATATGATAAAAGAATTTAAGACTTTAATTTTTGAAGTGTCAGTTTCAAAACTACATACATATAGACATTCGATTTCATAAGGTTTGTATACGGTGAATCAAAAATGTTATCATAAATAGGAAAGAGAATAATTTTAAGAACTTTTATTTGAAACGATTCTAAATCGAATCATAAATACAAGAGAAAAAAAACTATCGCTTCTTCCGGGTTTTGAATCCGGAACCCTCCGCTTTCTGGGCGACTGCTCTTATCAGATAATTTTCCCTCTTGTATTTTTTAATTTGTAACTAGCCTATTAAGCCACGTTGCTTTTAGCTGGCATTAACTAGTAACACTGAAAGCGCACAAATAAAGTGTAAACTCAATTTTATTTATTTTTCCCGGAGTGAAATTGAACCCGCGCATGTTATAATCGGCCAAAGATGGAGAATAGCCACAAATGGCATGATAGAATGCAGCAAAATTTTATAAAGCAGCCCTAATTTCTTAACTGGGTTAGAACTAGAGGGTGATTAAAAATTTTAAATAATTAAATAGAATTTTGACTCATATAGAACTTTTTAGCAATATTGTCAATGCAGGGTAAGAACGGCTTACATAAATTGAATATTTCTATTTATTCTGTGGGGTACAAATTCCTTTTTGGAAAAACTTATATTTTTTTACTCTAAATTTCCTCGAAGCTGGATTGATTTTTCAAATCTTGGAAAAAGATTTTAATCGATATGAAAAATTTGGTTTTCTACACATAATCCATTGTGAAAAAATGGCGATAATAGACGATATTTTCACACATAACCTCAAAATCTCTGCAATAAAGCCCAATTCAGAATCGGCGCAGCATGCATCAACGCAGCATGCATCAACGCAGCATGCATCAACGCAGCATGCAGCAAGATTTGATATCATGGGATCATATGACGCAATTTGCAATCGGCGCAGCATACATCATGATGCAAGAGTTTAGAAAATTTTAAAATTTGATGCATGCTACAACAGTTCTGCCAACATGCTGAGGACAAAAATAAATTTCAAATCTTATTTATCTCATATTTCCTCCGGATCTATTTTTTTTAAATAAAAACGACTAAATTAAAATTATGCACAATATAAAAACTCGGTATTAAGGTTTTATGTTTGTAAATAATTGTGAATTATAAAAAAAGTTAGCATTACAAAGTTTCCTACACTGCTTGCTGCAAATATGCTTTCTGCGCCGATTGTGAATTGGCCGGCAAAATCTTTGCAGCATGCATCATGATGCATGCTGCGCCGATTCTGAATTGGGCTTAAGACTCAATCATAATAGTTTGGCCAACTTAAAGAAGTGTAAACTGAACAATACCTTCACTAGTCAACCATAAGATAACCATGGCTATCTTCAGATAAAAATATGCTTTTGTATATTACCAGGAAGTTTTTCGTCTCCCAGCTATTACTTTGATCATGTTCGTATGGTATAAATTTTTCATTGCTCGTTATAATTCAAAAATTACTCAATTCAACGAACTGGCTTCCTGATTGTTTTAGTCTTTCACTTTACCAATTCCAGCACCTATGACTGACACCAAAGTTAGCTACATTGCTCGCCTTCGTCACTTTGTAAATCAAGATTTCTTTCGCCGATATTCTTAATCTAACATCGCACTACGAGTTTTGATCAAAACATATGCGGAATTTTAGCCTTTTTCAGAAAATCTTCATTTATTCATTAATGGCAAAAGGACGTCCGTTAGAACCATTGGGCTTTTAATTTCATCATCAGTTTTGACCTATTTGTTCTGGATCGTCTCTGACTTCATCCAGCAACTCCTAAGCAATGTCCATTCGGAACTGCTTTTGGTCGAAATTCAACAATTTCGGAACAAATTTTTCTACTACACGTCTCATGGCCTAAACATCCGATAAATTTTCTTGACATAAACCAAATGATATGCCAACATCACCAGCAATCTCTCTGGTAGTGATTCGTCAATTGTCTATAATCAGTTTTCTCACTTTTGTGGCATTTTCATCGGTTTTTGATGGGTATTCAGTCCAGAGCGCACTATACTCACAAATGTTTGTTTTATTCATAGAAGACTTTCCAAAAACAACAATCAATATTTCAAAAGTAGAGTGCTGCACTTTGTTGCATTTTTAAAGCAACATATAATGCAAATTCTCACTTCCATTTTATTTTTACAAGTAGAACATCGATGTGCATACAAAAACACGTGTGATCTTTTCAACAACCATGAGTAAAGTAAGTATCCAATATGATACCAATAGGAAGATACTTCAGGGACAGGTGTACCAACACAAAAACAAACAAAAATGTGGCGTTACACTTATAGGGCCACAAAAATTTCTCGTATTTTTTTATCACACCTCGTATATGTTAGTTACAAGTGTTCCCATCTATCGACTATGTGGTCGCTCATTTTTAGACGAAAAAAAAAAGAAATCCACCTGAGAATACCTTGAGATAAATAATTCTATTAAGCTTGGATGGCATATACTTATGTGTGTGCACAGAGCGACGGAGTATTCTTACCCTTTATGATTGATGCCCTTGCTAAAACAAAGCTGTGCACTGTAATTTTACTCTTATCCCATTGAAGCTCTAATAGTTAGACGCAGTGCTCCGATACGATTGATTCTTCTAAACCTGAGATAAAAATCATTCTGACTATCTTATACATATATTTCAAAAAGTCCTAACATAGTTAACATTTCCCTAAATAAGTGATTTTCAGTCAGGACAAATTGACAGATTGATTGTAGGTGAACAAGTCAAAGAGTAAAGGATCAAAATGACTGCCCTGAGGAACGCCAGAAAATAAATTTCGAAATACCATTTTTTGGAAATCTGAGAAAATCTAGTTTGTTAAATAGCTGCTGCTAAGTGGAAACAATACTTTTAGACTTATAACAAACAAAATCAATTGAAGTCCTCGATGTCGCACAAAACGAAATTTATCATATTCCAGAACACCTCCCCACGCTTTTGAAATAAATCTAAACTTCGTCATCTTGTTAAGAGCTAAAAATAAAAAATAAAGTCTTTCAGTAATAAAATATAAAATTTGCCAAGTATTAAATTTTCATCATACCCCCCCCCTTTTGTGTACTGAATTGGAAAATTTATAACTGCAAAACTCCCATGTTTTGTAGACCATATTGCCTCACGAGCACAAATAAATGTTTCGGGTACTGTTTCAAAAAATTACACTGAAAGAAATACACATTCATCCTCTCCATGCTCCTCCTCCCCCGCTTGCATTTCATCAGTTAAATCGTGTCAGTAAAATCGTCCCATAAAACCCGATACGTGCCTTGACTGAGAGTAATTTTAGTGTCTTTCGAATCGCTATTTAATGATTTTCGAACTGATTCCGATTTGAAAAATGATTTACTGATGTCTTTCTGAAGACTTTTATGTTTCGCCAAAGTATTCAATAAATTTCGTAACCTTGGTGAGAGGAGCAAAGTCGTTACATATATTTCACCCGATTTCATTTTTGTTGGAAGTGTTCCCGATATTTTGCATTTCCCTCTATGAGACGGGAGTGAACCGGAAAAATTATCGCTTACTGAAAGAAGATAGCGCGCCACATACAATATTTATTTTGGGGGATGGTGAAGGTGAAAAACAGCTTCGAAATGTTTTGTGAAATGAATGATTGGTTGTTTTTTAAATATTGTCCAGGTAAAGTGTGGTTAGGTACATACTGGGTATTGAATTATATGGTGCATGTAGAATATGTTGAAAGTAGAATTCGATACTTGTAATTCGTTTTATTTGTATGTACAGAAATTGATGTCCTCTGGCTGATAATTCATTGGCTCGTATATCATGATTTACAATTCATTGGGGCCTAATAAAGTTGAGGGTATACTGTGGACAACAGGATAGTCAGTATAAATTGATTTGAATGAAAATGTTGAGTATGAAATTCATCATTTACTCGGAAAAATAGGAGTTGTTATGATAGAGATGACATCCTCCATATTTCCCCCAGAAGAATGGAGTGATAAGGGGTTGATGCTACTCTAGAGTGGCATGCGTGGAGATTTGATACGCTTCAATAACTACTTACGGCTTGTTCTAATTAATTTTTCTAATTGTCAACATTTCGTTTTTTTTTAATCTATATAATTCAAAATGCCAGAGCTTTGTCAATTCCATTAATTTTGAACTTTTTTGTCTACTGAAATTTGATTTCAAGAGTAATACGATTCTCATTTATGCATTACATTTTCAAATTTGAAAAGCAATCAGAACATCAATGAAATGTATGCGCGAAAATATACTTTTCCCAAAACCCAAACCTTTCGAAAGTGAAAAGCAAGTGAAAAGTAAGAAAACTTTCTTTTAGCAATGAATTGATGCAAAGCCTTAGTACGGCTTTAATCTACCTCCATATCTTTCAGCCTTCGGCATATTTCCCACTATATACTATACTATACATACCTATACAGGGTGTCCCGTAAGTTGTGTGGCGGTTCCGAAATAATGGTACTTGAATATTTGAGTAGTTTTCATAGATCACCCTGTAGCATTTTAACGTTATACTCTATGATGATGATTTATTCTTTGGTAGATAGATAATCTTTAGGCCTATCGAACGATCTGTAAATTTTTCCCCTTCTCACGCTCTGAAGTTATCGCTCAACAAAGCTAAAATTTCGGAACTTTAACTCGTTTTTTTTTTCATTTAACTACTATTTTTATCCAAAAATAAGTCATCAAGCCCAATTTCTCGTATTGGATTTAAGTAGCCCAAAAGCTTAGCTTTAAAATTACCTATCACAGTCTATACCCAAAATGTAGCCCTTTCAGCGTTGCATTTTTTTTAACAAATCTAGTAAAAATGGCTAAAAACGATCGTCTCCAAAAGGTAATTGCCTACTTTCTGGCACTTATTGCACTTTATCGCTGGATTTGGTTAAGTGCAAAAAACTCAGAGAGGGTCATGTTTTGGGTACAGAGTATACCGAGTCATTTTAAAGCTAAGCTTTTGGGCTTCTTAAATCCAGATTGAAAAATTGGTTTTGATAACGTGTTTTTTGATAAGAATAATAGCTATATATAAAACAAAAACGGGATAAAATTCCGAAATTTTAACTTTGTTGGGCGATAAATTCAGAACGGTGGGAAGAAGCGGAAATTTATAGATCTTTGGAAAGGTCCAATGATTATGTATGTACCAAAGTTTAAATCATCATTATAGGGTGTAACGTTCAGAAGTTACAGGGTGATCTATTAATATCAACCATTTAGGAATTACAAGGTGATTAAGAAAAAAATCTAGTTTTTCACAAAACACCCTATATCTTAAAAACTACAAGGCGTACGGTCACAGTTAAGAGCTCGTTATATGCAGAACTTCATGGCCTTTGCAACGAATTATGGTTGTCTAAACTAATAATTTCGGATATTCTTACCTTTTTTTTAATTTAACCTCTTTTATTTTCGAAAACAGGTCATTAAAATAACGTCTTTTTATAAAAACTGTAAACTGTAGACTCTCCTCTTTAAGTTGACCTATTACACCCAATGTGCTATCTGAAGCCCTTTAAGAGTTATTAGCTCTAAACTTATTCTTAAGCCTATTTTCAAACCAATTCTCAACAATATTTGGTTCCCTTAGGACGTCATTTTAAAAAATATTGTCTAATTTCGGTGTGACCGGAATAGGTTATTAGTTAATAATTGTTTAACGGCTACAGTTAACACACAGGGTATAATAGGTCAAAATGTGTTAACTGTGACCGTACGCGCTGTACTTTTTAATATACAGGGTGTTTTGTGAAAAACTAACTTTTTTCTCTTAATCACTCTGTAGTTAGGTTAGGTTAGGTAAGAGGGGTGCCGCTAGACAACCAGCCAGCCTCACTTAGACCTCCAACGGGTCCATTGTGCCCCTAGACCTCATGGAAAAATCACCCTGTAGCTCCTAAACGGTTGATATGGCCCCACCCCCTGCCATCCAATTTTTGGTTCGCCCATGTGAGTGCTATCAGCTACCGCCCTATTGACCTCCTAGTGGAAACACCCTGTATAACTCTTACCATTTCATTGAGACTTTGCTGAGGCACTACTTTGATCGGTCGATAATAATTGTATTGTCATTACTTATTTCGATTTCGATGGGCTCAAATCAGTGTTGCACTTATTCTCACAATGGACAACTGGAAGCACTGAAGCCCATCCAACATATTTCTGTCGTATTCCCAGTGTTTGTGTGCATACGTATTATATACACGGAACTGTCAAACGTAATAAATGTTCTTTATAGATATGTAGTAACAAATTTCTTCTTAAACCTTATGCAAATTACTCACAAGGAATCATTTATTTCCTTTAACTCAAAAATTTCAGAAATAATCGCGATAGTACACTTTGATAGAGCTGATGCCAATTGAGCTTCAATATGTATTTATAAAACATAGAAAATATCCAGCTCAAAGTAGGGGAAGTCATTGCAAACCTAGTATTGGACTTCTGCTGTAAAAGTTGTCCCATCGGACATTTTGAGTGCTGTACTGCAAGAAAAAGTGCAACACTGGTGTTGCAGTGAAATCCCATCGATATCGACATAAGTCTGTAAAATTTTAAATTGATAGGACATTCAAATGTGGGCGAAAATTTTGTTACAAGATTTACTTACATAACTATGCGAAAAAAAATGTTAATAAAATTTATTTTATCATTTTTAAGCATTTTAAATAAAAGTGTATTTTTTATTTATTTATTTTTATTGGAAATTTACAATCCCGAAATTGCTCAGATATTTATTTTAAGCCGAATCGGACCTTTTAATCCTAGGATCGAGTTCGAGTAAAATGTGACATTTCCATTCAAATTTTAGCGCTGATAAAATAGCAAACAAAAATTTTACTGTAGATTTCTCTAGTGCAGTATGGAGTTCACCAGTAAAAACTGAAGGTTCCCTCCTTATAAAATAAAAAGGGCTATCAAATCTCCACACATTTACTATAGGCATTTTAATGTACGAAGCATTAAATGTCTGGCTATTTCTATAAATTGCAGATTATTTTTTGATTAATTCAAGGGTTTCATTAGTGTTGTCAAAATATAAAAATTAATTACTTTCTTTTCTCCAAATTAACATACGTCAAAATTTTACCATCGATTTTAATTTTCAAACATTTGGAGACAGCGTTAAATTTTACTTTACGCGAACTCGATACTAAGCTTTAACTGTCAAATTTTATTCGTCACTTTGAATCTGTCATTTTGAAATTAATACATTTCGACCAAAAATTCATAATTATAAATGACAAAATTCACCCGCCATCTTAAATTTGCCAATTTTAAGCGAAAATATTGTCCGTCATCTTAAATTTTTATTGTACAAAAGGTTGAAGTATGTATTCATATTGTCAACTAAACCATGTACGCATATCAATTACCGTCCCATATCTTATTCAAGTAGCTTGGCTTTGATATTTGAGAAAATTATACATAGACAATTAATCCACCAAACAAATGCTTTGATTAGTCAATACCAATATGGTTTCAGTCCGGGGCGGTCGACCATTACTAATTTGGCACTTTTTACTGATGTTATTTCAACTGTTTTGAATAACTGTACACAAGTTGATTCTATACACACTCACCTTAATAAGGCATTTGATAAAGTTCAACATCAAAGAATATTTGGATTTCACGAGCATGTTATTAAATGGATGCTTTCCTACCTAAGCGAAAGTGACATTGTCGCAGTTTTGAATGGCTCTCAATCTATTCCATTTAAACAACTTTCAGGAGTCCCTCAGGGTACAGTTCTGCGGCCATTCATATTAAGAATACATATTAATGATTCGCTTGAAATTATTGTATCGCAGTGCCTTCTTTATGCAGATGGCGCGAGAATTTTTCGTGTAATAAATACTATAAATGACTGCTTAATATTGCAAAATGATCTAAGTAAATTGAAAAACTGGTGCTATGAAAACTTCCTATCCGTTAAGGGGAGATATACACCTAGATGGTCGAAAAACTGATTTTTTTCAGTTTTGCATTTTCTTGCAGTTTGAGGTCTCCAAAATATCCGGTAAAAACGGCAAGTTAGTATTTCGATAAATAAGCCAGTTACAGCCGAGAAAGTGAAACGTATTTTGCGGCGTCCAGCCGACAGGCAGGAAGCGGCAAGCGACGCTTCGAACAAAGCATGTCTAGACCTAGTTTGTGATTCTATTGTGTTTTTGGGCATGCTTTGCTCCAGGAATAACGGAAACACCATATGACTGTTATTCATTGCCAGAAATAAACACGTTTTGTCAGTAGCTTGCCGTTCATGCGACTATGCGTTACAGTGAATTTTTATGATTTATTCATTCCCAAATTTTTAAACGCGTTTTTCTCAAAACCACGTTTTTCAAATCGGTACCCAAAATTTCTCGAAAACCAATGAACCGATTGCTTTGAGGTTTCTTGTGGTTATTCTATACACGAGTATCTAGTACTTGTCATAGGATTTTTTTTTCGGTTACTTAGTTTTTGTTTTATGGGCAAAATAATAACTAAGTTTTGGCCCAAAAATCACTATTTATGTTCAAACGTCCGCCATTTTGTCATAAATCGATTTTTTTTCAAAATCGGCTATGACAAGTACCAGATTATAGTATCTAATTTAATAATCTTTTTGTTTTTCTTTTTTTATGATTTTTGAAGAAACGCCAGTCGGTACCGTATACATAGATTTTTTTACGACGCTCTCAGGATCATACAGTATCCTTGTATATTTTCGATATTTTTAAATAAACAAAATTGAACATATTTTTGAATGTATATACTTTTAGATAATTAAAACCCCAATCCGAAATTTTAAATAGTTTTCCTTGAAAAAATGCACAAAAATGACCGTTTTTTCCGGCTCCCAGGTGTATATTTCCCTTTAATATTGGTAAATGCAAATTTAAATCTTTTTGTGGAAAATGAAAAAGACTTCAAAGGCTTCAAGGTCTTAGGATTTTTATTTAGATCATGTAAATTGTTCAAATCTGCGCATTCGCATATAACTATCTTTAATTCCCTTGTAAGAATCATAATGGAATAAGCCTCATCAGTCTAGAATCCATTTTATTCCACATTCCACAGCGACTAAATAGATTCTCAATGATTTCTATACCTAACCGTAGACTTAGTCTAGATGAGTTTTTTTTTTTTTTGTATAAGATCATTAACAAAATTGTGGACTGTCCAAACTGTTCAAAATCCCAATCTCGTAATTTAATTTCTTTTAATCTCCCATTTGCTAGAACTAATTTAAAAAATAAATCACCAATTTTCCGTATCCAAGAAAAATTATAACACCTTCTTTAATAATGTAGGACTTGTTTAATAGTAGAAGCCTCTCTAGTTTTGAGAAAATAATCCTAAATGAAATAGCCTCCAGTAATTAATCCTCAGTATAGGTATATGTACCTACTGCCTGTATTGTGTGTCAATAATTTTACAGTAGTCATTACTCTACATCCTCTTATTCTCATTAAGTGTTTATATCATTTTCACTTCCCTAGGCAGACAGACAAAATCAATGATCATTCATTCGTAATTGATTTGTTCAAAAATCAAGTTACCCAAGGTTTTGTGGATTAAAACGAAAGTGCTGTCAATTTTTGTATGTAATTGACAACACATTTTTAATACTTAAAATTAAAATTCAAAGGGAAATCGATTTTTGAAAAATTCAATTACGAACGAATAATCATTGATTTTGCCCGTCTGTCTAGGGTATAATAACTTGGATTTTTTTTTTCATATTATAATATATTTCATCAATCTTCACCCGGTCGTATTATTATTTTTACTTTTGTTTTTATTTTCGTTATTTAATATTATTTTTCCATTAGTTTTCCTTTGAATTCCTTTTTTTCTCAAATTGTTAAACTGAACTTTGTATTTTTTACTAATCATTAATATCTTAGTTCTGAAAAAAATGTATAATCTTATTTCATTTGTCATTCTTTCTTATTTAATTTTTTGTTTTTCTCCAAGAGTAGTTTATAATAAATTTTGTAGTAATTATACGATAGTTAGTACTTAACTGTATCAATCACTGTATCTGTATACTATCATAAAAGATAAAAGCATGTAAAAAGGACAGTTAAAGCGGCTTTTACACTTCAACAATAATGGAAAAATGAAATCCGGATGATCTATTTTTACTATATTATCTGAATTTGCGTATTGATACATATCTCTCTTACTTATTTAACAAGGACAACGTAAATATAGAAATTTCGTCTACTTTGTTAATTACCGTTCTCGAAAAGTTTCCTTCAGAGCTTTATTTTCGAAGAAAAGTTCGATATCTATACTACAAAATGGGATCAATTTTAGTTTTTAATTTAAAGCTTTTCGTCCACATAGCTGCATATAATTTTTTTATATTTAAAGAATAATATACAATTCTTTCATATATTGTCTAATTGCGAAACCAAAAAATTATTACAATCATTATGTACTGCCCGTTGTTAGAACGTACACGCAAATTTGAATTAAAGAAAAACTGAAATGAATGCACTGGTAATTTTGGATTCCAGATCAGTGGTCCGTCTTCTTAATACAAAACACTGTCCATTTGCTTATAATTATCACTGATCTGTTACTCTTAGTTACCACTCTACAATTGCGACTCGGGCGAACTGCCAACACAGTTGTCTTTGGTTAGACGACCCTTCGGGTAGAAGAACAAAGGAACTGTGGGGTAAACCTAACCAAAGTTTCAGAAAAAAGCTGCAAGGGCTGAGCAAGCCTACCATGAGAATTCTGGTGTCTATTCTCACTGGACACTGTTCTCTTAGGGGTCACCTACATAGGGTAGGACTGGTTGACAACCCTACATGCAGAGGATGCGGAGAGGAATCCGAAACGGTGACTCATTTTCTTTGTCACTGTCCGGCTCTCTCCGAAAAACGTTATAGATTCCTTGGCTCACATCTCCTGGATGAAGTGCATGAAGCAGGTAAGGATGGTTGGGTGCCAATCCTATGGTGTATAAGGTTGGAACCTATGAACTTATTCAGGGGTCCTGAGGGTGAGCAATGGGCCTTGTAGTGGCATACGTTCTAAGGCTCTCCCATCACGGGGACCCAACCTCCTTTCAATCCATCCAATCCATCCACCCATCTTCTTATACACTGTCCACTTACTTATAATTACTCTTAATTTTAAAATTTTAAATGTGATATAAATATATTATATATACATATGTAAAATAAATGTATAGAGTAAAAGGTAAAATATGATATATGAAATATTTGCATCCGAAACTTAAACATAATAAAATATATAAATAAATAAAATGTTATAAGTGGCTTGTACTCGCCGATCTAATACATGGCACTTGAGAAATTCGCTTTAAGCTAATGTTAATACCCTTTCTTCTAATTATTGGTTAGAACAATTCTTTATTTACGTCGAGACCAGAAATAAAGTGTTAATGTTAGTAAATTGTTATCTCAATCAAGACCCGAGATAAAATGCTTTAAGTCAGTCGTGACCCGGGTTAAAGTCGAGACCTGAAGTAAGAATTCTTATTTCAGTCAACTTCCAAAATAAATATTCCTTGAGTCAGTCAGTACCCGACTCAAAGTATTTTAAGAATTATATATCAGCCGAGGAGACCCTATATAAATATTAGTCCCTATCTAGCCAACCTACCTCAAGCGATGCCAAGTGCAAAAAAAATCGAGACAAGTCAGCTTGTTGTTTATATAACCTGTGTTTGCCCAAGACACCAATTTCTGAGGCGCATGATCATAAGAGTTGGCATAACAACAATGATCTTAGGGTACTAGCAGCAAAGTTGCATAGGAACGACAAAAATTGCATAGCAACAATGCGTTTACGGCAAGGCATGCTACTGTGTTAAATAATCTCATATGTATGTGTGTTGCTTGCACTAAAAGTTCGTGCAGTATAGGTTAGTTACGTGATAAAGTAGAGAAAAAATTCCCATTCGATAGAGATGATGTTAATTGATCTGAAATTAATTTGTTCAATCTGGGTATGTTTGTTCAATGAGTTGTGTGTTAAATGACAAGCACACAGCCCTCTTGGACAGTATATACATACCTGTATTTTGGGAATAATAATTTAATGAAAGCTGCGTTTCCTCACGGTCACTGTATTTTCGTTTCAGAATTTTTTAGCATAAATGTTTTCGAATCGATTTGGGTCGAACTCATTGACTAAAAATACGCACTTTTTTAAAATAGGACAGATCGATACAAAAAACTTTGGAATTTAACATACAGCTGATTTTGAAATTAGACGTTCGTGAACGGATAGGTTTGGCTCTTTCCTCTTTGTCGTTGGCAATGTTATTGAATTGTGAACGCCGTTTTAAGCGTACCATTTTCCCATATGCCTGCTATAAATGGAATGCAACATAAATAAAACCAATCTAACTCTATTCGAATTCGTGCAGCCAGAAGTAGCTGCTTTGATAATTATTTCACTACGAACAAATAAAAGATCTTTGTTCCAAGCTTTCAGGTTTGCGACTTTGCTAATATGAAACTTATTTTTTTCATTTTTTTAACTAATACCCTCGACCGACGATAGCCATAATTCTAAAGCAGGCCATACACCATCCGTTTTGCCGTAGTTTTACTGTCTTGCTCGTTCATAATCAAAGTTAACTTAACAATAAGCTAAGAAGTAGGCGAAATTTCTGAGTGTTTTACATTTAAAATGCACACGGCAAGAAAAGGAAGAAAGAAATAAAAAAAAATAAAAAAAAAAAATCAAACTCTTTAAAACTTTTATGAACAAACATAAAAAATGTGAAAGCGCAAATAGCATGCAACGAAACAGAATGGAAAATATTCCGTTTTCGTAAATAAATGAGAAATGGCGGAGTTTTCACGTTTTACTCTCATAAAATTTTCCCGCGCAGCTGTGAAAACCGGTTTTCATGAAATAATCGCAAAGTTTGGTCACATGTTGTTGCTGTAAATGGACACTACAAGATGATGGCAAGACGTGGTGAAGTTGGATGGTGTGTGAGACTTTTTCTTGACCACGTTTCAGGTTCTTATCTCGACTAAAACGTGGTTTTTAAAACCACGGCAAAACGGATGGGTTATGGCGCCCTTAAATTACCAACGTCAAGAAGATAATCTCTGTCATGTGTGTCACCGCTGAACTTTTAATTATCCCACAAAGTATTACATAATCGCCACATCTTGACATTGACATAATTGAGTTTGGTTTTTGAGAATTATCTCCAAAGCGCCCTAAAATCACGCAGTAGTGATTCTGTAAACTAACAGTTACAGCTTTTAAACGCAGCTATTCATGGCGTTTATGACAAATTGCATTATTTAAGAACAAGTTTTTTGAATACGTCTTTTTAAATTCTTACGTCTATTTAAAAGAACTGTTAGATCACCTAGTAAATCATTGCAGTTGGTTGCTGTCTTTGGCTATTGCAAACAAAGTTTGATTTAATGCCAAAATCGTCTGTCACCATATATTTAATTGGAAATTAAAAATAATTTTCAATTACATAATTGGAAATTATTTTTGGTCGTTTGTCAACGAAGAGTTTTACCACAGATAAGTAATACCCTGATTTGGAAACCAATGTTAAAAATCTATTTCTCATGAGCCAGCCATGATGTACTATATATCAGCCAGTCTTAGCTTTTAGTAAAGGCAAAAGGCCTAGAAGCCAGCCGAATAATTTGGTTTCAGCCTGCGCTTGAAAAATAACAAAAAATTGAGAAAACTATAGAAGTTTAATCAAGATATACAAAAGCTTTAGTAAAGACTTTAACCAGAAATAATGTAAAAAAAATCGTGAAGATGTCACTACGTACGTGGCATTAACTGACTATCCTAACACCTTCAATATCTGGGTATTACTTATCTGTGGTTTTAAGTTTTATGTACCTTCGAAATATTTTAATATTCTATCGCCTTATATCAATACAATTTTTGCCTGTCACAATCAATAGTAAAGACGCATATATACACGTAATAGTAGTAAAATTTGATTTTATCTCCTGAAGATTATAATAATATAATTAAAAGGCAAAACAAATTCCCATAAAAAACCACAAATTAACAAAAAAAAATCCACATAAAATCTATTCTGGCCATTAAAATGTTTGAAAACTTCTGAATGTGATTAAATATTTCCGAAAGACACAAATTAAATCTCAAATAATGTTGGAAATGTATGCTGCTTTCACAATGAAAACTCGTTTAACTCTCGGTATGAAAAAAAAATATATTAAATTATGTCGTGGACGTGACATTTTACCGTATGTCTTTTGATCATTTTAGTGAAAATTAAATCCTGAAGGTTTTAAAGGTTCTATGCTTGCACAAAAATTTTTAGATTCTGCTCTTATCGGAAAATGTGAATAAGCACGTACTGGACAGCAATTTACAGAGAGCGTGTGGCCATATATTTTTGCTTTTCAGTTGTTGTGAAAAGAATTTATGGGAGAAATCCCTTGTTTAGGGTAAATAAAATCTCCGCAGTTAGCGAATATTTTTAATATTAATCCTTTGTTGGGTTCTGTAACTGTGGTTCTATGGGAATATCTCATTTTGTCGTCTGTCTGTCTGTCCTGTCTGTCTATCTGTCTGTTTTTTGCTTGTAAGCAGCATTTATACTATCTGTTGGCTTAAGCTTTACCCATGGGAAAACTAATCGTATTAATAAAACGTCTACTATGTCAGTAAGTCAAATTAAAGATGTGAAATGGAGATCGCATACTTTTATGGTAATAAAATTAATACGATTACTCTACCCAGACAGTGTAATCAGATATGGAGGTGAAAAAAGTCAAACTTTAATTCAGCTCACTCGAACTAGTCTAACTGAGCTAGTATCGTTTTATATGTAGATTGGACGTTTATTTTAATTATATTATTGCTTTTGACAAAATTCTAAAAAAGCTTATCAGTGTGCAAATAATAGATTTTGTAAGCGAACATAATATGCCTTCCAAGTGCAAGTCAGAATTTAGATCAGGCCATTGTATTGTTAAAGGTTACCTCAAAGATTCGCAATATACTTGACTTGAATCATCTAGTAGTTTCAGCATATTCTTCTATCTTTAGGGGTACCGCCAGGATCTATATTAGGCCCATTACAATTTGTGTTGTTTACGATCTCCCGGAGGAAGGTGAAGATGTGAATGTTCATAAGTAGTATACGTATCTGTATCTTCATGTATTAATTGTAACGTAACTCTATAAGCTCCCAAGTGCACACTGAGGGGGTGACGAACGAACCCCCCCCCCCCCCCCCCAGAGGGTGAGTTTTTTTACTCGCACCACTTTCACAGTTAATTACAACTTCCATGACATTTTCAAGAAACTAAGATATTATTATAAGCAAATGCATGGCTTTCATGATTTTTGACTCTCTGATCCCGTTAAGATCTCAAGTTGAAATTTTGATAAGCTTTAGTGGACCGCACCGAACCGCACCGCATGTCCATATTGTGTGGACTTTCTTCCTAAGATTTCTACGACACCGCATCGGTGCTGTCCTTCAAGTCTCTGAATACTACTGACACAAGAAATATGTACATACATAGAATCGAAATAGAATAATTTCAAATGTACGTATATGTGTGTAATGATTTATCGAGTGCCGCTCAGCCACCGTAACCGCACCTCACTCCAAAATTCTGATTTCTGCATCGGGCCTTAGGTTTGTTTTTAAATTTTTTTGTAAAAACGACACAAATTGCGTGGATTATAAATAAATAAATAAATATGTTTCATTGTTTATGAAATTATGATTAATCTATTAAATATAAAGAAAACAGTGGTTTTTAGCCAGCGCGGAGCCTAGCGGTAAGATAGAGTGTTCACATCAGGTGTGGCGGACTTTTTCCAAACGTATTCTAGTCCCGATGAAGGAATTCTGTTATCAGTAGCTCTGGTCGAAGAAAAGCAGAGAAAAGTGATGAGGATCGATTCTGCGAATACTTAATGTCAAAAGCCGAATTTGACGAGTTGCACGGATTTATTCCCAATTAATAAAGAATCTTGCCGCCAGCGGCAGGGAAAAATTGTATTTTTGAGTAATCTCTAAAATCGCGGCAACACCCACTTTATGCTTCATGTCGGAATCTTAGCAAATAGAACTTGAATTTCAATATCTTCAAAAAAGTTGTTTTTAAGTGTTTAGAAGGGCTCAGGATGCGACTTTCGATCCGTGTTTTTCCAATTTTTTTTGCACTGAGGACACCTATGGTACCCCTCCTTAAAGCCAAATCCTGGGCGCGCGGCTATGATGCTCTAGGCATTATTAATTCAAAAAAGTTCACAAGTCAGAGTTCCTTTCTGTGATGACTATAAGGGGATTGGCTGCGATGAAGTTATTCAAAAAGCAATTATTTGACTTTTGAACTCAATTTGGCCGTGATTTTACGTTCGAACCTTGAATTGTATTTATTTATTTATTTTTTCACAAATATACCATTTTTCTTTTCCTTTTGATTGAATTGTCGAAGCCTACAGTGGCATACTTAATAGGTTGATCTTGAATTTATATTTACTTGAACTTTATTCTACTTTGTATTAATTATCATACTTCATACAATTTATATAGCATTTTCAGATTTGATTAGATCTTTTCCAGATAGAATTAAGCCTTTTCCAAAAAAAATTATACTTTTTCCACAAAAAATTAAACCTTTTCCAAAAAATTTAAACCTTTTCCACTAAAAATTAAACCTTCCCCCATAAAGAATTAAACAAAATCCACAAACAATAAAACTAAATTTATAAGCAATTAAACCAATGATTTTTTTATTTATTTATTTCATTCCTTAGAGAGCATAGATAAGCATAGAAAGTAGCGTAAGGAGATAAATTCTACAGATTCTATTAATCTTAAAATGAATATGATGATGAAAATTAGTCCTGCATCGCTTGGTGAACCTTTCATTAACGACGAACTATTTATAAATAAAAAAAAAAAACAAATAAAAAAATCACTGGTTTAATTGTTTATGAATTTAGTTTTATTGTTTGTGGATTGTGTTTAATTCTTTATGGGGAAGGTTTAATTCTCTGCGGAAAAGGTTTAATTTTTCCGGAAAAGGTTAAATTCTGTCTGTAAAAGGTTTAATTAAATCTGAAAATGTTACAAAATATGTAATATACAGGGTGTTCCGTAAATATTTTTAATCCTTTTAGGGGATGAAAGTAGCGGTCAAAAAAGTCTAGATACTTTTATATCGAACTCCGGTTGGTTTTCGAGTAAATCGATAAAATCGATTTTCGAGATTTTGCATACCTCTTCAGAGTAATTTCGTTATAAGTTCTATTGTAACTAATGGACTGTGGCGATCAAACCTTTATTTAAAAGAACACATATTGGCCTTTCTAAGAATGTATAATAAGTTATAATTGTGCCTTCAATTATTAAAAAAAAACAGTTTTCTCTAGAATTTTTTATTTCACCAAAATTTTTGTCGCTCTTCAGTGTACATTTATTCGAAATATCACCATTGCACGAACTTGGCAAAACTATGAAAAAATCTGCGCATTATGTTTCCTTTCCAAAATGACCTCCCTAAGTGCTATCTACAATAACAATCAAAAGTTATAAGCAAACATTTGGAAGATGTGCCCATCGAGGTAATCTTCAGTTTTTTCGTAGGATTCTATCTCCTCCTACAGTTTTTAACCTACGACAACCGTTTATATGTCATTGTACGGGAATCTGAACTGGCTATTAGATAGGGTACTTTTCGATTTCGAAATGGAGGGGGTAATTTCGAAAAAACACTTTTTTACCAAACTTGATATTTACGTAGATTTCGTTATTCCGCATCTTCATTTTTGCGGGAGGGGCAAGCTCTGGGAGGGGTGGTAGTTCAAAGTTTCAACATTAAGCGGCTATATTTTCTCAACCAAGCATTGTTATAGCAAGTAAGTCCTAAATTCATAAATGGAAAAGACATTTTTGGTGGTTTTTATTCACAATTCACAATTTACGGAACACCCTGTATATAATTGACCTATGACCGGCGCTTTTATTGCAGTTGATATCTCCCTCATTCGCATGTGGAATTCATCCCTTATTTCTTATTCTGATTTTTAAAAGAATAAATTATCATCTCAGATAATGACGACCAGGTAATAGGACTATTCCGAACTTAGTTATTTATTTAAATTATGTCCATACCAACTTTATAGTATTGTATTGATACCCTACTTATCGGAGTTTATGAAGTACTTATACTTCACCTGCCTATGTACTATGTAGCTAAGTTTATTTTTTCAAGTCATATACATCTAGATTTCGCTAAGTTCTAACCATAATGTTATACCAGTCCATCACAGATAGAACTGCATACTGGTTTTCATAAGGGCATAGGATTCTGATATACTTATGTAAATGTAAATACGTTCTTGAATGAAATTGACAGCCAAATTCATCAGGGCTAAATCAATACATAATCTGAAGCGATAAGTGCCGGTTCGTAGGAATTAAAATTTGTACAGGAGAGGATTACCCCAATTTCAACAAGTATAAATATCTCTTTCACGCTCATGTACACAGAGCATTTATAGGAAACACACTTTAGTTCATATTTCTAAAAAAAAACAATTTCTTCCAATTAACACGTTATTTTTCATTCAAACTTTCCACATAATTTGGGAATATCCGTACCTCCAATAAAATATTCATATTTATCCTAGTTAAAACCAAAAACCAAAAAAAAAGTAGCGAAATCAAATTATATTTCATCCTTCTACACTGCACTATAAAATTACAAAAATAATCCAGGACTGCAAGTGAAATATGGAATTTAACTTTTTCAGGTAATTTTCCTTTTTTTTTCATTAATATTATCTCTCTCAAAAATATTTACCTCTGTCTGAATTTCATAAAACCACTCCTCCAAAAAGAGCCAAATTAGTTTCTCAAACTGTAATATACAAACAATTGATGACAGGACGAAGTTATTATACAGCAACAGAAAAAAAAATTTGAAAAAAAAACCGTGAACCAGTTAAAAACCAAGAAAACCATTGTTATTAACCTCAAGACTATAATTCAGAATTTTCCTCCTGCATCTCGTTGAATTCGGAAATGTATTTTATGCCATCCAGAAAGGACGATAGGGATAACAAACTTTTTATTACTCTTGGATCCTTGAAACCGACGACAGACAAAACAAGACGTTTTTCTGGCCGAAATGGGGGGAGTGGGGATACACAGCAGACACATACACATAAACACAATTGTTAAATTTAACAATAAATTTTTGTAAAGAAAACCATAAAGCCACGATAATGGAATTGCTCCTATATATATAAAAATGGAAATTACAACAACTGTGTGCCGCCGGAATCCAGCGAGTTGGGGCTGCGATTTTTAATTTTGTTTTATAATTGAGTTTTTAGTTGCCCATAGTATGTCAGGTTCCATTTTACTCTTAATTCCTTTAGTATCCTATCCACCCAACCTTATGCTGCCGCCAGCCTTTTGTTTTAAGTCCACAGGAATTTTATTACACACTTTGACCACCATCATTTAGAACAGAGTGTGTATATTCCCCCGGGTTCGGATCCCACTGTGAGTATTCATGGATAATTTGTTATTTTATTGCTTTTTGATTGGAATTACTCTCTCGAGGAGGAAATTTATTACAAAAATGGCGGATCTGGTGAAATTTCGATACAACTGAACCGAAAATTGGCTCATTTTCGGTTGGTTTTTTTTCACGATCCTTCCAAAAGGTCGCGGTTTTACGCTAATATATTCAACGCTATTGGTGTGTATTAATGTGATTATTGTCCATAGTCATTTATATCAGTTAGCGATGGGATTAATATTTCATTAATTTTTGAATATTCGTAATTATTTTTATTATTAAAACATCAAATAGGTGGGAGAGAATTTTTGGAAGTATTTTTTTTTCTATCTGTCTGATGGTTGTGAGTCATAAGAAATTATTGTAATTAATATGAATCCATATTGGCAATTCGAGTAATGCCTACAATTAGGTTAAGTTAATTTAATTTATATATCCTGCCATAAGTCCCTCTGGAAAAATAACATCTCAAAGTAGTACATATAAAAGCTTTGTGGAATAATACTCCATTATTTTTGTACATAAACTTAATTGTCTGTGGGCTTAGATTAAAACACTAAGTTCATATTACTTTTTGTTTATTATTCAGTACATTATATTATAAAATGATATATGTATACAGGGTGCTCAGAAAATTAGTAGAATGTTGTATATGACAATCGATTCCTTGGCATGTCCTTATCAAATTTTGCTCTGGAGTACTCACCCACTCTAAAACTCATTCTAGGCGATATGAGGGGCTAACGATTTTTTCTCTATATTTTATTAGGGATTACTCTTTGAAAATGTTTCCCCGGGGCAAACATATATTTGTTCAACAAGGCATTTTTTTTTTTTGGAGATTCACCGATATATAGCAAAAGCTAAAAGAATTTCTTATTTGTTATTTCATCACACAACCCATTTGATTTTGGCTGACAAATTTCAAGTCTTGGTTTTGACTCATCAACAGGTTCCAAATAGCGAAATTGAGTGTTATGAAAAATAGAATAAAGAAAAGAAATGAAAAAATGAAAAAAATGAAAAATTGAGAAAAATAGAAAAAAACATTTTTTTATTGAAAAATTTAAAAAAAAATTCAAAAACCAGATTAATTCGAAACGAATCGAACCTGTAAAAATGAGAATGAAGAAGAAGAAGCATTTCGTGTTAAAAGAAAAACTGACACATCGGTACAGCTTGGTTTTCTTAAATTTTTTTAAAAAAATTTTAATAAAAAAATGTTTTTTTCTATTTTTCTCAATTTTTTTCATTTCTTCATTTTTTTCTTCGTTCTATTTTTCATTTGTTTTTCAAGCCACTGAATTTCACTATTTGGGACCTGTTGATGAGTCAAAACCAAGACTTGAAACTTGTCACCCAAAATCAAATGGGTTGTGTGATGAAATAACAAATAAAAATTTTTTTTAGCTTATGCTATATACCGGAGTATCCAAAAAAATGCCTCCTTGAACAAATCTCTATATTTTATGAATTACCCCTATAAAAACACATACCCATAAGATAGCAATAGTTATTATTATCTGTGTCATTCTCAAAACTCCATCGAAATTATGTTGTTTGAAATGAAGTCTAGTCTTAATTTTGAGGCTTCCAAACTTACTTTTCCTCTCAACAGCTGAATGCATCAAACGAACGATGAAATCAAGCTATGAGGAAAATCATTGGATATAATGGGGAAAAAATACGGGTCGCCATTGTAAGATATTTGCAATTATTTTGAAACCCACTATCAAGAATAAAGATAAGCAAATGTTTCTCTTCTCTTTTATATCTAACAGACTTTACAGATAATTTATTCACAGTGATTAAATTCTCAGTATAGGATATAGTATACCCGAAAACACATAAAAAATCGAGAAGGTTTACAAAATCAAACTCCCAAATCAGGATCAAAATTGTTGGTCTAAGCGTTCACTATCACCATACTCGTTTTAGACGTCTAAAACTCAAACACTTCACACAAAATTGAAATTAAATCAATGGTTATAAATGCGACAGGCTCTATACCATAGAAAGATAGCCTTTCTTCAACATTGGATACAATATCTGGACAATAACTACTTCTTTTAAGATTTAATAGCTATTAGAGTGAAATAAATAGTTTTTTTGGGACTCAACTGCTTCCGAACAAATTCTAAAATAATTGCTTCAAGGAAATACATCAAATACTTTTAGAAAGAGCAAATGTAATGCAAATTTTTTTTAATTTTGCAGGTGATTGCTTGGTCATATTTGAGATAAATATTCTCCAAAGTTTTACAAAATTTCCATTAAGGAAATTAAAATTTTATAAATCCAAAAATTTTTGGAAAATTATTCTATTCACGTAACTTATGTAACACGTAACTGGAAGTGTCGGACCGCTCTTCTTTAATATGAATCCAAAGCCATTTTCTTAATATAAATCACTTAGAAAATATAACTAAATGCATTTACAAAGGTACTAAACTTAGCATAAACCGTAAAATCTGGAATAATTCAAAGACCATGCCGAATTTGACAAAAAAACTATTTAACTCGATTACTGGAAATTGTCCATACTTTCACTGGAAATATTTACCCTTAGTTCCGAGACACCTGTATATATTAAATGTACGCCTCCTGAAGAACTTTCACGCATTGACCCGAAACGTTTCACAACATAAAGCAAAACACACTCTAAAAAAAAACAAAAAACAGAACAATCTTATTTTTATTATTGTTGACAATCTTAACCAGCGATGCTTGAGTTCTTCCTTCTTCCTTTTAGCGTTCGCAACATTTATCTGATAGTTCTTCCGTATTTTCCTAGCTCTATAATCTTTTCAAACATTTATTTTTTAATTATTATTGGCGGAGTGATATTGTTTCCATAAAAATCATCTCTAATCATCTATGAAAGCTTAATATTTATTTTTCCAGACTTGATAGGTTCTAGTACATTTCGTCTAATGAATTTTTCAGTTTCAAATATTTTACTCATTGCCGTCGTTATATTTCAAGGCGTGTCATCACTTTTATTTTTTTTAATACTTACATTGTCTATGTAAGGATAGTGTACAGTTTTCTTAATATTACGGAAAAGGAGTACATCATAATTTTAAAAAAAATTATTGGCTTAAAATTTAATTAATTATTAAATTTTGTTAGTGAACAAATATATTACTTTTGGATGAATTGCTGCAATTAAGAATTAAATTCGATAATTAAGTGGAGTTAAGATTATGGAAATGATTTTCTAATGAAAGTGCTTACCTTTTACGGTAAGATAGCGAAGACTCCATCCTATGACGGTGCTAACAGCATTTCAAACTGATAAAAGGCTCTAAACTTAAGGGTTCAAATATTACTTACATTACAAATGCGTGACTTAAGCACTAACATCCAAACCGACACTAACTCTTTAGTTATTCAAACTTAGACTTAATTTTTTTTTTTAATCTTAAATAATAAGAAGGATTTTTTAAAACAAATGAATAAAATAAATTAATATTAAAATTATATAAGTGGTGTATTCTTGTTTATAATTGGTGCAAACCTAAAAATACAAATAGTACAAAATAGTCAAGGGGACCAGATGCGCTGTCAAGAATATACTACTACATATATTAGTCATTCTACACGAATTCGATCACCCTGACATCATTGTCACTAATCTTCTATTTTTGTATTTTGCCTTACCTCTCTAAGTATACAGGGTGTTTCCACCTAGGTGATCTATAGAGTATGAGGTGATAGTACTCACCTAGCCAAATAAAAGGCAAGGGGAGGTGCCATATAAATGATTAAGAAAACCAAACACCCTGTACCTTAAACCAAACACCCTGTATCTTAAACCAAACACCCTGTATCTTAAACCAAACACCCTGTATCTTAAACCAAACACCCTGTATCTTAAAAGCACAAGATGTACGGTTACTGTCATGAGCTCATTATATGCAGAACTTTATAGACTTTCCTAAAACTGCTCAAGCAGCCCCTTAAGAGTTATGGAGATCGAAACCAAAAATTCCAGATTGTCTCACTTTTTTTTTTTTTTTGAAAAGGTGGTTAACATATCTTGTTTTTATAAAAACATTAAACTCTGGATACTCCTCTTTAATTTGATCTATTATACCTATTTGCTAATATCCTATAGCCGTTAAAGAGTTATTATCTCCTAACCTATTCTCAAAACTATTCTCAAAGATATTTTGTTCCCTTAGTGACTGAAAGCACGTCTTTTTAAAAATATATCGTTTAATTTCAGTATGGTACCTGAATAGGTTAAGACCTAATAACTCTTTAACAGATAGCTCACACATATGGTCAAATTAAAGAGGAGAGTCCACAGTTTATAGTTTTATAAAAAGAAACAAGGTTTGTCAACCAACATTTATAAGAAAAAAATAGAAATCAAAATAAAAAAACAAGCGTCACCGCTACCACGTTGGTGTGTTTCAGTCTTTAAAGTTGTTGCAAATCACTGGAGAATCATTTATCACTCCAAATAAGGTTGAAAAGTTAACCCTAAAAGTAATAATCGAACCTGTAAAGAGGTTTAATTTAGCCAAACCCCTCTAGGGGAGGACACAGTAGGTTAACTCTGGTCGTGGGACTGCAGGATTCTAGTGGCCGGGGCGACTAGTCTACTCTTAACCTAACCTAACCTATCTAATATAGCAGGCTTTCTTCTGAATTGAGAATTTGGAAATGTAAAATGAAAGTAGAAAGAAAAAGACGCCTTCCACCAAAATCAACCCATACCTGGTTTCATCAATTCTACACCGTTTTCATTATTAATTTTGCTCTTGACTGAAATTGATTAGATTATTATCCACAAGCAAAAGTATATAATCGGCCTAATAATCATCTTAATCCAGATTCATTATTTCAAAATGTCGAATTTCACATATTATTCCATTCCGAATAGGAAAAATGTCTTCACTTAACCATGTATGCCATCTACATGTAAGTACTGAAAGCATCCGTTTTACTATTTGACACACAAAGGGGAATGCCCATTTTTCATATAATTATAGGTCCAATACCTCCAGATATGTGAGATATTTTAAACGATGTATTATGATACTCTGAACAAATTTTATTAACAATGTCTATTTCAATTAAGCGGGTCAAAGCTTTGGCGACCGGATGTAGCTTGAGCCATTTTTTTGGGTGAAAAAGTGGACTTTTCTACTTCTTGTGATTGCGCAGAATTGGTGAGTCACTTCCTAACAGAGAGATATTCACAATAGAGCACTAATAGTCATAAAAGAAAGAACTGTAAAAATATATGCGAAATGTAGTTGGGGTGTATGTGACCCAAGTGCATGAAAATCCGTTTTCTGGCGGCAAAACGTCTGGAGGAAGTTTCGTAATTCGAGAAAAGTGTACACCACCCGATAGTACTCGGTGAGACTTTTAATTTGGTATACAACATGAGGTATTGGAACCCCCCCCCCTACCGGGGTTTGCTCACCCCACCATGAAAGTATGCAGAGAATAATGTTCTTCGGCGAATTGTAGCTGGTAATGAGCTGAGATGAATAGTGAAACTCGGTTTCGATCGAACTTAACCCTACCGAGTTAGAGCCGATCTAAGGTACGAAAAATCTAGTACCTCAGTTCGAGTAAAAAAAAGGAAAATACTAAAAAATGAGGAAAAAAGGGATGGCTAAAAATAGCTATAGAAGCCTCCGATTATACGAGTGTGGGTACTCAAACTTCATAAAGCTGCTCTAATTATAAATGCAAACAGCGAGATATGCATAGAAATTCATATATCTCTAACGAGTTTTTTTGCAATTTAACGATTTATTTTCCGAACTTTTGCAATCTTAACGATTTTTTTTTTTGCAATTTTTACGATTTATGAGCTGACGTTTTTGCAATCTGAACGATTTTTTACAGTATTCGAGATTTTTTTATAATCTTAACAATGTATTTTTCGAACTTCTTGCAATTTTTACGATTTATGTTTCGAAGTTTTTGCAATCTGAAGGATTTTTTTGCAATTTTTCGATGTTTTTTCCAATCTTAACGATTTTTTTGCAATCGTTACAATTTTTTTGGGAACCTTTTTGAAATTTTTGAATTTTTTGTGGAGCAATTTTTTGGAATCGCGTGGTATGCCAGGTATCTTGATCTGAATCACCCTGTATATTTATGACTTCATAATATTTTCTTTTCTTGCATTTTTGCAAAAAAATTATTTATTATAAATATATTTCGTACGCAGAACTTCTAAATCTAATTTGTAAATATACAACCATAATGAATATAAATTATTTTGATGCGGCAACCTGAAGAGCTTCAGAATGGTTTGGAATAAGTTTGGCTTGTATCTCAAATAAATTGCGTAATGAGTCTCAGATAAAATACCTTAAATATCTTGTGTCTAAACTGAAATACTTACGCTTTAATGAAAAACTTCAAATTTAAATATGAAAATATTTATACATATTTATATTTATCAAATACTTCCATTATTTGTGGAATTGCTTCAAGACCTGGAGAAGTATTTTAGAGGGCAATCTTTATAATTTTCTAAAAAAAAAAATTTAGTAAAAAAAATTAATCATTAATAAAATCTCAAGACGTTTTATCATAGAACAGAAGATTAGGTTCAATGAGGAATTTTTTGTAAGCTTTCGTTAACACAGAACACGGAATTTCTGAAGCTTAGTTTTAGATATACAGTAAGAATATTATGATTAAAATAAGAAAATTTATTTCTAAATAAACTTTTTAACTCTAACTTAAGAAATACGACATAAAACAATTTTGCGTGATGAAATCTATCTGACTTTTTAGAAAACCAAAAAAAGACTTATTCAAATAGACAAATTATAAAATTTTCTCAGGTTAAATTGGTAAAGCTGCAAACCTAAACATAAATTTCATTGACTATGATAGCTCACTTTGCATGGGGCATACTATAGTAAAATTTCCAAACAATACTACCGTCCTACATAAAAAAAACAGTCCTACAATTAAGACACGACTTTGAATATGTAACTGACATTCTAAGGTAATGACTGAATTTAAAAATAACTTAAACTCTATTTTGAGTTTTATAACATGTAACTAAATATTTCCACTTCGTCTCCAAATTTTAATTATCCATCTTTTTTAACAGCTTCTCTAAACTGCATTATTTCCCATACAAATTTGTATTATGTTTTGTGTGCAAATTATTTCCCAAATTGTAGTGTTATTAATAAAAATGCTTTCTATTTCAGGTAGAACTGATACCGTTGTTGAACCCAGGAATAAATGGTGGTCAAGTGAATAATCAAAAAAAAAAAAAATATTTTCTATGCTCTCAGTAGGGATATGAGTAGGCTCTTCTTCAATACTTTCTTCAAATTTTTTCTTATTCGTACATTTCTCGTTTAGGTGTAAGTCGTAGAATAGACTAATTGAATTATTTTAGTTGTTTTCATGTCATAAATATATAAACCCATCTTCGAGTCAAAGCCTCCAAAAGTAACTTCATCTGCTGGTTTTTCATTTCAATTCGATTACGGTTTCAATTTTAGACGAATGCGATCGATTTTTAAGTTTTTAGAGCTAAGTTTTTTAGATTTTATCTTTTTCTCTCTCTCTCAATATTCCACATATCTCTAGAGCTGCAAGAACCAAAGTTTTAGCCATTTTAGACTATCATCACTTTTGTAAATTTCTACTGGTCATTTGAGTTTATCGTTTTTTTTTTTTTTTTTTATTAATCATACCAAAAATATCCGAGTTGATCAAGAAATGGGAGCAAAGCAATACTCATATTTATTTCTCGATTTTGATTCTTTTTTCAAAAAATCATGGTCCATATCCTACGAAATTTGGAGCTAGCTATAGTCAAGGATAATGATGGTGGCTTCCAAGAATTTTATTTTAATACCAGCTGTTTTTCAAGATACTGGTTAAGTCAAACTTATACTTGCAAATGATTGAATTGAATAATTTTTGAATAGGCTTGACATTTTGCTATAATTTCAAATCATGAACGGCCTCTTACTCAAACAAATTTTGTACCCAAAACCTTTAAAAATTTACGCATACAAAAATACACAGATTTTAAATTCAAGTACATATTGATTTTCGATTATATTGGAATGGATGCACTATGAAAGAAACGTAAAATATCCCAGAGCCTATTTTGAGTTAAGTTTTACTCGGATTTTATTAGTATTTAATATACGAACGCTGGACCATTCAACATTGAGTCACCTTCAACACACTCCAAGCTCTTACTAAAAAAATTTCAAAAATTTGTGATTATACCTTTCTCTGATTGTAAACATTCATTCAAAATTTACAGTAGGCGTTTGGTAGAAATAGGCGTGTTCGTAACTGTTTATACTCTTCTTGCCATTGTTGATATGAACATTAAAGAGTATTTATTCCCCATTTTATCATCTACGTGAAGAATTACTATTGGGTCATGCTTAGTTGTAATAGCAATGAAACTCATGCTTAAAATATTATACGGACCAAACATAGGATGGACTTTTCTGCGAAAAATCTTCTAACTAAAGTCTTACGCTAAGATGTCACCTCTCTAGTTTATTTGTCAATATGAAGGAGACTATTTATGCGAATTAATTGCTCTTTTTTTATTTAAAAGATACCCGTTCAAATAACAGAGATCAAGTCTAAGTGTGATTCCTCTTCTACCACTTTGCAGAAGAGCAATCTGATGAATATTTTCGCCTACGATAAGCTTACAAAGAATCATCTGCAATCCTTGTAAATATTTTGCAGTAAATAAGGCAAATAAATAAATTCATTTATTTCTTGATAAATGTTGTAATTCGACACAGAATTGTAGCAGAGCCCCACACTGCCAAGTAAAATATTGTAATGAAGTCATCTAAAATGGAAATGTGAAAATTACATCTGTATTTCTACCGGCGAGTGATCTTCGGTTCATATCTTCCTGCATTGGGCCCTTCAAAATGTTAAATTAAATTCAATTTACAAAATTCTAATAATAATTATTGAAGCTTACAAAATTCTTAAAACAAATTAGTGCCACAGACAGAAAATTTAGATCCTCAGAAAGTCACGATCGATCCCATTGGAAAATATTTGGATGCAGTTTTCCTCCACTTAATAAAATAATTGATAAATATAAAAGAAGGTCCAAAACGGATCGCTACTCTCTGTTAAGTTTTTGAGTTATATTGAAACTCCTTCAAATTCTTGTAAAATAACCCTTGAATTTTTTCTCTTTTGAAAAACAGGTAAAACCATTAAGTCGGGCAAGTATTATTTATTTTACTTAAGTGTAAACAAAACGTCGCGATTAGTAAATTGTGAACTCATAGGGATAAGGTGAATCGAAAGTAGCCGATTTTTTTTTTGCTCTCCTTAGACAAAATAAATCTTTGGTAAAGGAGTTGAAGGTTCAACCAAGGATACATTTCAATTCTGGAACGTTTTTATTTACATCATCAATTACTTGATTTGACAGTATTTGGAAACAGATGAATATGAACTTCATTTATTTCTTGAAAACGACACAGGAAAAGGTAATGGCATCAGAACTTAGGAAAGCTAATTGAACTCAAAGCATCGAAAAAGTTATTATCCAAGTCACTACATCAGAGATTAGATCCTAGGCAATTTTTGCTTGAGACACCTTGATCTGTATTTTATTATAGTGTTAGTTAAATCAAGATTGATTCGTGATACAGTTCGTAAAAACGATTACAATCACCAATTAGTTTAGATCAACGAAATCGGGAAAATTGGGAATCATATTTTGAAAAAAAAAATATATTTATTTCTCAAACTCTCCCAACTTTCTTACTCTTCATGTTACAGAAATCAGTTAAGAAACTGTAATTCAGACCTGTAAAGTACTTAAGTACATTGGAACTTAAGTACTAGTAACAGTACCAGTACCTGGACTTGTACTAGACAAATTTTAAAGTACCAGTACCGGGACTTGTTCTTGAAATTTTTTTAAGTACCAGTACCGGGACTTGTATACTTGAAATTTTTTTAAGTACCAGTACCGGGACTTGTACTTAAAAAATTTTAAAGTACCAGTACCGGGATTTGTACTTGGACTTAAAATATTTCAAGTCTAGATACTGGTACTGTACTGGTACTTGTACTTGGAATTTTACAGGTCTGCTGTAATTCACCAACCGCACAACATATCATAAGTTGAAACAGTACCGCTCCCTTTGACAACCACCATTTGTTACCGTTCCACACTTGGTGTTATAATATTCGGTAGACACTTCAAGAAGAATTCTTCGAAAGCACCTCAATCTATAGAAATGATATTTTGAATAGCTCAGCTTCCAAACAAATTGGTCAAAAGTTATGGAAGTCCAGGGAGCTGACTCTAATCTTTTGTGGTACTTTTACCATATATTCTGTTATACTTCTTACTTTCACTCTGGTTCATTTTGAATTTGATCTTTGATCTACCACAAAATGAACTAGTATGAATTTGCAATGAATGAACGTCAAAACAATACGCCAAAAATTATGACAACTTTGTCAACTGCTTCTGAGGTTGTGATAAGTTTTAACTATGGTAAGAGAATATTTTACGCTTAGAGCATTACTACAAGTGGTTAAATTCGAAATAATATTTTTGCATTTGTAATTCGAAATGTAATTCCAGTTCATTCTACGTAACACGTACTAGGCTTGAAGAGCTGAATAAAATCAAAAAAGAAACAGAACTAAAGTTCATCCCGAATTCTCGTATATTTTGATACAATAAAGCACCCAGGGGCATTCATTCTGATCTTTTGTCATACTTTAATGTCAAAATATACGACAACATGAAGTTCTGCTACTTTTTTGCGTTTTTATTCAGCTCAGCCATGCTTGCATTACATAGAATGAACTGAAAATGACACTTCAAATTACAAACTCAAAAATATTATTTCGAATTTAAGCCCTTGTATTATTCTAAGTTGGTGTAGAATATCCATTTACCATAGTTTAAAATTTGTGTCACAACCTCGGGACCAGTTAACTTATTTGTCATACTTTTTTAGACATATATTCTGACGTTTATTCATTGCAAATTCATTTTAGTTTATTTTGTGGTTGATAAAAAGCATAAATTAAAATGAATATGGTGAAAATAGAAATGTGACGAATTTGTGGTGAAAATTCAAAATATGTGAGACGAGTTACGTCAAAAGATCAAAATCAAGTTATTGATTCTGTGGATGATTCTAACCTTTAGTCGTAGATACTTTAATGTCAAAATATACGCCTAAATGAAATGAACTTTGCTATTGACTTTTTGGTGTTTTTATTCTTGTACTGTATTTGTATTTCTCTAATTAGGTGTAGAATATCCATTTACCACAGAATAAAAAAATTTTGTCACAACATCGGAAGCAGTTGACTAATTTGTCGTACTTTTAGGCGTGTATTCTAACTTAATTCATTGCAAATTCATTTTAGTTTATTTTGTGGTTGATGAATAGGATAAATTAAAATGAATATGGTGAATATAAAAGTACGACAAATTCGAGGTGAAATGTCAAAATATGTGACTAAAATATACGCTTAAGCTAAGATAAAGAGATCAGGAGGGTGATTCTGATCTTTTGTCGTACTTGAATGTCAAAATAATCGACTAAATGAAATGAACTTTTCTATTGATTTTTTCGTGTTTTTATTCAGTTCAGCAAGCCTTGCATGACGTAGAATGAACTGAAAATGACACTTCACATTACAAATTCAAAATAATGTTTTGAATTTAAACACTTGTAATGCTCTAATTAGGTGTAGAATTTCCATTTACCAGTGTAAAATTTTTGTCACAACTTCTGGGAACAGTTGAATAAGAATTGCTATGGCGCCTCGTTCCAAATCTTTGTCCGTGCGGAATTATACTGATGTAAACATGACTGATTTCACAGAAATCTTTTTACTATTCCATATTTCATCAGTCCAGTTTAATTAGACCTTGGAAACACTAACTACTTAGTTTGCTTCGACCTGATGACTATGGGTAGCTCTTCTCCTTACACCTCGGCAACGTATACGCATTGCGCAGGCAGGTATAAGTCATTTAATTGCATTGTGCGTGAGACTATGTTTCGTCATTTATTACACCTTACTTTCGGCGGCTATTTTGACCTTGTAAACTTCGGACATTGTTGACCCCTGATATAAACTTTTACTTAGGCTAAGATTATAGAATATTCCAAGATATTGCAGCATATATACAAAAACGTACAGTTTTGCAGGTTATTACATATATAATTATAACTACAGTCAACGACTTGTAAAAACGTTTTACTTGATCACCGTGTATATGAATGGCTTCTTAGCGCAAAGGGAGCACTAAGTGTGGTATTTATTATTTTAGGGAGAGATGTGTTTGGAAAAGTGCTGGGGTAGATCTGTTTCCATAGGTGTAGGCGCCCCTGGCGGAATAGTCGGCTAGTCGAATATAATATCCCCCAAAAAACTTATATAATTCATTGGTATCAACAGACTTATAAAAAACTCGCTACTACTCGAGACAAAATTACTCCGATCCGACAACGAATGGAAATAAGTACCTACCTACCATAGTAATTATTGTTGTACATAAAAAGACCTTTCTAGTGATTTAAAAATTATTTCTGTTGGGGGTGAAAAATTACGGAAAACAAATATTCTAGTGCAGAATTAAAAAGTAAACTAAAAACTATATTTTGAGTGCCAATTGAATAGAATAACTTACTTGTGGACTTCATTATTTGAGCACTATAAAATAGTGACTAAATAAATCATTTTACAATTTTTACTATTATAAGTACCTACATATTATGTCCACGGAAATTACATGCAAACTTATAATTCCGCAATTATTTTTGCTAAAAGCTATTTCCGCATAGAATTTTTGAAGTGTTATCTTTGATTAAAAATTGATCAAAATTTGAATTTTAAATGAAAATTTAAAAAATAAAAACCACAAAAACTCTTATCAGTTCATAAATCAAACTCTACACTCTTCTAAGGTGTTGCTAGTAAAACTCTTCAATTTATCATCAAAATTTCATCTTTCAATTTGGATATCCTTCAGACTTTTCGATGACTCTTATGAAAGTTCACTATATGGTAAACTCTACGAAACTCTGTACACCTACAACATCAATTCCAAATATACACAAACATATAAGGTATATGAACATGATATTAGTTTCATTCACATTATGTTCCTATCTACATACAAGAAATGGCGATTCAAAATCACTTCAAAATTTCTACCAAGAACTAAGGATATACCTACCCAACTTATATTAAACTTTCATATTTCATGTACACAGATTTCAGTTGAGCATCTTACATAAGTATAGTCCTCGAAAACCAACACTCAACTTCACCAATCTAAACTCTTAAAGTATACATCAAGAGCAATAGTCTCAACAAGTCTGGGTTGGAGCCTGTGGGTTTATAGGTTTCGGATACCGATTAAGGTGAAAACACATATTTAAAAATTTGCTGCATTTAACTCAACTTTTGAGAGACTTTTATTTACTTATACATTAGAAATGAGCATAGATAGAATTAATCTTAAAAGCAAATTCATAATATAAAGTGCAGCTATACTTTAATAATGAACTTTTGTTTTTTTTAGGTCAAAAGGACGAGAAGGAGTTCACCTGTCCAACAACAGTCGGCAATGGAAACTATGCAGATCCGAACACCTGTAGGCGATTCTATCAGGTTCGTTATACATATTTATATATCAATATTAATCAAGGCGTCTTGTAATAAACATATATCTCTGCTACATCTTCCTGGACATGTTTGATCTGTCGCCATATAATAACAACATAAATGAACTCTTTTGCATAGGGATTCATATTGGGATGTTATATGTACATAGATATGGATAAATTATGTATATTAAGTCAATTTTGCTTAAAGGAATTTATTGATTGATTAATTACCTTACAAAACTTTTCTTTTGTATTTGTAGTGTGTAGACGGGTATCCTTATGTAAATAGATGTCCTTCAGGATTATATTTCGATGACATTAGCAAATATTGTACATTTAAGAATGAAGCACGCTGTGGACCAATTGCTACAAGTAAGTAAAAATTTCCCATAAATTTGTATATGCAAATAACTTCAAAACCCACCATTGTAAAAATTGATGGTGGGGAATTAATAACTCAAATTTACCATTTCAATGCTTTTCTACAGACTATTTTGTATATGGAAACTCTCAAGGGGAGCAATAAATTCAGACTTTTATATTGAAATCAGTTGTATATTTGGAAAAAAGCCGCAACAATTTTTTCATGCCTTCATAAAATTCCTTTTTTTTTAAAGGATTTCTATTTTTTTCTTTTCCTGTTTTTTTATTATATTTATGACTCCTTTTTGTATCGTCTATTCACAGCTCCAGCACCTGTGACAGACGCCCCACTTGATTTGGCAACCAAATGTAATCCAGCTGAATGTGAACTCCCATACTGTTTCTGTTCAAAGGATGGAACAGGAATACCGGGTGGTATGGAACCAGAAAATGTAAGTTTTTATATATTTATTCATACACACATACTATATACATATATAGGTATATATGTATCGTATATCGTAAAAATATTGCGTAGAAGAAATTTCTTTCCTTTCAATTCTTATGGAGAAAATTTTAAAGTATTTTCTTTTCTCCTGTTTTTTGCTCTGAAGAAGCGATTTTAACTCTTTTGCTTGTCACCTGCATCTCTTTAGGGAGTGTGTTTTTTTTTCATGATTTGACATATTCTTAAATCACATATTAAGAAGGTAGAAATGTTTATTTATTAAATTTGTATTTGAACCCAAGAAGACTTTCTCGCCATAAAACAAATGTTTGTATGTGGAACGATGGGCAAAACTTTGAAAAATTTTTCATACGTTCTATGATGGATCGGACCCAGAATATCCAGTAAACATTGCTCTGCTAGATATTGGGCATTTATTGATTAATGCTGATGTTGTCTTAAATCAGGGGTGGGTATTAAAACGATCGTGATCGACCGGTGGACCCCCAGGACATTTTTGGGTAACCGCCTTTACTAAGACTTAAGACGCGCATACTGAAAAAAGCGGCCAAGTGCGAGTCAGACTCACACACAAAGGGTTCCGTACCATATTGTACAAAATTTAACACTATGTACTTTTTATTTATGTAAATCCTTTCAAAAAAAATATAATGTCGAAAACAAGTGTTAAGAAAAGTAAAAGATACAATTTTAATTCAGAATGGGAACCACAGTTTTTCTTTACACTGGTGAATACAAAATGTATGTGCTATACAGGGTATTTCCCACTAAGAGGTCAATAGAGCAGGAGGTGATAGTACTCACCTAGACGAACCAAAAATTTTATGGCAGGGGTAGCCATATCAACCTTTTAGGAGTTACAGGGTGATTAAAAAAAACTATTTTTTTACAAAACAACCTGTACCTTAAAAAGTACAGGGCGTACGGTCACAATTGTATGCAGAACCTCATGTCCTTTCCAACGACTGCTCAACCAGCCCCATACCCTCTTATATCTAGATTTATGGTTGTCTAAACTAAAAATTTCGGATTTTCTTACCTTTTTTTTTTAATTTAACCTCTATTATTTTTGCAAAAAGGTCATTAACATGACTTTTTTTATAAAAACTTTAAACTGTAGAATCTTCTCTTTAAGTTGACCTATGGGCTATGGGGCTGCTGATTGAGTAGTCGTTGGAAAGGCCATGAAGCTCTGCATACAATTAGCTCTTAACTGTGACCGTACGCACTGTAGTTTTTAAGATACAGGGTGTTTTGTGAAAAACTAGCTTTTTTTCTTAATCACCCTGTAACTCTGTAACCCTACCATATAATTTTTGGTTCATCTAGGTAAGTACTATAACCTCCCGCTCTATTGACCTCCTAGTGGGAAACACCCTGTATATGTCATGCAAGTGTGGCACTTCCAAAAAGAGGGAACGTTGAATGATATTGCAAAAGCATATATGGAAGTTTTGATACAGATTTTCCGATAAAAAGCGAATTGCCTACACAAACAACAATCGCAATTACTTGGACAACAATCATATTTTATTAAACTCAGTACTATAAATAAGGCTGCAATAGTTGCATCTTTTCGTGTGAGTCATATGTTAGCAAAACATAAGAAACCTTTCGCAGATGGAGAAATGATAAGAAACAGCGTTTCTGGAAGCCAGTGTTTCATTATTTGATTCATTCAAATAAAAGGAATCATTTCGGCAATTAAAGACCTACGTAAAGACGTAGAACAGTGACGGGCCTTGTAGAAATTATGAATTCTAATCTGACTGATCAGCAGAAGAAAGATATGAATTACTGCATTTGCTTTTCCTTGCAAACTGCAACGAATCTAAGGACATGATTGATATTTCTCAACTTTGCAATTTTATAAGAATGGTTTTTAAGGATATGAGTGTAGATAAAAACGAAAACACGAGGTGAAATGGTTATTTACTGCGCCTTCAAAAAATACGTAGAGGAGAAAAAAATTCCAATTTATGAAATTGTATCGATGACAACTGATGAGGCCCCCATAAATAGCCGGCATAGTCAAGAGATTTTTGGCTATGTTTATCAGCGACGATGGCTTACCTCATTTTTTTTTCTTATCATTGCATTATTCACCAACAAGCTCTCTGTTGTAAAATTCTAAATATGCTTCATGTTATGGGAATCAGCATGAAGAAAACAAATATGATTATGGAGAATTGATATATATTGCAGATGTTCATTGGCTAAGTCGGAATATATTTTTGTACGAAAATTCAGGAACCTACTACAAAAGCTAAAATATTTTTTGGAATCAAAAGATGAAGCGTACGTTAAACTTAGTGATGACGTTTGGTTAATAGATTTAGCTTTTGTTGTTGATATAACAACCCATTTTAATGAATTGAACTTAAAATTGCTAGAAAAAATCAAATAATAATAGAAATTTATTGGATTTGTTAAAACTTTCAAAAACAAGTTAAAGCTAATATCTTCCCAGTTGATGAAGAATGAACTGAAAAATTTCAAAAATATTTCTGACGAATTGCTTAAAAACGGAGGTATACATTAAACAAAGAAAAATATTATGATGAAATCTGAGAGACGTTTTCAAGAATTTACTAGACTAGAGCCAATTGTTCAATTCATATGTTAACAATTTGGCAATGTTGATGTGCTAGAAATAACTGAAAATATAAATTATATATTTTCTTTATCTTCTTAGGAAAGCGAAGTTTTTCTTCTTCAAAATGACATAATTTTAAAAGCACGTAGCTCACAACCTAAAAATAACTTTTGGAATCTAATGGACGAAGTAAAGTAGGTATCCTAATTTTATTTAACATTGCTCTTTGGCTCTACTTACCTGTGTGAGTCTGCATTTTCAACGATGAATATAATTAAGACAACATATCGTTCCCGTCTTACAGACTTAGAATCCAGTACAAGATTAGCAATTAATAATTATATACCGAGATATTCAAAATTAGCGGACAATATTCCGACTAAGTCTTCTACTAAGACTAAGATGAAAATGATTTATTTTTGCATTTTGAATTGTTTAACAATAAATGCAACATTTCATATTATTACATTTGTGGCTATTATTCTTATGTTTGTATTTTGCATATTTATTATTAAGTTATAATAGATATTGTAGTCCTTTTGTTTTTTGTTAGCTCACCACACAAACGCCACTGGGTGGACAGCAAAACCATGAAAAAATTACAAGTAGCCCGTACCCTGGAAAACTCTGCCCACCTCTGTCTTAAAGAGTCTCAATAATGTGTATTCCACCACACGGTTAGAAATTTTGATATAAATTTTATAAGTTTTCATATCTATACGTCTCAACTATATGTATGTCCACTCGAAAATTCGAATAACTCTTATATACATACTTAAATCCTTTGAAATTTTATTCTAAATATTTTATAATAAAAGAGTATAGCGGAACATATACGATTTGACTGAATTCTTATATGGGTAAAGGTATAAAATTTATAATTCTGGTCTATGCATTTTATACAACCCTTGCATAAACGTGATGTATATAATTGCTGCATAAAATAGCTGTGTTCTTTTGTGTCCGCAGAACAGAGCAGAACAAACGATACACAAAAGAACGCCTCATACTTTTTCATAGAAAGATTTATATATGAAGCGAACAGTACAAATAGTTCGCTTCAATCGACAGAACAATTTGTTCTTTCCAGTATATGGGAGTTTCTAGGTACACGAAAGAATACAACTAATATAATACAAAATAGAATAAATAAATTTATCCGAAAAATGATATGCACTAAAAATGATAAATTTCTGAACTGAAAAAATTAGTTTTAAATTTTTAAGAAGTTTATTTTAATTATTATTTATTTTTTATTTATTTTTTATTATTGCTTCCGTTTGCTGGAGGAGATAGTAAATTTAATAAATTTATTACTAATTTATTATTGAAAGCGTTGTAGGGTCCCAGTCTGTGAGAAGAAATTTAATAATAATCAGAAGGCGAAGAAGTTAACAAATATATTTTTCATACTTACCATTTTCTCTAAGAAGTGCTGTGTAAAGAATTGATCTATCAGAGTTCCTAATAGCCCTAGCACTATAAGCTTGTATCTGCCCCAATTTTTGGAAATTGTAGATTCAAGTCATAATCAATCTAATAGAGACAAAATGAATTGGAGATATACGCAAATATTTTGTATTTCAATCATATTACTAATTCTGGCTGGATAGAGGAAATAGAATTTCTAATGCTCGAATAGATTTCTTTGAATATCAATACTTTTTTTCTGAAGTTGACTGTACATTTTAATATTTGTTTGATGTTATTTACTTCATCAGGTACAATGGTTATTTTGCAATTATGAAAATTTCTCATTAAATTATTTTCATTGTATATGTCCTTATCGTTTTCTTCATGTAATGCTTCGCTTAAGAACGCCTCAATTGAGGAAAATTCTTTCTCCAGTTTTTGATTTTTGGGCCTACCGTTTTTGAGTTTTATTTGTATGAATACCTTAGAAGAGTTGTTTATAAGAAGGATCTTAAAAACTCAATAACTGCTAGTTCCAAAGATTATACACATAACTTACAAGCTCGTTTTCTCCGCCACTTTTAAGACGCGAAAATAAATGTCCAACTACTGACGATACAGCAATTAACTCATTTATTTGTGGAACAACTCCTTCTTCAATATATGCTGTTGTAAATGTATTTATTCTCCATCTGTTTGTAGCAAACAGAGCAACTCTGTTCTCAAATTCTTGTAGTAGAAATGACCCATTGCTTTTTCAACTAATATAAAGTCTCATCAACTAGTAGAAAGTGAATACGATTAACTTTTTACATAATATGTCTCGCGGTATGGAGCGGACGAACAGGTACAAAGTAATTGAGCATATCAAGTACTTAACCTTGGGACAGCTACATGTTGACGATAGCACTTGCGCAATTTTCTTAATGCCGTTACATTCAATTCGGATAAGAATCCCAAAATACATTGTGACACTCACTTATTATGAGTCTGTTCAACTACTTACTCCGATTTTTTCATTTTACAAATTTTCAAAAATTTTGTAAAAAGTTTGAATAAATTGTGTACTTCGTCAATTTATAAAATTTTATAAGACCGTTTATTAATATAATTCAAATGATTATAAAATTGTTTTATATAAATCTTAATATATAAAAATCCTGTGTCACTATATTTGTACACGCTAATCTCCGAAACCGCCCAACCAATTTCAATGAAATTTTGTGTTTGCTTGGTTCCAGCTTGAAAGATAGGATAGTTTTAGGCACGATAGATGGCGCTGTTGTCGAGGTCTAGAAAACTGTCTCAGAACGCGTCAACATGGAGAGCTGAAACTTTGTACACGGCATTCTCATGTAAATTGCAAATATAAGCTCAAAAATGGTTTAAATCGGGCAGCTGTGTCGTAGGGTTGCCATACAAAACTTTAGTTCTTCACTATAAATTTGGAAACTGTCCGAGAATGCGTCGACGTGAGGAACCGTCGTTTTAATGAAAATCACAAATACAAGTTCAAAATTGGACTAAGTCGGGCGACCACTTTTTGATGTGGCCATACAAAACTTTACATTTTCACTATAAATTTGGACACTGCCACACCAATCTGGAGCTCCTTCGTAGGGTTGCCATACAAAAAATTGTCTACGTGGTGTTTTCATAGCAGTGGTAAATAAAATTTCAAAAATCGACTAAATTGGATTATCCCTTCTTAGTGATGTCACAAAACTTTTATTTTTCACTATGTAGTTGATAGCTGCCTGAGAAGGCTTCAATGTGGAGGGCTCATATTTTGTACATGGCGTTTTCATAAAAATTGCAAATACAGTTCGAAAATGGGACCAATCGTTCGTAGGGTTGTCATACCAGAGTTTGGTATGGGCATTGCATAAGAACGCCTCGACGTACATATATGAATGTATGCACGCACACACACACACACACACACACACCTTGAGACACAGAGTGAAACCCTAGAGTACGGAATCGCGCGATCGAGTCAGATAATAGCTTAGATATTATTTATCTCTAACCACTCCACCCCACCACCACCCTTCTAAGTATCTAGGCTCGCCCTAATTTTATATATAGTTCAATCAACCTCTCATATAAAATGTGTTTATAACTGTCTTAGATAAAATAAATAAATATAAGATATACTTTTTTATATTCCTGTTAAATTAAGTTTATCTCATTTCGTGAATAATTTTTTATACAAAAATTGAGGCCTTCCCTATATCAGGTCGAGGCTTCGTTGATTTTATTTTGGAGCGAGGTATTGCTTGTTTACTCTTGGTTATGTCATCAAGTCGAGACATCGTCGATTTTATATTTGAGCGAGACGTTACTGGTTTTTGTTCTACTTGCCCAGTCTGGTTTGTATGTTATTAGTTTGTCTAAGGTTCTGCATTAAAGCGCACTCACCCACAGGCTTTAATAGTTTTTTGCGAGCTTTAAAACTCAACAAAACAGCAGCTGTGCTAGATATTGTGTTTATTTTTCTACGAAAAATTAGATATTTGTAGGTACTTAATAGACTCAGAAATACTTAAGTAAAAATCTTGGCACTTAAGTACAAAACTAAGTCTTAAGTACAAGTAAATAGAAGCAAGTAAGAAGGGCATTTCAAGAGTATTGAATAATAAGTCTTAAGTAACGAAAATGTAGTTTAAGTAGTATACTTAAGTGTTTTTTTACTATTGCCCAGCTCTGCTTCCTTGTTATACCACCTATGAGACTGAAATTAACGAAATAATGAATCATAAAATCTGGCTTATCCCTATGTAGGATCAATTGAAAGGTAAAATTCAGGTTTTCTAACTTTTGTAAGAAAATATTAAGGTTATAAGGCGTTCTGGTGGTAAAATCGTTACAATTTCAAAATATTAGGACCTTTTTCCAATTTTTTGACTCTGACGTCCTGTAACTGCTTGACGTCCTATAACTACTTGAAGTTTTGAAGTGGTAGAGAGGTAGTTGGACGTTGGAAAGCTTAGGCGGTTTACTATCATTTGAACTAAAAATCTCCTTCATAGGTTGAATAACAGCGTGTGGGGAAAAAATGGACCCAAAATCACAATTCCCACTAACTTCGAAAAGACCTATTTAACGCCCCCCCCCCCGCTCCCACCCTGTAATTGTCTAGCTGAGTGCTATTATTTCCTTCCCTTTAGGCCTCTCGCCAGGAAGTACCCTGCATATAACTTAAGTAGCTACTATTAATTGGATGCTATTGACTAGATAAAGGGACTTGATCTTGTATGACTGTGTTAGTATATTTCTTTTCCCAGCAAAACGCTTTTTATGAAAAAAGGACCGACAAAGTGTTTTACATTTAGCCCAACTTTAAGATTTATTTATAAAAGATCGTCAAATGGAAATATATCCGATCAAAGCTTATCTTACCATTACCCTCGATCCTAATCCGTAAATAAATCTTACTTACTAAAACACCAAGGAAGTCGTATATTTCATTCTATTTATCCTATCTCGAGTCCAGTTTTTTATCGCCTTAACTTTCGTAAAACTGCCGACCATTATAATTGGCGCTGTTATCATTTAAAATGGTTACGTTCACAAGAAGAAATTATATTAAAAACAGTCTTATTCCCAACATAAAACTCCAATCGAACTTGAATTTGTCTTTAACGCAAATATATTCATTAAAAACTTCTGCATTTGTACAAACTAATCAAAGTGCAAATACAATTAACATTGCAAGCTGCAACTACAAAAGAAAACATTAAAAATCTCAGAAGCAAGCAATCTAAATTTTTTCTATTTACTGTAATGCTGGAGTATCTGGAGTATATTGTGGATACCATTAACTTGCACACAATGTATGCGTCTATCTCTCTCTCCCTCCAGATAAGATTTCTCAATTAATTTCTGCTAACACATTGTTTAGTGGGGTGATTCGCTCAGATCTCGACCATCTTCTTAAACGTATCCAACCAAAGGAACAGTCCTTGACTTATAAATCGATTACACTCTGGATATTTCGAAGAAAGGCAAAAAATTGATTAGAGTGAAAAAGGAAACCAGTTGAATGAAGAAGGATAACAGTAATCAGATCAAGGGGAACAACCTAATTAGAAGTAAGAAAACTTAATGAAATTTCCAATCCAGTTTCGTTCTAGTTCTTGAGCTACAAAAAAAAAAAGAAAAAAAAGGAAACCACCTTTGAATTCTTTTGCTACTGGGTATTTAGATTTTATCAACCTCATCGAACATAGTGAAAGAAAATGAAAACTTTTTGTTCCTTTCGATTATATCCTTCTCAACAATTTTCAAAGCTCGCCTGCTGTAATGTGAACTTTGGAGGACTGTATAGATCGAAGTGAGAGAGTATCCGTATCCGGCTTCTCGACAGGAAAAGAAACTACCATTTAAGTTCAGTGGCAGTGCCAATGGCAGTTGCAGTTCACAGTTCTTTCGTACATTTGTGTCGGTATCTTCCACCATACAATCACTTTTAGGTTTTTAACTATATCCAACTTCGTTCAACTGCTTTTGAATGGTTTTTGAAAAGGTTTTTCTTTTTATTTTTTAGTTTTCTTGCTTTTCTGTATTACTTTGCTTTTACTCATATTAGTCAGTATGAAATATTTAAACTTGAAGGAAAACTAAAACCAACCGTTCCTATACCTAATATAGGAGGACGAGGGTGTAAATAGTGTGTTTGATCGATGGATTTGTGTTCATGACAACAAAAGACCAAAGCGGAATTCCCACGTTTCATACAATTTTAGGCCCGATATCTCCAGACATGAGAGATGTGTTAAAAGATGAATTATGATACTCTAAACATATTTTATTAACAATATTTATTTCAATTAAGCGGGGGAATATTTGGATCGAAGTGGCTTAAGCGACTTTCTTGGGTGAAAATCGAACTTTTCTATTTCTCATGATTGTGCAGAATTAATGCGTTGTGGGTTCTCCGGCGGTTGAAACGTACCTATAAACATTTCTTAATCAGAAAAAAAGTACATCACCCGATAAGACCTGCCGAGACCTTTAATTTTGTACGTAAAATGTTGTATTGTACTACCCCCGGGAGGTTTCCACCCCCACCCTAACAGTATCCAGAGAATTGTACGAATTGTAGCTGGTAATGAGCTGAGGAGAACAGTGAAACCCGTTTTCGGATCGAACATAAACCTACCGAGTTAGAGCCGATCTAAGGTGCAAAAAACCTAGTACATCAGTTCGAATAAAAAAGAGGGAAATACTAAAAAAAGTGAGTATGGGGATGACTATTTAAGTCTACGAAAATAGTAGCGTGGTTACTCAAACTTCTTTCCAAGACCTAAAGAACTCGATTCTGTACTAGATTTTCCAACATGTACTAGATCAAACTTTGACACCCCCCCCCCCCAACATTGTTAATAAAATATGTTCTGAGTATCATAATGCATCTTTTAAGACATCTCTCATGTCTAGAGGTGTCTGGCCTAAAATGGGCATTTCCCTTTTTTGCACTGAATGACTATGATTTAATAGGAATTTTATACTCCTTCCGAAGACGGTTTGAAATGGAGATATTAGATGGCGACAGTTGGAAGCAATCATTTGAAGACTATAAGTGGTCTCAAATTGTTAAGCTAAAATTTCTTAATTCTAGCATAGATTAGTGTTTTGCGGCCTTCTAGAAGATTAAGACGTACTTTTTTGGACGTAGCTTAGTAGGATGAAATATTCTTAACAATTACGTCAAGGTCTGGTAATTTTTGACACAGTATGCAACTTAAGCTCACAGGAATTTATAGACCTCTCCGTAATCCTGGATTTGTGTGGATTTTGCTTACGGGTTACATAGTCACGACTTCGCAATAAATCATCTATTTCTCTGCCCATCCCAAAATCGTCGATATCTTGTGTTTGATCATAAACCGGTACCAACAATTTAATTCTGCAAAACGTCATTTGCATACATCAAACATAACTTTGCAACATAGCCTCTTTAGTGTGTTTTCTCATTACGTTAGATAGAAACCTTTTGTATGGTTTCTTTGTACATATCTGAAGAATCACTAGATTTTTCCATACTTTCGGACATGAAAAGCTTGAATCTTTTACAGACTACTACTGACATGTCTGTACTCTATTTCTCCATTTGTATCTTTGTATGTGGCTGAAATATAATGGTACTTCCTTAGAGCTATCTTTGGGAGATAGTTTTGTTTCCTTGTAGAAATATCTTAAGGTAATTTTCTCTTCCAAATTGTGGGCATAAGAGCGTGATGACTGACAATCTACAATTGAAATTTTTCGTGAACTCTCCGAGTAATTCCGTTTTTTCCTCTAATCTAATTATCCTTGCGGAACACAGCTTTAGCTGTGTTTCTTTGCCACATTCAACCCTTCTTTTTAATCCTCCGTTAGAAGAATAATCGGCTTTGTAAGATCTTCTTAGCTTTATGGGGAGTTGTCAATCATGATTTAAAACCGATGAATTTTATTTTTCTAAGCAACCTTCAGCTATTCTTCTTCTTAAGACTTTTACGCCCAATTACACTTAGACTTAGCTTTATTGGCACAAGAAGGGAGAAGACCCATTTTTGGTTATCCTAAAAAAGACAGAATTTCCAGCTTTTTAACGCCTTAATTCTGCTCCACATTCATATGGAAGAAGACGTTCTGTATGAGTTTTATTTGATGCGAAATTGCATATGCCACAGAATACTTACCAGAATTATACATAGGTATATTAAGCCTGAGGTCTGAAATTAGAAATAGAATTAGAAATAGTTCCGCTTAGATATAGATAAGAATAAGTAAATTAGTTTGGCTGCATAAGTTTACTGTGCTTAGGTAACGTTGCAGTTGCAATGGTTATTCTATTTATGGTTGAGATTGTTCCGTATCTCTAACTCGCGCTTCTCGGTCAGGATTCGTTGAAGTAAATAATTTCTTTCAAACTATCATTCTTGCATAGACGGATTGAAAGAGTTTGAGACCCTTGATTTGTGAGAATTTACAGATAAATCGTTGCTAAACTGTTTGATTCAATTCATTGAACAATACAATAATAATAATAAAAAAGTATCTCACTATTTTGGTCTCTCCTTACATCATCTGTATTCTGTGTTAGATATGTGCATGTGTAGTAGACCAATGATAATGGAGACAGGGTTTTTAAGAAGGACCGGATTAGCCTCAAGAGCTTCCGCGATTAATTTATTTGGAATTTCTCTTAATGTTCTTTCATTATCCTGTCCATCATCAAGCTACGTTCTTCAAGAGTTCAACCGCCATTTTGTTAGCAAGATATTACTTTAACTTGGAACATCTTTTAAAATAGCTAGGTACCTTTTATTACACCATGCGAGCGAATTCAATATTATTTTGTATTTCATTAGCGATTTAATTAAAGTCTGTAAAGGCTTCAAGGCTCTCAAAGCTTCGTTTTTTGTATCAGAATTGAGAAGATACTTTTCCACTTTCAGGATGATCTTAAATTCAACCAAAAAGTTCGTAGCATACTTTTCAAGATGTATGTCCACTTTTAGACCAGCGTCCTAGCAGAAGACGCTCGTTCCGAGCATTTTCATTCAATTTGAATGCCTACAGGTAAAAGTTGGGTGTATCTAGTACTGAGGCAAAGAGCTCTTTTTCATAGGTAAACAGACTAGTTTTTGAGACTCTTTGTTACTGTGGCCTTGTCTTAGTAGCTACTCTTATACCTTTTTGGACTATACACCAATAAGGTCTAGGGTTCTTTTTGACCGTTAATGACTAGGTAACCTTAAGTGTGTTTCCATCGGATCACCTAACGGCATACTCTCTATTTTACTAATTGTAAACAATTATTGTTATTGAGTCACATGCCCCCCCCCACAATTTTTTATAGAAAAATTTGGTGTATTTTGATGTACGCTTCACCTACTTTTCATACATATCTCTACTTTATTCTCACAAGTACCTAAGTATGCTATATATATATATATATTATATATTATACTTCAGGAAAGTTAGAATTCTCGAGATACCTTGGTATCCGCAAACGAGGGGCGCCCCGACGGTGGGGCCGCACTAGACCAGACCAAAAATCAAAAATCAAAAATTAACTTAGAAGAAACCTCATAATTTCTCCCATAGGAGAAACTACTGAATCTAATACGGTAGGATATCGGGGGAAAGTAAGTAGTTGCCGCTTTTAGTGTTGGTTTCTGTTAGTACAAATTAAATTTTTATAATTAATTCAAAGTTCCACTAGAATGATCCAAATTTAACATTCCGATTTTTATTGCACAGAATGGCTGTAAGATAAAATAAACTCTACTGTTTCATCGCTCTGAAAAAGGCATAAAAAATTTTCCCGGAAATAATTGTATATTTCTCAACTTTTTACACTCCACGATGACTATCTTTTATGTTATGTCACAAAAAGGAAATTTACTTTTTTTAATAGTTGGATAAGCATACAAAATTACAAAATTTCGAGAAATTTAGTGGCATCGATACAAATCACACATATAGGGAAATAACGCGCCAGCTGCTATCACTGATCGCCTATATGACCAAAACAGATTTTACCTTTTTTGGATTCCGTATGTAAGAAAACTTTAAAATTTTAGCAAAATATGAACTCAAAAGATATTGTTTCCCATCTCAGAAGTGTTTTAAATATAATAAAGTATTTCTTTTCGTTGAAACTGCATTAAAAATTTCAAATAGGGAAAATGTATAGTATACCAGACCAGTAAATAAATAAATGGGTTTCATTGAAATTATTATTATTTTATTTTGAAGATAAAGAGAACAGTGGTTTTACGGTCCATACCGAGATTTAAGCAGATAAGCTCTGGTTTGTGTTAATTTCACGTATAAATGTTTAGCAGCAATCGAACAGGGACCTCTTTCACAGCTAAACTTTTGACAACTAACTTCATTGCTTTGAACTATATTTAGCTGCTTTTGACAATAAGCTGTTGTGCATTTATGTTTTCATTTCGAGTTCTTTTGGATTGCTATTGAAATTGCCCAATTTCAAATGACTATTAATTTGTTTAACCGAAAAAATAATAAAAAATTTTAAAAATGCACTACCACTCTTGTATTCAACTCCATTAAACTTCAAATGTCAAAATTATGAAAAAAAAATTGGTTTACTGAGAAACCAGGAACCTTAAAAGGTTGTCTTATATTACTAGCGCTAGTGATTGCAAAATCGGTTACTCGATTACCCGATTAATCGATTAATCGGCCCTTAAGCAGCCGATTTCAGGCAACCAATTATTCGGTTTTAACGTCCTAAAAACCGATTTTTTATTACTGAAATTTTTTTCCTTTCTTTAAATATTCTTTTTAAAAAAAAAGATGAAAAATTGCACATTCATGTAATTTCAAAATTTTACTACAAAATAGGTACATTGCAAATATAGGCTGAACTACAATAGAAGTAAATAACTTTACGAAAATAAACGAGACTGAGGTTTACTTACAAAAAATTGATACTTTTAGCTTAAATATATATCTCATTCCGTAAGAGTTATTATCTTTATATTTAACGTTTTCAATTTTGAAAAGTGGTAAAAGGGAAAAAATTAACAATTGGAAGTTGATTTAATTGAAGATTTGTGCTTTCTATTAATTCACAGTACCAGTTTTATTCGATTTAAAGTTTTATATTGCACTTTTAATCATTTAGTAATAAATTAACTGTTTGACACATCGCGTTCTTACGGAATGTGCGATTCTTACCACACTATACTTACTATACTTACTGAAAATTATATTATGAAATAATAAGTTGGTTGTAATGTGTATAAGGCGTTTCGTATCAGCAGGAACCAATACTCTTCAGTACGGCCAGTTCCTGCCTGCCGCAGATGCCAGAAGAAAATGCTAAGCAGATCTAATATATAGTCTCTTTCAATAAGTTGGTTGTATCTTACCTATTATCTCAATGTGGTTATAATACTTTGAAATCAATTCCTCCTACAAGTATGGAACCAGAGAGGTTGTTTTCAGTATCTACAAATTTGTATCAAACTGAGATCACGATTAAGTGATAAACCCATTGCTAACTTATGCTTTCTACGTGCTCATTTCAATTACATTTAAAAAACATGTTTCCAGAATTTTTACGAATAACTTTTCATTTTTGTATTGTTAATGAATTATATACATTTTTTTTTATTTTTAAATAAATATTATATTTGCTATATTTATAAACATGAAAAAAATTGAATTATTTTGACAAAAAATAATTTTCAAAAACAATTTCATTTTAAAACCGATTAAAAACCGACTAATCGGTTTTAGTAAAACGAAAACCGAAAAAATCGGTTTTTACTTTTACAATAATTTTTGCAATGACTAACTAGCGCTCACTATGCTGCTGCTGGTATACAATTTTGCTTCATACTTTCAAAAATCGCGCCAAAATCCCTTGCATAAACTTTTTTCCCATCCGCCTACATATAGTGTGCGTATAAACTTACACACTTTGAGATTGGCATGAAATTTATTTGGTGATGCGCCTCTCCTTTAGTTTCTTAATCGTAGGGAAAAACGTATTGAGCTGATAGATCTGAAGTTTAAACATATGATTGTGGAAAATACTGCCATCTACTTGTCAAAATCAAGCAAACTTTTAGCTGATAAAACACAATACCATTTTCTCCAGCAATTTGGCTAAATATTTAGCAACTAAATTTCACCGTTAAATTTTGATATATAATTTATCCGCGAAATGTAGACAATAACAGGTTTAAAACTAGAAATTTAAAACTTTCAAAAGAAGCAGTTCTTAAGTACTTAGATTGGCATTTAGAGCCGTACTTTTTCGCCCCCCCCCCCTCCCTTCCTCCCCTAAAGCCAAATCTTACCGGAGACAATCATTAGAAGACACACTAACACAGTACCATTATTTTCATAGATTGTTTACACCTGAAGTAGCAGATTTTTATGGACTTCATCGTATTTACTCTGACACATAACATACGGTTTCCTCAATTTTATGCCCTATCTACCGACATAAGACTTTTAGCAACCACAAAAAAAAACACCCCAAGTTATTACGAATTGCTTGCACTTAAATTCATGAAAAGTTCTCAATTCATCCGGTCACGGTTGGTATCCATTTACCAAATAAAATTTGAGAAATTTCATTTATTTCCTTTCAACCAAGGATTAAGCGCTATCAAAAACTCAAAAATCATATTCCTCCCATTGCATTCCTGCTTGCTTTTCATCATGTACCATTTCCCCTATAACCCTGATAGTAACTACATAATTTCCGACCGAAACTAAACCTTATGAACGGACGGGGTTGTAAAGTATACTGAAAACCACTGAAAACCACATTACCATATGCAAGCCTTGAAGGATTCAAGGCGATATTGAAATAGTTTCACCAACTTTTCACTTTATACCAATCATTGACGTTGATTCTTTCACCACATTACTCTCAAAAGTATTTCGTCCTGGTAAGTATCAATTTGATTATAAAGAAACATCCATCCATATATACATAAAAATCTGAATCTTTTTGAAATCGAAAATTCATTTTTGTTTTTTTTTTTTTTACATATATTTCTTTTTTTCCCACAGATCCCGCAAATGATATTGCTTACATTTGATGGAGCCGTAAATTTGAATAATTACGACACCTATAAAAGGGTATTCAATACGAAAAGGAAAAATCCAAACGGATGTGAAATAAAAGGAACATTTTTCATCTCGCACGAGTACAGGTGAGAATTTATCGAGAGATTTTTTTTTTTTTTTTTAGAAACGAAATGAACGAGTGAAAAATATGAGTTCTTTCATAAAACTTCAAAATTCTCTTTGAATTTATTTCACCTAATCGCTCCTCTACTACGTATACAGGATTCAAATAGAAAACGTACTTCTAGACGTGCACCTATTTCAACTTTCATGTAGATGGATGTAAAAATGTGTGTACATGTAACTCCAAAGGAACGGAAATATTCAAACTGGAACATGGCTAGCAAAAAGTTGAACAATTTATTAAAATTAGTTTTGCAAAAGTATAGGCAGGTACTAAGTACCCCTTCTGAAAAACTGGTGAAGAAATGTTTGTATGAAGAAAGGAAGGAATTATGTGCTTGTGTCCTAACGATAATCCTGTTTCTTCTCAAACACCTTCCTAAGGATTGCCGCACATTGTAAACTACACTCTCTTTCTGATGACCAAAGTTTATAATGGCTTTGAGTTAAACAGCTGTCATTTGGTCGTACGTGATCCAGCTAGGGGTAATAATGTGATTTTATACTCCTTACAACTATGGGGGGTCTTGATAATACCAAAGCACTTACATAGTTAGGTCAACCTGAGACATTCTTCATGGTCGAGAATTTGACTTGAGCTGACATCTATGACATTTGCATGCATGTATGCATGTGTTTATAGGTGCACATATGTATGGGTGTGTGTATAAACTTACATCATAGAATGGCTGCCGAATTTCATTGGAGCATAGTCCTGATTCCTGAACACGTTCTCTTTATTATATGAGAAACTTTGGTGTACATGGGAAATTTGCTGGAGATGCCTTGAATTTGCTAACGAACTCTTAAAACATGGTAAAAATTTTCATCATCATGAAAGTGTCGTCCATTATGCAGCACACTTATGAATATATTCATTAACTTATTTTCATACATACCTATTAGAGTAGGTAAAAGGGTTAATTAGTAGTAGGTACTTAAAAAGTGCAGTTATTCATTATAAGATTTGTACTATAATAGCAAAAGTTTTTGGTTATTTTGAAATATCTGTGGAAAGTGTTGTTTTAGTAATGGTATAGATGATTTCTCCTTTGCTTCTACAATAATCATTGGTGTCATAATGATGGTTAGGTTAGGTTAGCTTAGAGGAATGGTGTCAAGAATGAATTAGTTTGTCTCACTTATACCACTGATGGGTCCATTGTACCCCAGTCGATCGCTAGAATGCGATACTCGCAAAAACATATCAAACTGATTCGCTTTTCTCAGTAGCGTAGCATACACGACAGGAATAGTTTGACCTCAAATGCAGCCTCCTAGAATGGATACATATAACCCAATGGCACTTTAACTAATATCCTGGTGTCAGCTCTACTCCCACTAACGAGCTCCATTATTTTCCACCTATTGTACAAAGGCTATAATTGCCCCGCAAAACTACAGGGTGTCCCGATTGACCTACCGATGATTAATTAGCCTTATCATAGCTGTCGTTGTGGATGTCGCCTTTTGGAGTTCCAATTGAGATTCTCACATACATTGCATCGAAGCTATCCATTTCAGTACCCTTTTTTGCCAGCTCATTCGTTTTCTCATTACCATCGATATTTCTATGGTCAGGCATCCAGCATATGGCCATCTTTTGTCGTATGGAAATCTCCTCTAGGCTAACTTTGCATAACTGTACTAGTTCTGATTTTAAAATCACAGCGGCCAACGCCTTAATGGCATATTTTAACTGAAATCTGACTGTAGTTTCAATTAGGGATGCATGAAAAATATATCCAGTGGAAAGGATGGACTTAGCCGCGAAATTAGGATGGGGGGGGGGGGTCTTTGCATATCTTTAATGTAATAAGAACAGAAGCATCAGTTAGTATGAAGGAAAAAAGCCTCAAGTCAATTTTAAAAGACCTAACATTTTATATTAAATAACAAATTCCAATTTTCCTTTTTTTTTTTTGTAAAATACTTCTTATTTGACTTGGCAGTGTGAAGGAGGGGTTTTTGTGTTGCTATACATCCTATGAGATTTTTTTAGACGTTGTTCTGTAGACAATGTTCAAAAATTGATAAAATAGTCAAAAGTTTTTCTAATTATAACGGTTATGTGTATATGGTAGACAAATGTGAGAAATCTAATCAAAGGTAACATTCTAAGGGGCTTTCCAAATATCACACGAAAGTGCATCGCTTATCATGGATTTTAGCACAAATCGTTAAAATTCAAAAAAGTTACAAAAACTTTCTCAATATTTTTACTTTGACTTCCCATAACTACTGAAAAGAAACACATACTTAAAAAGACTACTCAAGCAATATTACACGTCAGGCATTAGAATGGAATTCACAGGGTAATAGAAATATAGCAAGACCATGGTCGTCTTTAACTAAGTGGGGCCCTGGACACTTAAAGATATGGGGGCCCCTGACAGAAATTATTTTCTCAAATGCTTTGGGTTATCAACAGGAATAATAACGTAAAGTATGTTAAGGCTTATCGCGCACTGGAGACTTTTTGTCACTTTTGTCACCACCGTCATTTACATAGTCCATAATGAAAATGCGCGCATGACAACAAGGTGACCTTGGTTCCTCCTGCTAACATTTTTGTCGTTGTTTGACTGCCTTTATTTTGAAAAATTCATAGAAGAAACTTAAGCATCTTTTTTTGAAAAATTGCTGTTGCAACGATACAGTGAGAGGAAGATATAAATTTCGAAGTACTGAGATCACTCCTATACAACAAAAATTTTAAGGAATTCTCTGATAGCAATTTGAAGATAAAAATATGGGGAAAATATCCATGAGGGTGTTTATAAACCTTAGAGTAAATCATGTCTCTCTTCGGGTTCTTTTGATGATCGCATATTGGTTCTTTAATAAATAATAGCAAGTCTCAAAATCTGTAATCAAATGTTTCAATACGCATATGGAAATGTCAATGGAATTTTTCAGGATAGGATTGTTCGTTGATATTTTCTATATCCATATATATCTGACAAATGTACATATCACAGCTGCCAGTTGTATGACAAAAAGTCTCCAGTGGGCGTGAGTCCTAACATGAGCCAACAGTATACAAGTTTTCGTTGATTACCAAATACATTTAGTTTAAAAAATACTCAGGCTGTAAATACAGTAACTAAACGTTATTTTGTATGAAAATTTGTTGCCATGTGTAGAACTTGGAATAAAATGCACGGTCTAATTTCAGTAGTCATACTAACTTCTAAACTAACTTGTAATTGGTTGTCTTACTAGTTCAGAAATTGTTCATCTGGTGGTCTACTATCGCAGGGACTGAGGGCCCTATTTATCATGGGGCGCTGGGCTCTGGTTCAGCTGTCCCATGCGTAAAGATGGCATTGAGCAAGACAATGACCAGACATGAAGAAGGATGATGTCAATTAAGAGATAAACGAAAATTGAAAAACCTTGGCATCAAACAGAAGCTATGTGAAGTATACTTCAAGTATAGATCAAGTAATCAAAATATCATGTAAACGGGCATAGACTACAAGTACACTTAAGTCATGTAAATCACAAAACTTTTTTGAAAAAAATTCATGTAAACGCAGCTTCAGAATTGAACATTTTTCATTTCAGCGAGTTATGGGTACGTCAAAGAGGAGCAAAAAGAAAATTATTGTTGATAATTCAGGTTGTGATTTTTAGTACTTTTGTAAAAATATTTATCTAAAAATCCAATCTATGAATCAAATGCAGAGTTGTCAAATGTAAAATGTCACTTCAAGTAAATTTCAAGAAAATTGCAAGTCAATTAATTGGAATTAATTCAACTAAAAACCCTACTTGAGTTCCAAGTGGATTTCAAATCAAGTACTCAAGTATTTATGTAAACGTACTGATTTATTACTTATATATAGATATTCCCTGAATCATTTACGTTTAAAAAAGAGATGTCGCTACTTGCAAAAAAATGTGATATGAACTTTTATTTAATGGTACAAATAGAATTTTTCTAGCATTTAATGAAAAAATTGTTAAAAACTAAATCAAAAATCATATCCAGTATTGAAAATGCTTTTATTAGAGGTTTTTAAAGTTGGAAATGATAGGCGAAAGGCAAGTAGCAGCATCTCCTTTCTAATGCGTAAATGATAAATATAAATAAGCCTAAGGGTATGCAATTTTTTCTGTAAATGACTTTTTCAAGCCATTTTTGATAGACATACCTGAAAAAAAGTAGAAAAAAAAGCAAGTGCGGCTTTTTAGGGTAGGTACAAAATCAACAAAAACCTTATAAATGTAATCAGTTACAATTGTGTCAAAAACAACAACAACACTACACTTGCCAGCTTCCTCTATATTTTATATGCAGCTGTAGATACCATGCTTTCTGTATAAACCATGGTCAAAACCAATACCATGACAATTCAATGACAGACCTGATTATTCATATTGTTACGAGCGTGGTCTTTGTTCGTTATTCAAAAACACAGTATTTCAAATATTATTTACAAGTTCTTTCTTTATTTAACTATACTCTTTACTTTTATAACATTCACAAAAAATTATCAAATCATATCGCTAGTACTTTTCGCAATCCAAATAGTTTGGGCGAGTTGCTAAACTAAGAATCTTTAAGATCTTCAAGACAAAGTCAGAATTTCTTAAACGTCTCGTGTTGCTAAGCTCACCCTTAAGAATTTTTCTTTAAAGACAATCCAGGGCGATCCGAACGCACTTGATTTTCTTGATATAGTGCGTGTTTACTTTTTCTCTCATTGTGTTTACTTTCATTATAATCCTGCGGTTTAAAATAGTTTAGAAAATAACTTCATATAATTCAGAACTTTTAATAGTCTCATTCTTTTTTAAATTTTATTTGAAATATTCAAAAACAATACTTGTCAAAACGAAAGCGATGTGAGCTGTCAAGTGTTGTAAACCTCAATCACATTTAGATGGTTCAGTTGACAGTTGCCTGACATGCCCTTTACAACGATCACTTCACTGTCTGATATAAGACTCGCCTGCTGGCGGTGATAACACCGTATTTATACTCTACAAATTATCCTAAAACCTTCCCGAAAGTTTCATTCTCGAAACATCGATTCTCCGAAAGTTGTTTATGTCCATACTTAATTAGTCATTCCACGCGAAGTATGTAGATGTCGCTTGTCCTTTTTCTATTGCACGCAATAATATTATAGTCCGACAGCCTTTAAGAAATTACCCTTGTTTTTCACGTATGTCACGTTGTCAGCTTTTTGATGTCAGAAAAGGAGAGATACTGGAAATTTCTGTTTCTACATAATACATTTAAATCTCAGATTGATTTCTTGCACTCGGAGAAATTTCTTCGAGGATTTAACTTTTTTTTTTGTGGTAGAGCAATGGAAGACACCAAGCACAGATGTAAGGCGATCCATTATATTAGCCAACTAAGTAAATGAAGCTATAAAGCTTTAAAAGTCGAAAACAATGAGATAGGAGGAAAAAGTCGGAGTACCAAGCCGAAGTGGCAAGCTTACCAACTGAGCAACCGAGACTACGATGGAAGGCTTTACTTCACATAAATCCCATCATTGACTATTCTTTTAATTATTTGATTTTTCCAAATATGGATCCTATCCATAAAACAAGCTAAAAGTCAATTCTTCGCTTAATACTGCCATATTATCACAACGAAAACATATCCAAGAACTAACTGATATCTAAATAACAACGAATACCTAAACTCAAGAAGTCTAACAAAAACTACAGTGTCATCACATTAAATTCTTTACTTTAATCGTCCCAGCTTCAGGAAATATTTCCAGCTAAGTTGACCTCGTCCGGACTAGCAATAGTGCAAAACAAACACTAGTTATACCCCTCTCCCCTCCCCCACACCAAGTACAACTCATCAAATCATGCCTTCTTAACTTCTATGCACTATGGATTTGCTTTGGAGTTGAATTACGCCCTTCATTCTTATCCTTGGAGCATTTTTAGTGTTAATTAAAACTCGTAACTACAACAGCACCGCATGACCTAATGGTGTAGTTTCATTAACGACATTATTCGATTTAAGGACACAGATGCAGCAGTCCTAACGAAAGTAGGTACTCTGTACTCTACCTATATGCTCCGTCGATTCAGCCAAAAAGCATCAGTTCCACCTTGTCGACATGAAAACAATTTTCAAAGAAACTAAAGCATACGAGTATATACTCCCTTGGTAAAAACAAGTGCATCACAGACGGTCGAGTGCAACTGTATTACTAGTCGAATGATTCCATCCTACAACACGAGCTTCAATTAAAGTTTCCTCATTGTAGATTGGACAACAAAAACTTTCCTTTTGGAGCCAAGTGCTGTATCAGCTCTTAGCAAAAATATAGTTAACATTCAACTACATGCAGATTGCAGATAGGCGGACAAACATACAGACATATAGGAGGTATGCACGATGATATACATTCTGGACAAGAATCTCTGGTCATTAAGCGTACTCACTCTCTATCCCCTAAAAGATATTCATCGTACACAATACACACAGTCGAAAATTAAGACAAAAGGAATGGAATAACTCCCCATCTATAGTAAGGGAGGAGTGCGAGATGAGTATTCTAATGAGACACAAAACAAATGTCTGAGGTGTACTGAAAGGCTATCCCCCTTGCCTGCAGGACGAATCCCATTGCATATAGTATGTAGAATAAAAGCACCGAATTTATACCAGTTACCTTTTGTATGCTCACCATCCCACCAAACAGGATCCTCACACACACACACACACACACACACAAACCTTTCTGAATCCCACAACCGTTTTGCTTTATATAATTAAAATTAATGCAAGGCACAAAATTCTCTTCTTCTCCTGCAGCAACTATCAACAGATCCAAACTCTTGCGTACGAAGGACATGAAATTGCAACAGAAACAATATCATTACAAAGTGGACTACAAGACAAAGGATACGAGGAATGGGTGGGCGAAATGATTGGCATGAGAGAAGTCCTAAAACATTTCGCTAATGTTACCACCAATGATGTAGTAGGCATGAGAGCACCATTCTTGAAACCAGGCCGTAATACTCAATACAAGGTAATAAGTGCAGTCTATCGTTAAATTGGCTAGCTTTTATTAGAGATTCTATTCTATTTTTTTTTTAACTATTATTTTCTCTCTCCTTTCAGGTAATAGAAGATTTCGGATACATTTACGACAGTTCCATAACAGTACCACCAATTAATGTTCCCGTTTGGCCGTATACTTTGGATTATAAAATCTCACATGAATGTAAAAGTGGTACATGTCCATCGAGAATATTTGAAGGAGTTTGGGAAGTACCCCTAAATGCTCATTATGTTGAAGGATATGAAGGAGGTCACTGTCCATATTTAGATCAATGTGTCCTTCATAATTTAGACTCAGATGAAGTACTTGAATGGCTGCAAGAAGATTTTGCTAGACATTATGATCAAAATAAAGCACCATATATGATGCCATTCCATACAAACTGGTTTCAGATTAAGGATTTAGAAAAAGGATTACATAAATTTTTAGATTGGGCAGCAACATTGTAAGTATTTTATTTATTTATTTTATTTTTTTTTTAGTTTTTTTTTTATATATAAGTATTTTGTTGATTTTACCATGGTAGAGTCGATTTCAATATTAACTGAAATTGTGTCGATTTATACTATTAGAAAATATTTCAAATTCGTGTCTATATTAGTTCTGAAGACTATAAAATTAAGTCAGAAATCATATTTAAAATTGAAACTTATTTATATATACTTAAAATATGCAAAATTTTTGGAGTTAGTTTGACCGATATATCGCAAAAGAAATAATCTTGCACAGGTAAAGAGATATTGGTATTTCAGTTTTCTGCAGGAATTCTGGCTGGCGAAATTTATTCACATGTAAAACTTGCAGATTTAGGGGGCGGCAAAACTTGGTGGGAATATTTTTTTTTTTTAGTAGACGCGGGTATTTCATTACATTTTTATACTTTTTCGTTTTTTTTAAATAAAATAATTCGTTGGAAAGTGTTATTTTTAATTCTACTCCATTTTTTCAAATCTACTCCGATTTATGAGGCAGCCTACTCCGCTAATTCTAGCCTGGGGTCCCTTCACGGGAGTAGGGGGGCGGCAATCTTCCAAGGCCTAGGGCGGCCAAGTGATCAAATCCGCCCCAGGGAATATCTTCAAATTTCTGAAATTCACTTTATTTATGTCCCATGGAAATGATTCTCCAGCCTAAGTGGAATATAAAGCGGCCCATACACGACGAACATGTTATCCAACTTGGTGTGTCACACATGAAAGCCTTTTCTCCACACACTTGTCAAACATCAGGACAGGAGTACATATCAGGGGCTGTTAAAGCCTAGTAAGGAGTTTGAGTAAAATATGACAATTCCATAAAAATTTTAGCGCTAGTAAAATCGCAACCAAAAATTTTACTGATGAGTTTACCAGTAAAAACTGAAGGTTCCCTCGTTATAAAGTAGATGGCACTATAAATTCTTCACAAATTTTACTAGACATTTTAATGCACGAAGCATAAATGACTGGTAAAATTTGCCATTCTTATTTTTTACGAAATTTTGCATTATTTTTTTTTGTTTTTTATCAAAATGTAAAAATGAATTGTTTTGTTTTCTACAAACTAACATTCGTCAAAATTTTACCAGAGATTTTAATGTGAAATATTTGGAAACGTTTGAGGCGGTAAATTTTACTTTGCCCGAACTCAATACTAGAGTAACTGTTATCTTTCAATAGAGCTCATTCAAGAATGATGAATATGTAACACACAACATAATATCAAAGTTAACCTAATCACAAGTTAAGAAGCTGGCGAGATTTCCGAGTGTTTTACATTTAAAATGCACAAAAAAAATCAAACTCTCTTTAAAACTTTTATGAATAATGATAAAAATTGTGAAAGCGAAAATTGCATGCAACGAAACAGACTGGCAAGTGATTCATTTTCGTAAATAAATGAGAAGGGGCGGAGTTTTCATGTTTTACTCTCATAAAATGCTCCCGCGCTTTTGTGAAACCGGTTTTTGCTGAAAAATTGAGAGAATCGGCCAATGTTTTTTGTAGCATGGCCAATGTTTGTTAGTGTAATTTCTATGCTAAATGAGCAGCACGTGCTTCTGTTTACATTCGTTTTTCTGTGAAGAGATTAAGTGGGAGAAATTCTTGCTGCATTCTCTGATATTTTCGGGAAAAATAAGAATTTCATTCTTGACGAATTTTACATCTCCTTTCAGCATTTGGGCCAAAGCGAAATTTATCTTTTTCTTAAAAATGGGAGGTAGTGTGACCTGATGTACATTATTATGAATAGTTTGATAAGATTTTGAGGCATTTAATAAGATTTTGGTGTTCGGGTAATCCTACGTTCTCTCGATTTTTGTATTTAACTCGTTGTCTCAGTTGCACTACAGTAGTGCATAGCCAAGTTCTTTTCCCCCATTAATGCAAAAGACGAAAGTATATGAAATTACTTGTTTCATTCTAAAAAACACCAGAAATTTTCCAATTTAACTCTACAGCTTCTTAACTTGTCATTAGGTTAACTTTGATAATATGTTGTCAAACACGTAGCCCCGCCCCTAAAAGTACTCTAACTTGATTTTCATCCAACCGCTTAACATACTGCGTGTCACACCGTCAAACAAACACACAACGAGCTTGACAACATCATTATTCATCATATTATTTAGCTACCAAGGCATTAATTTAGCTACAAAGATTTTCATTTTGCTTCCGGTAGCAATTTAACCACCATGGGCTTTTATTTTGACCATAAGATTTTTACCAAATTGTGAGAAAAGATTTTATGCTGACCTGTACCAAGAATCTAAACTGCTAAACTGTTTACTTTTGACACTAATTGTATTGGCTTTGCTGTAATTTTATTTCCTTGTGTTTGCTCGCTGCACTGTATACAGAAATGTGAGCATCATACAATCAGTAGTAAAGCCAAAAAGAGATAGAACGGGCTAAACGAAGGACAAAAAATGACAGTTTTGTAAAAACAAAGGTATGAAAATCCGAAATTTTTAGCAAAGATAACCTAAAAAGAAGATAGGACACAGCCGAACATAATTGGAAATTTTCGTTGTTTTCTAGAAATGCCTAGTACTAAGGTCCGCGCTAAACTAAATTTTAGCGGGTCTCCAAAATTGGGCTGTTCTTTAAGCCTAGTACTTAGGTCGGCGCTAAGCTAAATTTTGTATGAAAATTTAGCAAGCTAAGAGATATTGGCGAAAATTTATCCTGAATTTTAGTGAGAGCGGTACTAAGGTCAACGCGCTAAATTTGTCTTTGGGTTTTGATTAGAGATGGCACCACCAGTAAGTCTCCAAAAAATTTAGCTTGAAGCTTGAATTTATTCGCCAGGGTCGTTCTTTAGCGCGCTAAAAATATTTTTTGTCAGAGTTCTGAGATTTGATAAATTTATTGACCGGATTTTTGTAGTTAACGTAGTTTTGTAAGTCTTTACTGTAAGTACGGATGAATTGGATTTCTTCTCGTGGCCGTATTTTCAATATCATTGTTAATTTTTATTTCTAATTGTATATATATTGTGCATATTATTTTAATATTTTTAATATTTCCAAATAATTTTAACTACCTGCTTTTAGAAAAATTATGACCGCGCGTTGTATTTCAGTAAAAAAATTGCAAAATGCTTCTTCTTCTTGTTTTTAATATATCTTTTCTCTGAGTCTCCGCTGTCATATTTTAGCTGCTAAAGAACGGCCCGATATTGGAGACCCGCTAAAATTTAGTTTAGTGCGGACCTTAGTACTAGGCTTTAGCAGCTAAAATATGACAGCGGCGACTCAGAGAAAAGATATATTAAAAACAAGAAGATGAAGAATTTTGCAATTTTTTTACGGAAATACAACGTCCGGTCATAATATTTCTAAAAACAGATAGTTAAAATTATTTAGAAATATTAAAAATATAAAAATAATATGCATAATGTATATACAATAAGAAAAAAAAAATTAACAATGATATTGAAAATACGGCCACGAGACATCTTGATCGTTTTCGGGAATTCCTACCATGCCATCACGCTTTCTATACCTTCCCTGCTGTTTTTGATCTGTTCCCTTGGCCATCATCTTTACTGAACGGTGCCTTTTTTGCGGATTAAGGCCTGTGTAATTGGTTCCTGCTAATACGATGCCCGAATATAACCAGATACCTAATATAAAAATCCGATCAATAAATTTATCAAATCTCATAACTCTGACAATAAATATTTTTTAGCGCACTAAAGAACGGCCCGGGCGAATAAATTCAAGCTAAATTTTTTGGAGACTTACGGGTGGTGTCATCTCTAATCAAAACCCAAAGGCAAATTTAGCGCGTTGACCTTAGTACCGCTCTCGCTAAAATTCAGGATAAATTTTCGCCAATATCTTTTAGCTTGCTAAATTTTCATACAAAATTTAGCTTAGCGCGGACCTTAGTACTAGGCTAATGAAACAAATAATGTCTTTTGCATGAATGGGGGAAAAGAACTCAACTATGCGTTGTCCTAGTGCGATTGAGATAACGAGTTAAAAACAAATTTCGAGAGATCGTAGAATTACCCGAACGACATAATCTTCTTGAATATCTCCAAGATCCCTGCAAACTATTCATAGTAATGTACTTCGGGTCACACTACCTCACGTTTTTAAGAAAAAGAAAAAAATTCGCTTTGGCCAAGGTGAAATGGACTTCCTCTCAAAAACAATTCTCATTTTTCCCAAAAACATCAGAGAGTCCAGCATGAGTTACACCCACTGAATCTCTTCAGAACAAGATGAATGTAAACAAAAGCACGTGCTTTTCAAATATCATAGGATTACAGCAACAACTTTGAAACAAACTCTCTCAATATTTCAGAAAAACCTGATTTTACAAAAACGCGGGAGCATTTTATGAGAGTAAAATCTGAAAATTCCGCCCATTCTCATTTGCCAGTCTGTTTCGTTGCAACAATCTGCGCTTTCACATTTTTGTCTTTACTTGTAAAAGTTTTAAAGAGAGTTTAATTTTTTTCTTATATTTTTTTTCTTTCTTTCCTTTTCTACTTTTAACAATCGGAAGACTCTTCTGTGCCCTAACTTGTCATTAAGTTAACTTTGATTTTTAGTTTAGACCACATTAGCTTCTGAAAGGAGAGGAGTACGGGGCTGGTTGAGCAGTCGTTGGAAAGACCATGAAGTTATGTACACTATACTTTTTAAGATACATGGTGTTTTGGGAAGCACTGGATTTTTTCTTAATCACCCTATAACTCCAAAACGGCTACTATGAACCCCTCTGGCACAGATAAAGTAAGCTATCATTTAATTACGAAGAAAATATGAAATTAGCTATAGCTAAATTTGACTACTTAGGTAAAGTCAGAGTTGGAAATACTGAACAACATCGTTGTCCTACTCAAGTTGGACAATATCCGTGACTGTGAATGGGCCCATTAATAGGCGGTATTCTAAAAACGTATCCCAGTATCGTGGATTATTTTCCAGGCTTCATCATACGTAGATTGTGCGATAGCGGAACTTTTTACTAGTTGCGATTTGCCAGACCCAGAGCCAACGACAATACTGGATTACATTTGGTAACAAGCGATCCTAATAAAAGTATTCGTGAAACTTCAATGTGCACTAATCGGCCTGCTGTAGATGCACCATAAGTAGTTCTACTACATTTTGTATTCATTACGAAAATTATGCTGGGAAATGCAACGAGCAGACATATCAAAAACCATCATAAAACGAGCTATGAAATGTATCCAGTACGACGGTCCTTGAGCCTTTTTTTAAATAAGTAGTTATAGTTGCTTGAAACATACTTATAGGCTATGCAGTGCATTATAAATGTCATTATATTTTTGATTTTCACGTGTTTTGAAAAATAATATCTCTTTACCTGTGGAGAATTTTTGTTTTTTCAGAAACGCTGGTTTTCGTTCCAATGGAAAGATACATGTCCAATAAGCTTGGAAAGTACGATCTATAATAGAAATAAGATGTTTTACAAATGGGACTGTACTAAACACTCGAACAATACTTAAACCTATACAGAGTGTCCGGTGCTAGGTAGGATAGTGGATGGTGAGACGAAAAAAAAATCGTATGGGAAAGGGAGTCTGACTATTTAAATTGAAACTGTAACTAACTATGAAGCAAGTACCTTCTAAATCTAGATGACAATTTAAATGTACGAAATTTACAAAAATTCCAATATTATTAATGTACGTATTGTGGTAAAGCAGTGAACTTTGACTTGATGTTCACGCGTGCAGAACAGCCAAAGAATTGCAACTTTAATCCAAGCTTGTTTTAAGGCTAGACTTAAATATAAGTTTATAACGAGATGAGTAGTTTTCCTTTATAGTTTATCCAATAATCTCTCTCTTCCTAGGAAGAACAGTATATTTTTGGATGAGATTTCTTCGAAGTCGAAGTGTGGAACCTATCATTTATGTCCATCTCTGGTCCATTTGATTGTGGATCCAAAATGATCGCAAAATGATTCAGCTGGACTTGGAAAACCCTCTGGCTAGTATGCCACGGAAGGCGATGGTACCTGAGCTTTGTTTCGGGCGTCGCTTCTCTCTGTGAGCTTTCCTGCAAGGGAATCATGGACTGAGGGAGGTGCCTTATCGAGCCTTCCCCGGTCTGCTCTAAAAATCTTCACCGACGGTTCTCTCGCTAATGAGGGAGCTGGGGCAGGTGTCTACTTTCCTGAGCCTGATTTTGGAATGGAGTACGCATTTGGAAGACACACCACTATTTTCCAGGCTGAAGTCTTCGCCATCTCAATGGCAGCGAAGTTAGCCCTTGATACGCAAATCAAGGGGAAAGACATCGCTATCCTTTCGGATAGTCAAGCAGCCTTGATGGCTCTGAATGGCCCTCGGATAACGTCTAAGTTACTGGGGGATTGCAGGTCGTCTGTGGAGATGTTGTGTTTTCACAACAAAGTGTCCCCCGTGTGGGTTCCTGGTCACATGGGGATCATGGGGAATGAAAGTGCTGACCTTTTATCTAGGGCTGGCTCCGATACTCCGTTTCTCGGACCGGAGCCTGCCGTAGGCGTTGCCATCTCGAGTATCGGGTCTCTCATCAAAGCGAATGTTCATAGGAAACATCAGCAGAGATGGGAGAGACTGAGTTCTTGTATGTGTACAAAACTGTTTCTTGATGGGCCCAATGGGAATATCTCCGATTTCCTCATGAGGCTCAGAAGGAAGCAATGTACAACTGTGGTTGGCATCATCACCGGCCACAGCTCACTTCACGTTCATCTAACAAGGATGGGAGCTGTTGACAGCCCTGAGTGTCTCTCCTACCTGGAGGGAGAGCCTGAGACAACCGAACACTTTTTGTGTGAGTGTCCGGCCTTCGCCCGGAGCAGACTGGATACTCTATGGTCTGCCCTTCTATCTGTGGATGAGCTGAAAAACCTTCCTCACCAAGACCTGATGCGCTTCATTAAGAGGACAGGAAGGTTTTGGTGAATGAGATTCAGGATAGTACAATGAGCCGCTATGGCCTCCGTGCTTGGGATCGGTTTCTCCTGTTCCCCCTGTTTTTCAAAAAAAAAAAAAATATCCGGTCCGATGAGGGACATGGATACTCCTTTTTTTCCAGTATGTCTACATTGTCGTTCCAAACAAGTCACGAGTGTCCTGGTACACATTTAAGTGTTATATGGATCTTTGTTGCATTCCCACATTAACTTCGTTTTGAGCTCAGGTGGTGATGAAATGGTTTTCAGTACCGATGATAATCTGCATAGATATATATTTTTTTGTTAGTAAAGGAGGGGCTGCAGTTTCCGTTTGTACATCTGCTGATAGCATATACCTCTGCCTGGAATATTGTAGCATATAAAGTGATAAATGTGGGCACTCTCTTTCTCGGTTTTAGAACCGTCGGTGTACCAGATAGGACTTGGTTTTCTAGATTTGTGTCTATTTCCTCCCTATGTGGTATCTTTATTTTAAATGGCAGACGAAGGTTGTATTTAACTACCATTCTGTCTGATATTATATCCAGCATCGGATTTGCTTTTATTTGTGCAATTATAGTGCTTAGACCTTTTGAGTCCCATTAAATAGATCCACCTGTCAGGGCTCTGTACACCATTAACTTAGCCTCTTTTTCAACAACGTCGCTGAGTGGCAGTAGATTTAATAGTGTTTCAAAAGCGTTGATAGAAGTTGTGCGCATTGCATTGGAACGTATTTAGCTTCCTTATGGTTATCTTTTATATACTTTTGTACCTCTTCACTGCTGCACCATAGATGCAACTGATTTGTAAAATAACCAAATCATTATGTTAATTTTAGTCCCCATTTTGTGCCAGCCAGTTTCGTACAGTTCCATAATTTTAGTATACTTTTCTGGTCTGCCTTATCGATATGATTATTCCACATCGAAAGTTATCCCGAGACTTTGCAATTTAGTCGTAAATTTAAAATTTTACTCATAAAAAAGGATAGCAACAGAAGAAGAATATTTTGTAAAAGCAAGTAATTCTACATTCCAAATGAGTTTGATCCAATTCTGACCATCCAATTCGCATACAGGACATATACTAATAACAAAAGGATACAAATCAATAGCCAGACCTCAGTTATTTATTTTGTTGGAAATTTTACAAAAATATTCTGCTGTTGTCCTCAATAAACCCACTAAACTCACCAAAACGACGATGGTCTGTTTTGTAACTTCATTCCGAATTCACCTGATGATTTCACAGTTTTTGGCTAAAAGCCCGCGCGAACAAAATATATTTGACAATCATGAAACAATTGGATCCCAGTGGAGATGTGGCGCATCGTGGCTACATCAAGTTACTGTTCACACATTTAAATGAGGCCCAAATGGAAAAGTCACAGAGTTTCTCACACCCTCACTTTATTATTGCTAAAAAAAATTTGCTAGAAAAATCCCGAAATGACATTTAAGCAATTTAAATAAAATTCCCACGGGATCATAAAAAATTAACAACTATAATTACGACTGATGCAAATCCTTGGGGTTGTTGTGTTCACCTTTAAGGCAGGAGAAAAGATTTCCAAACCCCCTGGTACTATATAATTACGGTGGCAATAGGTAATTATGAACTTACTTTAATAAAAGGACACCAAGAGTAAAAGGGAGATTAAGCGATGATGATCCGACTATATTCAGACAATCGAGATTATAACACTTACAAGGGCTGGAATTATACTAAGATGATGATTCTAGAAAAGGGAGATAATTTTTTTTAAATCATTATTCAGTTACAGCAAAAAAAAACCTAAAGTTGGGCGGTAATAAATAGAAGCAGCAACAATTTTTTGCTACTAACCCCCCACCCACCTCTGCATAGATATTATTGAGATAATGAATTTCGTATGAAATTCCTGTTTACAAAAAAAAAATATTTTTCTATTGTTGTTCTTAATTCAGAGAAGAAAAAACACTTCTTCCCGGGGATTTATTCAACAATCTTCAAACAAGGAATAATTAACAGGTGTGAACAATGGGATTTTTTCTCGTTTCCTTGTAAATCCTTCATCTCTGGTCTACTTTACTTTATGGTTTTTCTAGGAAAAAAATCAAAATTATTTGAGCTTTGTTCACAACATAACCTAAAAGTTTTCATTAAAATGGTAAAAGATTTGGTTGGATGCCTCGCACTAATTGGAAATCAGCTTAGACCGTGTCGGAAGAATTCTCTGAGTCAAGTTAATTAACGTTTCTTTTCTTTACATGAATTGAAGTAGAAAAGTGTCTACGTGTACACAAATCTATTGTTAATCGGTCTTTAGATGAGAAAAATTTATTTTTAATATTGTTTTAGCTAGAGAAGTTTTCTAAAAATAAAAAACTAAATCCGTCAACAAAAGTGTCTTTACTTAGACGCAAATTATATGTATATTTTAGAGAAAGCATATCCAACCTGCTCCGGGCAAAGTACGGACAAACACGCAGAAAATGATCGGTTGTGTCAGGCTCTGCTTCTAGGTAGGACACGTACTCTGAGCTGTGGCCGGTGATGTTACCAAGCGCAGGTCATTGTTTTCTTCCGAGCCCCTTGAGAAAAATTCCTATTAGGCCCATCAAGAAAAAAACTTTTTTTTTTCATGAGAACATCCGGTTTGATGAGAGATCTGATTACTGAAGTGACAACGCCTAGCTGATTCCAGTCCAAGGAAAGGAGAGGCAGAGTCAGATCTGGCTAACATTTCAGTCCTCTCATTCTCCATGATCCCCATGTACTTGGGAACCCGCTGAAGGGACACCTTGTTGCTTATCCGCAAACGTCCTGGAGCACCCCAGTGACTTAAATGTCATCCGAAGGTCACTCAGAGCCATCAAGGCTGCCTGATTATCCGACAGGATAATAATGTCCTTTTCCTTGATTTCCATATCAAGGGCTATCTTCGCTTCCATTGTAATGGCGAGGACGTCAGCCTGAAAGACAGTGGTGTGCTTTCCAAGTGAGTAGGTACTCCAACTCAATATCAGTTTCCAGAAAGTAAACACCAATACTTGCTCCCTCGTTAGGGAGAGATGGACTGAATTTAATTGATTTAAAGTTACGTTTTTTTTAGACCAGGATAGTGTTAGCGAACATTACAATGAGTTTAAGGTAATAAATATAGCATAAGTTATCCTTCATACGCAAAACTATAACTAACTTACAATTAAGACATTCTCATTTTAAAGTCGCGATATGTAGTTTCACTACTCCTTCTGCCTATTAACTTTCTTGGGCATACAATTATCCCTCATTTTTATAGGTAGATAGGTTAGGTTAGGGTTAGGTAAGAGGGGTGCCGCTAGACAACCAGCCAGCCTCACTTAGACCTCCAACGGGTCCATTGTGAACCTAGACCTCATGGGATAACCCTTCAAGCTGCGGATTTATCCTGCTTTCCTTGGGAAACTCAGAATATATCCAAGACCTTTAACCTAGATCCATCCTGCCTCACTCAGAAAACTCAGGATATCTCTGAACTTTATTCTTTGAAGCTCCCCAGACTTAAAAAGAAGTAGCTACCTAGTAGCCTACCTCTTTTATTCATCAGAGCGGGGCATTCGCAAAGCACATGTTTGACGGATTCAATTTCCTCCGAGTCCCTACAACTCCTGCAGAAATCGTTCGCCGCTATTCCCAGTCTTCTAGCATGGTCCCCTATGGCCCAGTGACCCGTCATGACCCCTACTAGATTCCTGGTATTTACTCTGCTGCTATTAAGCAGTCCTCTTTTCCTTTTCCTGTCATATGCAGGCCACAATTGCCTCGCACTACGACAGGTATCCCTGCTGGTCCATCGGTGGCCTGCCTTTAGATAGACGTCCCTGATTATTTCCTCTTTTAAAGCTCCGATTGGGATCCTCGCGTAAGCTACAGCTGCAGAGCTATCCAATTCGGAGCCCTTTTTGGCCAACTCATCAGCCATCTCGTTGCCTGAGGTATCCTTATGGCCAGGTACCCAGCTTAGGGTCACCTTGTGCCTTACAGTCAATTCCTCAAGCCTGGTTTTGCATAACTGCACCAATTTTGATTTTACCAGCCCAGCATCCAGCGCCCTGATGGCTGCCTGGCTATCAGAATATATGCAGATGTGCCGTGCGGGCTCTCTGCACATGGATACCAATGTTGCCGCCTGATAAATCGCTGTGAGCTCTGCCTCATACACCCATATATCTTCATAAATTGTAAATCTAAATCTATATCTAAAAAAAAAAGCATAAAAAAATTTATCTTGCTCAATGCTATCTAAATTCTTTTCCAATAATAATATCTCCGAAAAACTTTAAGTAACTAATTAAAAGTTTCTACGCGTAAATCCTTAAAAAAAGGAAATTTCAAAAGAAATTATTTTTCATAAATCCACCCCCAAAATCAGTCTTGCTTGTCGCGGATCACAAAATCCACTTGAACTTTAAAATTTCGTGTGGCCCGTTTAAAATCTTGCTTTCAATTCAGAAGTGGCGGGTATTGGAGAGTGCAGATAGAAATTCTCGTAAAAAGCAGAATCTTCGAAATTCGAGTTCACTTCCAATTAGCTGACTATAGCCAAATTCCTTTCTTTAAATTATTTTTCATTTCTGATAAAAGTTTATAGCTCTGCAATCCTTGAATAGTTTCCATCTAATTTATGACTCTAGTTCTGCAGCTCTGTAGATTTTTATAGTTCATGGGGTCCTTCTTCTCGGCTCCTCAATGAATTGCATACTTCTTTGCCAGGACTTTTAGTCAACATTAATACGTTGGAAAAGTATATGATTTTAAGGATATCTCTTTAAAGAAAATTGAATTTTATAGTGTCTTTTTTATAGTGTTTTATTTGCAAGTCTTTTTAAGAGACCTATAGCAATCATGAAGGAAGGAAGAAAGAAACTAAAAACATTGACATTCGATTGTCTTTGCTGGTTTCGCTATTCAATTTTTGCTAGTATTATTATCGTTTCATTTTTCATCTGCCAACCATGGTTATTGCTTACCTACCCCCGTCAGGACTGTCGGGGTTGTTGTAAGGATACGTTAAATTTTGTTTTATCATAGTTCAAAAGCTTTCTCCCAACCTTTGAAACAATTGAAAAACTTATCGTACGTTTTCTCGTATATTTTAACGTTTATTCATTGCAATTCATTTTAGTTCATTCTGTTGCAAATGAAAATGATGAATCGAAATGAACTAAGATGAAAACCAAAGTATGACAAAATTGTGGTGCAATATCAAAATATACGACAAAAAGTACAACAAATCATCAAAAAGCAAACCGTATGTCATGGATTGTGGTAACGGGTTTTCTAATGATTCCCGAAGTATCATAACATCATTGTTGCCTTAGAGGGGCATTAGAATTTATCCAATTATCGTATTGAATATCGATGGATTTTTCTCAATGGGCCGTAAATAGTCCTGTTCAAACTGTTGCATCTTATGAGAATAAGTAGTGAATAGAAAAATCATTAATAATTTTGTAAAGAAAAACCCTATCTAAGTACACCCACCTATTTTCCAGACTCAAAAGGTTAAAAAGAACAAGCCGTCAGCAGTTCTGTTCTCAAGTTTAAATAAAAATTTTCTTTGGATAGATTCGATTTGGGCTGAGTACGATGAGTAGAAAGGATTCCATATTTGGGAGGCATATTCTATTATAAAATTCTTCTGAATTGAGTAGTAAGAGGTTTTAAAGGTAGATACGAAATATGAGCCCAAACAATAGGCTTTAAGAGGTTGCAAATTGAATATTAGGATTAAAAATTAGTTTTGTATCAAAAATTACATCCAGATCTTTAATTTTGCTGGTTCGGGAGATCAAGATATTATCAATGGTATAACAAAAGAGAAGTGGCTGGGACTTTCTGGAAAAAGAAATGACATGCATTTTTGAATGTTTAGTATTAAAAACTTGTCCCTGCACCCAGTTTTTAGGCGGATCTATGTCTCTTTTAAGGCGAACACAATCATCTTTCAATCACGATGTAAATCTGTGCATCATTAGCATATGCAGAAGACAATTAGATTTTAGCTGGCATGAAAGAACATTGATGTATATTAGTTGTATTAGATGGCGTTACATCTGAACCTCATCCCATAAATCCCGTTGTGCCTCAAGGCTCTCTTATCTCTCCAACTCTCTTCTTAATTTTCATTAATGATCTGCTTTCCTTTACTTTCAATGCCATCTATTGTTCCGCTGATGACAGTACCCCTGATTTCGATTGCTCCTTTGACACTCTTGCGGACTCCAGGGGGAATGCCGCATGTGTTAGACGAGATTGCATGATTAGTTCATTGAATAACGATCTTAACAATATCCTCGCTTAGGGCAAAGCGAATCGCGTCGAATTCAATGCATCTCAAAACCAATGCTGTCTCATCTCATTAAAACAAGATCATAACTTAACCACTCCCGTTTCTTTTGATGGAGCATTAATTTCTCATTCATCGTCACTAAGCAGTCTTGGCATTAATATTTCCAGTAAGTTAAACTGGACAGATCTCATCTTCTCTGTTGCCAAAGAAGCATCGAAATGTCTTGGATTTCTGAAAAGGTGTAAGAAATATTTCAGCCCCTCAAATCTAATGCTCCTCTACAAGTCCTACATTAGACCTAGAATGGAATACAATTCTCATATATGTTTACCATCTTCTGTTTTTCCTCCGGCATACAATCATCAGAAGTTTAAGGGCGACATACATCGTCACCTCCATCGATCTCCTCATATCCCCTAATTCTAATAATATAAAAAACAAGTGAAAAAGCTAGAATTGGTCTAAGACCAATTCTTATGATACCCTAGATGAATGCCCGTATGAAATTTCGTATGGTCACCCATATCAGCAATTTTGATTTTTTGCATTGGTTTCTAGCATATATTTCTAGAATGGCTCGTCGAACAGAAAAAATGATTATAACCAATTTTATAGGATTTTTTATTCCGAAGAAGTTTTTAGTACAATAAAAATGTCTAGGACTGATCGTTTTCAAAGTATATGTAAAAAACCAAAATTTTTATATGGCAACACCAAGAAGGCGTTGCCCGATTTAGTTCATTTTTAAAATTTTAGTTGAAAACCCAATGTACCAAATTTTCTATGTCGACGAGTTCTCAGCTAGTGTCCAAATATATCGTGGAAAACGAAATTTTTGTATGGCAACCCCACGAAGGAGTTGTCCGATTTGTCTCATTTTCGAACTTAATTTTACTTTTTTTTTTAATGTCCGTGTACAAAATTTCAGTTTTCTAAGTAAACGCGTTCTCGAGTTATCGTGCGCACGGACGGACGGACGGACGGACAGACGGACATGCAAAAATCAAAATAACTTTTAATTTCATGCGGGGGTTTCCAATCCATTTTGCTCTACCATCATTATTTCTGTGCGTTACAAATGGAATGGCAAACTTAGTATACCCTATAGATTTCATCTAGGGTATAAAAAAGAGAAAAGGACCGAGGACCGTGCCCTGAGGGACACCAGGTAACTGTCCGAAAGGACACGATCTCTGACCGTTAAAAATTACAGTGCATTTTTTACAGCTCAAATACAAAGAAAACTATAAGATTGTATTCTGATGGAAGCCCAACTCTGCTATTTTTACCAACGTATGATTATAGCCAATTTTATCGAATGCTTTACAGAAATCCGTATAGACGGAATCAACCTGTTTGTATTCATCAAGGGAGGAAGCGATAACATCGGTGAATAGAGCCAAATTTGTTACCTTGAAGCGGCCCGAAAAAAACCGTGCTGTTTTCAGAAATCATTGCCTTAATATAGTTAAAAAATTGGCCGTATACGACCGTTTCAAATATTAACGCCAAACTATTAGATATGGAAATGGGGCGATGGTTAATGATATTCCTATAATCGCCACATTTAAAGATCGGGGTAACAAAGGAGTGCTTCAATACAGATGGAAATGTACTATTATTAATTGAAATGTTGAACAGTAACAATAGGGGATTGGATAAAGTAGAAAAACATTTCTTGAAAAGCAGATTAGGGATTCCCTCAGAGCCCGGATATTTATTGGAATCTAGTGCGTCCAAAATCTTCAACACATCATTATTATGATACAGGAGTAAAGCGAATACAACTGAAGTTCTGGGTGTTATTGATAGAAGAAAGAAATGGTACTAACCTCTTGTGTAAAAACTGATTGAAAGTGGCTGGAAAATAATTCGAAGGTTTGAACGGCAGAGTGTGAAACTAGTCCGTTAAGGTTCATCACCTTAGGATAAATGCTTGATTTCTTGGAGTTCTTACAAAACGAGCAAAAGGTCTTGGGATTATCACTTAAGGGGTCTCAGTCCTGTTTACGAATACCATGTAACATTGCCTTATTAACTTTTTTGAGAGTTTACGAAGATATGAAAAAGTTCGATGATGCTCGGGTTGATGCGTCGATTTGTAAATGAAGCGATATTTCTCTTTGGTCTGCAACATTGCCATTAACTGTGAACTGTACCACACAGGGAAACGGTTGCTCTGTTTTTTAGCTTCAGGAATAAAATTACGTACACCTTGGCTTAAAATGGAATAAAAGCGTCCGAAGGAGCATTCGGCGTCTCCGACGAGAACAGCTGTGGAAAGTCAATGTAATCAAAATAGTGATTGAGACTAATATAATTACCAGAGGTGAAGTCCTTTCGTTTTAGAGAAACTTGACGCAGAATCTAGTGACTGATAAGGATAAGGTAATATGTAGGTGTGGATGATACGCATCAATGCGAGTTAAAGGCGTAAGTGAGGTAGCAATATTAATTTTGTAACTAGGAAAGTCACACCAAACTAGATCCAGGAGTCGAGGAGTACAGTTAACCTAATTATTATACTGCCTCAAGCCACTTAAAGACATCGGTTACTTGTAATAACGGAAGCCATTCAATTGTCTATAAAGTTGAGTGACTAATTTAGAAATGGCATATTAAAATCTCCTAGGAGCATAAATTTACAATTATCATTTACAACTGAATATTTTATCACTAATATTAGGGAATATAGAATCATAAGTTTCGAAACAGGATTGAGGAGGAATATAAACAAGACAAATAAAGAGATTGAAATTTTTGTCTTTAATGAAAACCCATAGAACTTCGTATATGGTTTCAAATGAGCAAATATGATCAGAATTAAAGTTGCTCTTTGCGGCCAAAAGGCAGCTACCACCATCTTTAGCTCCAGAAAGTGTGCGGTCTCTATCCCTTCTATATACTAAATATCTATCATCAAACAATTCACTGTCATAAATACCTGTCAAAAAGTCTCCGTAAAGTACACAATATCAAAATCATTAGATAAATAGTACAGAAAGTCTTACCGACTCGGTTTTAGATTGCAGTCCTCTTATATTTTAATAGTAGACGCTAAGTGAGGACATTTTGTGTGATTTAATTAATAGGAATAAGATCTAAACAATCAATACTTCAAAATGGATTCGAAAGCCACGCATAATATTAAAAGTTATTGTGATTTTTGCATGTCCGTTCGTCTGACCGTCCGTCTGTCCGTCCGTGTGCACGATAACTCGAGAACTCATTCACTTAGAAAGCTGAAATTTGTACACGGACTTTAAAAGAAAAGGGAAAATTAAGTTCGAAAATGAGACAAATCGGGCTTCGTGGGGTTGCCATACAAAAATTTTGGTTTTCACTATATATTTGGATACTGCCTAAGGACGCGTCGACATAGAGAGCTTAAATTTGGTACATGGTGTTAGTATAATAATAACAAATGAAATTTCAAAAAAGGGACTAAACCGGGCAACTCCTTCTTGGTGTTGCCATATAAAAATTTAGGTTTTTTACATATATTGTGAAAACGATCAGTCCTAGATATTTTTATTGTACTAGAAACTTCTTCAAAATATGAAATCCTATAAAATTGGTTATAATCATTTTTTCTCTCCGACGAACCATTCTAGAAATATATGCGAAAAACAACTGCAAAAATCAAAATTGCTCAAATGGGTGACCATACGAAATGTCATACGGGCATTCATCTAGGGTATCATAAGAATTGGTCTTAGGCCAATAAATGTTACAGTTTTTTACCCATAGAAATTTGAAATCATTCTCCTACTTGAATAACTTTGCCTTGTGTAATAATACTTTTTTCTACTGAGGAAGAAATTCATTAAAATAAATTCTATTTTCATTGATTGCCATACCCATTTCATTACCAGTTATGTAGTAGTATCTTCAGAGACAAATTGATTTAGTGATTATCGGGCATGGGGGAAATAAAGTTGTCAATTGACGATCAAACGTACAACTAAAAATATTTCCGGAATTTTTTGATCCACTGGAGTTAGCGGTTCCCGTACATTTCGCCATTTAAAAAGTGGATGTCGAACCACTTACGGGGTAATTTGAAGACTGGCAGCAAAAGAAATACTCCTCCGGAGATACCTGCCTACCTGATACCTAGTGACCAATTTGCCCCTGTTTCCTCTACCTTATAGTATAGCCCGTGATTCCATGAAATGGGCTCATCAACAAATTTTCCCTCCCGCCTTCCTGGTAAGAATTAATATAATTAGGGGTATACTATTCACTCTTTAATGTATCAGTGTAACCGCTGTAAAAATACAACAAGAATTTACAAAAAAGAGTGAACACACCCTTTAGCCTTTAGCTTACTTCGAAAAGTAACAGGGTGATAAAATGGCTCCGTAGAAGCTCTCCCCGGCCCCGGAAAAAATTGAAAAAATCCTCAAGATTCCCAGGAGTCATAGTTATTATAGAAAAAAAGAATTATGAAGATCTGGTTAAAAATAGCGTTTTCTGACCGTTTTGGTCGTTTAGTAGCAACTCCACCCTAAAATTCCACCACCCCAACTTGTTTTTTTCATAACTTTAATCCCTTCATGGAACTAAAGACGAATTCAAAGTTGGTTTTTTGAACCGCCCCTCCCTCTCCCGGCAAAAAAGGTTCGAATATTTAAAATAATTGAAGATAATTTCTGAATTTAAAATACTATTATTAAGTAATTTAGGGGAGAAAAAGTAAATCGATTACACCAATTTGTTTTTTGGTGTTGTTTTATTAAGTTTTCCAGAAAGTTTCATGCTGTTTGATGCGCCATTACATATATTTGGGTTAACAAATTTGCAATAACTTTTTTTGTGGGGGAAACCGTGATGCGAGTAGATGTAAATTGAACACCCTGCTAAATCAACCGAGTACCACCTACAAAAAATATAAGTGCACCAGTCGATAGTCCTCAAAAGGATCTTTTATTTGGCACACTGGAAATTTTCCTAGGATACTCCCCCTCCCCCTCTGTACACCCTGACATTTGACGTTCAATCTGACCTCCTAAGTACAACTGTACAAATCGGTTTACACTGCCAATTTGTGAATGTAAAAATACAAGACCCTTGTATTGCATTTTATATGCATAGACCTTGTATAACTTTACTGGGTTGTAATCAAATACATCTTTTACAACGATACACTCTTTGATACAACATTGCGTGAATACCCCTGTGTGATTATTTAAATTGAAACGTATGAAATGGGAATAATAAAATAAAATAAAATGCTGGGTCGAAAAATGTTTTATTCATTTTTGTGATTTTTATTCTTTTCTGTCCTTGTCCCTTGGGGGCGAAAAATCCCAAGCACGGTGGACAAGACAGGTGCCACCCATTGTGTTAACCTGCAAAGTATGAGGAGCTATAGAACTATAAAACTCGAAAGGAAATTAGGTGGGAGGAAAAGTGTAAGACTGCGCCGCGCTAGAATTCGAACCCACATCTCCTGGGATGGTAGTCAGCTCACTTACTAACTGAGCTGTTAAGGCTACAAACAAGAAAAAGAACATGACCTACTTGTAGTGTAAAATACCTTTTATCTTATTTCGCCGTAAATGAACATCGTTGGATTTTATAATGGGTCCCTAAATACACTGCATTGCAAAGTTATATACGCACTATGCAATAGGGCTGCATACCACCTCTGTAGCAAGACAGAGAGGGCGAGAGAGAGAGAGGGATAGAGAAATGCGTGTTGGCACAAAGCATCTGGACCATTAAGGCTAAATATTTTGTCATCTGAATGAATTACCTAAAGATGAAATGATTGTCCAAATGACCTCTGCGGATATTGGGAAGATCTGCTCAGGTATTTGGACATAAAAAAATTTTGCGACGGGTCCTTGATGATATGGAACCGTAAAATTAGCCTTTTGTTTCTATAATATGAATTAAATAGCCTGCAGCAGTATCGAGCAGTCCTCAGAAAAAATCTCCTTTACCCTTACGATCAGTTAATTTATCAATAGGATAACGCTACGATCCACATAAGCAAATTCATCATCAACATCAAATTTTTCGGCCAGCTGACCCGTTCTCCTTATGTAAACCTTATAGAGAGCATATGTGGATGGTTAGTTACAAGCAATTTAACACCATTAGTTCGTCATCACACATTTCTCTCTTTCTTGCTGCAGAGATAGGCTACCGCACTATTGCATGGTGCATCTATATCTCTGCAACGCAATGTATAATTAACTTAGAAAAACAAAAGTCACCTAAATAAATGAAATAGTTCAAACTGTTTTATGTTCTCAAAGGAACCTCCAGGGGCACCCTGTGTCAGTTATTTTAATACGAAGGAGTTACACCCATAACCTAATCACTAAGATGTCAGAACTTATTCGAATGCCTTAATTGTATGACTTGAAGGAAAATATTCAAGTTCCAAAAAAACTTATGGAAAACTGCAGTTAATACAAATATGGCCAATGGACAACTATCTTATAATTACAAAAGTTATCCTATTTAACAGAAACACATATTACCTTCGCCATTAAACCCCAAAGGAACCCTACCATCATTTGGAACCCCAAAAAGTCACCTCTCAGTTAAGGTCAGGCCTTGGGAGGACAGAATTAAAAGGGCACACTGAGAAAATATCCCGGGCTGAGACAAGCAAAGAAGTTTGTATAGTACTCACAACAGAGGACAAAATTATTTCTTACACTCAGCAGATATGATCTTTAAAAAATGGGTAAGGTCGATGATGAGACCTGTCGCTTCTGTATGGTAGATGATTAAACCGCTGAGCCCGTCCTATGTAACTGTGAAGATCTGTGCCACATGCTAAGATATCTAGTAAAGGCATTCCCACTGCCAGAAGATATCGCAAGGATCTTGGGGGGCCATCCTTGCGAACGTCATAGGATTTATAAAAGACCTTAACTTCAAATGAGCGCCCTGTAACTAGATGAGTGACGGGAACTCTGTGTCTGCATTCCTCCCCACAAATAATAAAAATAAACCAGGGACGCACCGGGGAGGGGGCGAACAGGATGCCCCCCCCCCACAATATTTTAACTTGCACCAGTGTTTTAGTATTATCCACTAAAACATATACCAAAATTTCACCGCCGTAATTCAAGTCTCTCAGTACTACTAACACAAGGAATATGTATATCGTCTAGTTGATTGAACCTCCTGGAACGTCAAAACGGCACTAATCCTGGTCCTGCTTACATCAAGAGGTGGAGGTCCCTGGAGGGTCAAATCAGGAATACCCTTGAACTCATTACTTTAAATGGTGAATCCTCCTGGAAGGTAAAACCAGCACCACTCTTTTTTTTAAATAATACCTATAGAATAGAAATAGAATAATTTCAAATAATATCAAATGTATTTGGATATATTTGTGTGTATTGATTTTTCGTGTGCCCCTATGTCACCGCAGCCGCATCTCATGTCCAAAACATTTATGTGTGAACCAGGGCTGGGTTTCTTTTTAAAATTTTGTAAAAACGGCAGAAACTGCATGGATTGTAAATAAATAAATAAATATGTTTCATTGTTTATGAAATTATGATTAATCTATTGAAGATAGAAAAAACAATGGCTTTATGGCCTATGTCGATATTTTAGCAAATAAAACTTAAAATTTAATATCTTCAAAAAAAGGAGATCTTAAGTGCTCAGATAGCCTCAGGACGCGACTTTAGAGCCTTATTTTTCCGACCTCTTTTGGACTTAGGACTCATATGGTTCTCCCATAACCAAATCCTGAGTGCGGCGATACTGTAATAAACCCTCCCATCAAATTTCCATTGAATAATAATCAATCGAAAAATGATAAATTGATACAGAGAAAATCAAAGTCATTTCCACTTATTTCATATTCGACTTTTCAAAGCCACTCTCTGACTTTTCTCAGTATGTGTACATATTTTACAAATAAGAAGAAAAAAACTTAAACTAAATTGAAATTTATTTTTAATCCCATTACAGACCAGACGTTTGGTTCGTCACAGTAACACAGGCTCTCACATGGATAACCGATCCCAAGGAGACACGAAACGTAGGCACCATAGATTCCTGGGATTGTATGAAACGTACACCATCCGCCCCGAAACCCTGCAACAATTCAAATAAATGTGCGCTCGCCTTTAAAGTACCAGAAACTAATGTCAGCGACACAAGATACATGGAAACCTGCCGTGAATGCCCCAATCAATATCCTTGGCTTGGGGATGCTGAAGGTACAGGAATTTCCGGTCGGGACAATTACATTTACACGGGATCAGCTCAACAGGATCCGGAAAGGAGGAAATAGAAAAATTGAAATTATATTGACTTCGTCTGTTGGTGTGCCTTTTGAATAAGTTTCCTGTTTTACAATTTTTTTTTTTTTTTTATCTTCTGTTCTGTGTCGTCGTGTTTTATTAATCTCTGGACCTGACACGAGATCAAGATTTTTTTTAAAAAAAAGAACATTTTTGTTGTGAAGATACGGTTATGCGAGTCTTATGTATGTTTTAAGGTTTAATTTATAGGTTATGTTTCAAAAAAAAAAAAAAAGAGTCTTAAATAGTTAAATTTTGTAAGTTTTTGAGAAATAAAATTTATTTTTAGGAAAGTTGTTATTTACTTAGAAGTTGATTGGGTAACAACTTAAATGACAATTGGTTTTTGGTGTTTTTATTAATTTTTCAGGCAACATCTACAGACTATGGCTATAGGAGAAAAGTTCACATAAGCAAGGGGGAGGAGGAATTTAACAAGGATTATTTTTATATAGCAATAATACATTGTACAGTTCTATCACTGCATTGCCTAAATTAATATCTAATATTAGTACATCCATGGTCAGTATGGAGGAAACAGGAAAAGCACTAATTGAATATGTCTACAAACGAGCTGTTCAAGTGTTGTTCATTAAGGTCATGTCGAGAGCTTCTTCTGCTAACCCCTCTCTTAGATTTGCACTGTCAGGCGACCAACTACTACTACTTAGAGTCGGCTAACATATGGTGACTCGGGCTGACTTAATATGAACGACATACTGACGAATCCAGAAAGGATATCATATCAGTGGAACTCTTCTTTTCTTTTGGTGCCTCACCCTCCATTTTTCACTCGGAAGTTTACGCTATAAAGTTTAGAGCTCAGGAAAGCCTAAGTAGGGGCTTCAAGGACTACAACACCTACCTATACATTTACTCAAACAGCCAACTTTCATTCCTGGCTCTACCCTCTCTAAAGGTTAGAAATGGGTTACTCTTGTTGAGATTGAGTCTCGAAACTAGTCTGGAGCTGCCACAAAAAAACTCCAGCTGCTGTCTAGGTACAACACAGTAATCTTTTTTTGGAATACTATTCTGGCCTACCAAAAGCCATTTTAAGGGGGGAACTACAAAAATGGGAAAACAGGTAACTGGATACCTAACTAATTGGTCTTAATATAGACAATCGCTCAGGTTTATTTACTAATGCAGTCACTGGATGTGGTCCCCTTCGATATTATACCCCAGAATCTAGACAAATCTGAAGCGTATACTAAGTTTGTCATTCCGTTTGTAACACCTAGAAATAATGCTAGTAGAGTAAATGGGTTGCCCACCCATGCATAATATTAAAAGTTATTTTGATTTTTGTATGTCCGCCTGTCTGTCCGTCCGCTCCGTCCGTCTTCACGATAACTCGAGGACGAGTTCACTTAGGGAGCTGAAATTTTGCACACGGGCTTTTTAAAAAAAAATAATTTTAAGTTAGAAAATGGGACAAATCCGGTAACTCCTCAATAGGGCTGCCATACAAAAATTTTGTCTTTTACTATATATTTGGACAGTGCTTGACAACGGGTCTACGTACAGAGCTGAAATTTCACACAGATTTTTTAAGAAAAAATTCAATTTTGAGTTTGAACATAGGACGAATCGGGCAGATTCTTCGTAAAGTTGCCAAACAAAAATTTCGTTTTTCAACGTTGAAATTTTGTACACTGTGATGTCGTAGTAATAGTTAATAAAGATTCAAAAATAGACTAAATCGGGCGACCCCTTCTTGGTGTTTCCATATAAAAATTTTGGTTTTTTTTGTATACTGTAAAAATAATCAGTCCTAGACGGTTTTATTGTATGTACTGGAAAGTTCGTCAGAATATGAAATCCTATGAAATTGGTTATAATCATTTTTACTATCCAAAGAGCCGTTCTAGAAATATATGCAAAAAACTACTTCAAAAATCATACATCACAGAGAGGTGACCATACAAAATACGGACATTCATCTAGGGTATCATAAGAATTGTTCTTAGACCAATTTTAGCTTTTTTACTTGTTTTTATTTAAAAAGATAAACAAATTCAACAGCGAACTGGGTTGACTGTACGAAAAGGATGATGAAATCTCGAAACATATCATATGCGAATGTAAATTCTCCGCGCTTGCAGCTTCAAGGTGGCCAATCACTGTAAAAGCATTTAAATAAGGTTTGCAAATAACCTCAATGGCAATAATCGAACTCGTAGCGTAACCACTCTCGGGGTGAATTGCTACAATAGATCAACTCTGGTCTCCATGTACGCATGGTTCTAGTGACCTAGTCGCCTCTGCACTTAACCTACCCTAACCTAAATAGAACTGTCCTTCCTTTTCGTACAAGAACAAGATTCAAATAATAAAACGTGAAGGTTCCGCTTCCTACTGAACGATTTAATCAACACAGCATGAGACTCAGCGAAACCAGTTACGCTCCTATGAAAGATGCACATAAATTCTATATGCATTTGAATGGGGTGTTCGATTCCATCCCTCTATCCCCAAAAATATATCGTTCTATAAGGATACGGAACTTTTCGAACGATTCATGTAAATCATATTACAGTTTTTGCTTTACTGGAATTAGATAATTATCATGGGCATCAGACGATGGATCAATTAGGAATCGAATCCCGTCAGTAGTCAATATAGAGAAACATCATAGAAGATATCAGGGTTTTCGGTAACAATCATCTACTGAAATGCGCTTGAAAATAAACATCGATATGGAACACTCAGATGGACTCTATTAATGTAGACGACTTTCAGTACAGTACCAAACAATTGGTATTTATGGAAAGTTCCTCATAAATTCAAATGAAATGCATGTTCACAGTGGACTTCAAAGGCAATTGAAGCGCAGTGTTTAGTGTGATAAGAGAAGAGAAATTGTGCTGACTTTGCAGAAAAAACGAAAAATGTGTCAAAATTTCATACTAAAGGGTTTTCCAATAAGAGGTGTTATTTTAATTAGCCCGCTATTTCGGTAGATGTTACTTTTGGAGTTGTCATTTTTTGACATTTGACAAGTAAAAACTACGCCATTAATAAAAATGGAACGATACACGATTCAACAACGCATTGAAATAATTAAAATTCACTATAAAAATGGTGAAAATGTGGCAGAGATTGCTGATTGGGTCCTTGAAATGCATGAAAATGATCCGGAATTCCATCGAAAACTCATCTTGAGTGATGAGGCCCATTTCCACCTCGCATCTGGGGCTCGGAAAACCCAAGAGTTATTGCTGAAAAGTCTCTCTATCCTCAACGTGTGACTGTTTGGTGCGGTTTACGGTACCACGGGCTCATTGGACCTTACTTTTTCGAAAATGAGGCTGGAGCAACAGTTACGGTGAATGGATTGCGCTATCGACAGATGATTAATGATTTTTTATGGCCGGATTTGGAGGGTATTGATCTGGACAACGTTTACTTTCAACAAGACAGCGCTACGTGCCATACAAGCAACGAAACCATTGATCTTTTACGGGAAAAGTTTCCGGACCGTGTTATCTCTCGAAGAGGTGATCACAATTGGCCACCGAGATCTTGTGACTTAACACCTTGCGACTTCTTCCTTTGGGGCCACGTGAAAGAGAAGGTCTACGCCAACAGCCCAGCGTCGATTCAAGACCTCAAAGATGGAATTCGTGAGGCTATCGAGGACATAGGGCAGCCACTTTGCGATTTGGTTATGGAAAATTTCATGAAAAGGATATGGTCCTGTAGGCGGGGTCGTGGTGGTCATTTGGCTGATGTTATTTTCCATTATTAACGACATATCTTCCTCTTTATAATGAAATAAAGATCCGATCATTTATCTCAAATGGCATTTTTCTTTGAATATCAAAATAACACCTCTTATTGGAAAACCCAAAGTTGTTTGGAGTTGTATTGAAACATTCGGCCTCATTTGCCAGAAATATGTTACGTACGTGACACAACACTTTGAAGAGAACGTCACAATTATCCGAATGACATTAGTATCGCAGGAACCAAAACTTCGGAAAGAGTACGATGTTTGAAAAAGAACCAATCGCCAGAATTTAGATTTGCTGAAACTACAGCTCCAAAAGTTAGCCAAGAAAAATGTCTTGCAAGAGACACAAACAAAGATAACTTTATACAAATGCTTCGCCGTTATTTTGCAAAAGTCGAAATCAAAGTTGTACAGGCTTTTGAGGATGCAGATAGTCTTATCGTAACCATGGAAATTGAAGATGCATCGATTTATGATTCTGTTGAAATCGTCGGCGAAGACATCGATCTTTTGATTTTTATCAGTGAATTCGCGCAGGACAAAACAAACTTCCAAAAACCAGCAAAAGAAAATACACCCGCAAAACTCTACTCTCACATTCATGAAGTATGATAAGTTTATTCTCGACAACATACTTTTCCTTCATGCTTTTAGCGGTTGCGATACAACATCGTCTGTTTTCAATATTGACAAATCAAAATTCATCAACACTCTTGAAAATTATCCGAAGCTACGGTCATTGGTGGAATTGTTCAAACAAGAAAAAATCGATCCGAAGGTTCTGACTTGCACAGAAGAACAATTCCTCATAGCCCTATATGGCGGCAATAAGCAAGAAAAATCTTTCAATGTTTTACAGTTCCATCGCTTCGCTAAATCACTGAATAAAAATAAATTGAATCACCTCTCACTACTTTCACCAACGAAAAACGCAGTACTTCAGCATATATTCCGTACGTATCTGCAGGTGTAAACGTGGCTCGGGTTTTACAAGGATCCTCAGGAATGGGGTTGGCGACGAACAATTCATGGATTTGAACCAGTTCTCTGCACTGATGAACCCGCACCACCTGAGCTTTTAAATCTCATACCGTGCAAGAGAAAATGTGAAGCTGCCTGTGAATGCAGAAAAGCAAGGACTGCTTGTTCCATTATTTGCCACAATTGCAGTGGGCAAACATGCAACAACGTTGCCAAAGTCGACATCCTACTCAACGAGGGTGATGAGGATGATTCGACCATTGAAGAATCATCTCATGTGGTTGAAGAATCTCCACAATTCGATGAGTATTCCGAGCAGGAAGACATGTCAGTGGGATTTACCGAATTTATCGCAAAAGTATTTGGGACTATTATTATTGTTAAATTTTAATTATGAGCCGAAGGAAATGTTTTTCCAGGCTGTTTTGGTAGGAAAGTTTCGATTACCAAGCTTCCAGTTCTGGAAATACCGCTGAACTTCAAGCAATTTCTTGTTCCCAATCGTTATAGTTCAGTAGGAAAGTATGCTCTCATGGAAAGAGCCAAAATTTTATATTGTAAAGCCATGACCACGGTCAAGAATCACAAACAAAAATCAAAACGAAAAATAATTAAAATAAACAAAGTTTGTACGACCCCAAGAAGAATTTGCAAAGCAAGCAAACTCCGCTATGCAAGCATAATTCCTGATTGATAAAATATTCATACCCGAGGTCATCGCTTTACACGAAAATTCAAATGACTTGTGATCAGATAAGCTGACACAACAAAATATGTTTAATTCAATTATTGCAATTCTGCAATAATTCCCACCTTTTGTATAAGCACTGTATAGGGAAGTCACCTGTATAAATAACCTGTGACAATTGAATAAAATCCAGAATTAAATCATTCATCAAGGTGTTTCTTTGATTCTCACACTAAGATCGGCATACTCTGCCAGTAAATATATACAGCGGCATACTCTGCCCAAAAGGACCACCTAACAGCGGCATACTCTGCCATATTAATAAAAGATCGGCAAGTACATGCCATCAAATAAAAAGGTCACAGCTGGTCTTTAGCCAAAAAAAACCATAAGTTTGGCGGTTCTCTGCCTGGTATAAATTAAATAAATAAACCTAAATAAAAAAGCTTTATCATGATTAGCATCCAGACATATTGTGAAGCAAACGTACTACAATATGCATGAAAAAATAATGAATGGAACTAAAAAAAAAAGTTTAAATTTATTTTTATTGTAAAATGTATGGTTTGATAGTTATAAGACCTCAAAATTGAGAAGCTTGTTTTTTCCATAAATCACAATAGTAGGAAATTTCTCAACCGCACTTCTTTCAAACATACGAATTTCCTTGTGCTACCACTTGGAACGTAAAGAAAAGACAATGGATTAGTTAGTTAGTAATTAAAAAAACAGCAATATCAACAGTACTAATTATTACAATAATGCGCAAGTTCCCTTTAATTCCTTCTGTTTACGACATACATATATACATTCATTTCAAACTTTGCTGTCATCCTCTAAACGTTGAAAAATTTTATTTCTTTACATATTTCGAGAAATTCTTGCACTTAAATTGGCACTTATATAAATTTCTTTGCTTACCATTTTAGTAAGAAGAGAGAAAATCTAATATTTATGAAGTATGCAATAAAAATTCAGAAATTCGCTTAGAATATTTTTCAGACTACGAGGCATAGCGGGCGGTATAAAGTATGCAAACAGATGCCAATTTTTAGTATATTTCTTTTCGGAAATAGGAAATGCATAACCTTCTTCTGCACATCTGTGAAAGTGTGAATGGTATTTTGTTATCCTATGCATGATTGCATCCATGTCGTTATCATACTCAATATCAGAAATCAATAAATCTTTTTAGAAATATGTATATAGGTTGATGTATCAGATGCAAACTATTCTATAAATACCTAGATTAACTCCTTTTTGCTATTATGATATCTTCTTCGGACTGTTTATATTTTGTGTAAAAATAATTTTTATATTTTGCTTGATCTACATTTGCTTAGATATTAGCTAAATAATTCTTTGGGTGCTAAATTGAAATAATAGACTTACGGAACCATCGTAGTGTTAAATTTGTAGAACATTGCCTTTTTTGCATTATCCATACTTAATCCAAGTTATGGACTTCCATAAACATCTTAAATTTTGTCGGCGAAGTTCCAATTATTCCGGTCGCTACAGATTTTCTTTAAAAAAAAAGGATTCGACCAGCTGCGTAAGCCAAGGGAGCCTATTACTGAATTCAACTTGATTAAACCGAATTGAGTGTGTAAAATCACATAAAGCATCACATTAGAATGATATTTCTTAAATCAGAGCAAAATGAATAATTCAAAGGTCGGTTTCGAAATAGTTAAAGCTTCCGAAAAAGATTTTTCAATCTATCCGTCTCAAGTTTGACCAAATCATTCATCGCGTCCTGCCTTAGACCTTAGCTTACTTTTTTCAATGAAAATTTCAACGAAAAACTTTCGAAAAAACTCCAAATTCCACACAAAATTCTGAAATGGCCCCCATTTTGTTAATTTTTATCATAACAAAAAAAAACACAATATCGCTCTGGAGTCTTTCATCCTGATTAATAATCCTCTTGCTTTTTGTCAAGCTAATTCTTCTATTTGTCAACTCAGAAAACTCCGTTTTTCACGGAAACTTAGCACCCGATCCGGGATCCGTTTTGCATCTGATTTTGCATCTGAAAACCAATATTCAGGCGCTTCGAACGAGCCATCAGCCATCCTGAACAATGCAATCCTTGCCAAGTTATGAACATTCACTTCAGGCACTATTTTTTTGAGGCATTGCCTTGCAGTGGCAAAAAAATTATTTTTTAAAACATTTAAAAAAAATTTTGTATTTGAATAAACAAAAAATAGTGATGTTGTTGTTTCATTGGAGAAAAATAATCATCAATTTTCAAATCAGTCATACTATAGGATGGTTCCTTAATCTACAACAGCTTAAATAAATTAATGTGAACTAGTTTAATGTTTAAATACAATTTATGCTTTTTTTTGTTCATATATTTTTGAATTTGAGATTTTTGTAACTTATTACAACGAATCGGTTCGAGTTTCAAATGCAATGGTTTTCTTGTGTACATATAACTATGTAGTTTTTCTGCGACTTTAGGTCCTACGAAGAGACCGTATCGCCTCCAGAATGATCCTCTTTTTCTCCCAATCTTCACTGACTCGCATATAAATAATATATTTCCATCTTTAATAAATAATATAAAAAATAATAAAGGACCAAGGATAGATTCCTGAGGAAGCTATATACTTCAGAGAGAAATTCATCTTTGGGAGTTCTAAAAGTATAAGCGTAGTGCATTTGTTGATATCTACAGTCATCATCACATCAATACTCTGTAATCTTCCGAAGGACATAGTTTCATGCGACAGTTTTCAAATCACTCCAGAATTTCTGAATTGATTCTGATTGTTCTCCTTAAACCACTTTTGCGCTACGTGTGAATGTAACGAGTGCTACATAACTCAATTATTTTGCTTAAAAGTTCACAAATAAAAATATTCTAGCCTTAACAATAATTTTTAATCGAACTGAACAGGGATAGGGTCACGAGGGGTCATGTCCCGCCCCCCTACCCCCACCCAAGTGCCACGTCACCTTCGCGGTGAATTGAAGTGGGAAACATAATGTGGAACTAGACTATAGAGCGAGTTGTAAGATTTTAACAGGACGATTTTCGTATTGTACAAACACAATGTGTAGCTGACGCGTTTAATGCTGATGCTGTACCGCACTTTCCCAATTCTTAATTTTAGCGTTGCTGCATTAACAAGGCCAATCTGCAGCGAGCACGTGGTTTTTTACACACTGGCGAATAAGGATGTAGTGGTTCATTTTAGACACTGTGGTTTTTGCAAGCATTTATGGCAAAATCGAAATTGCATACTTTTGTTTTTATTTTCACAAAAGACGTTACAAATCTAATTTCAATCGATCATTTTATTCTTGAACTATGCTCGCCTGAAACCTCTGTAATACAAAGAATATTAAGCGAAATTTAATTTTGGTCTGAAGGCTGTGAAAACCAAAGGTATACCTTTGAGCAATTCAGGCACAATGTATTTCGGTCCGTTTATTCCATTATTCCCACCCTAAACTATTAATTTTTGTTATAAAAAAAAATCCGAAACGAACTGTTCTTCGCTGTTACGTCATTATACACAGCACTGAAACAGGTGATTGTTGCGATTACTATGCCGCGAAGGGTCTGCAGTAAGCACAAAAGTAATTATGGAATTCTGAGCGATGTTGTGTACAAGATTTTCGACATTATTATACGACACTTGTTGCAACCATTGCATTAAAAGCACTTTACAAAAGCTTATAAGGTCTAATCATAAACACAAAACACTGGGCGCCTATAAAAAATTACGCAATTAACATTAAATCTTAGATTTCAGTCTAATACCTTCGGCAGATGGCCAAAATTAAGAATATTCAAGAATACAAGCCAAAATTGATAAGAATTTTTATTTTAATAAGAATAAAATTGTGAGTATAATGTGATTTTGAGAAAATTGCGGTCGTACAATTACATTTTTACCATCATTCTGTAGAAGTAGAAGTATTAGATAAGAACAGTAAAATATTAATTGTCGTTTTGTTAAATAAAAATTAATAAAAAATACAAAAGTAAAATATATTCCAAATGCTTAAAAGAATTATTGTAAAATTTCTAAAAATTAAAATTTGAGTTTATTTATATGTAGATTTTCATTTTATTTCTATGCCAGAGTCAACCCAAAGACATTCATACCTGATCTAAATCTTACCTGAGCCAAAATCAATAGCTTTTGCTTTTTAAAGAGTCCTTAAAGAATTTCGTATTGGACTGAAGGAAATATTCGTAGTTTTTAATTTAAATTTTAATCCTCGAATTTTATATAGTTTCGTTTATATGTAGATATATTTATATAAAAACAAAATTTCACACCTTTAGGACAAAAAAAATTTCAATTTTTCTTGAAATATGTCACATTCTTTTGATTTCACCTACTAACTATTATTAACAGAACAATAACGCCTAGACGAAGATCAGTATTATACCTTTGTCTAATATTTTCAGAAAACTGTTCGACCGATTATCGGATTATTTTGAATATTGGACGTTTTCTAGTTAAATACTGTAGGTATGTGTATCCAAGTTTTATCCGAACAACAACAAACTGTTAGTTTTAATTGTTCCTGTCCAAGCTGCCCTTTACGCAAAAGAATAGTCCTGTCCCAAAGTTGCGATATAAGCCGTGAAAATCTCAGACGGCGAGAAAGCAAATCATCGTTAATAGCGCGGCATTCACTACCAATCAAATTTTATTAAGACAACTTAAAAATTTAAATTACGCCTACATACATTATATACATTTTACAAAAAAAAAAAGGAATCAGAATTGCGATTATATAATTACTTCTAAAACTCGAACCGTCGAGCTTACGTCAACAGGAAAACAACTTACTAACTATCAATTTCATCTACTAAGGACCTCGAAAATACATTTACCTTAGACTATCTGTCTACAATATATTATGCTGGTAGTCTATGGACTGAAATTAGACAAGGCCCTGAGATACTATCCAACAGTTTTTCAAAAATCACCGCAATAGAAACATGCATTAGAAATAATCTACAAAGCTGCAATCGGTACGCAATGATAGACTCCCACAACCAAGCCGCAGCAATGGCACTTAACTCCAATGTCTTCACTTTAAAGCAAGTTTGGGACTGTAAGGATGTCCAGATTTACTATCAAAGAATAATAGAAGGGTACCAGCCACCCGGATACGAAGGGCATGAAAGTAATAAGATTATTAGCTACTTGAATAGAAATCTAGCGGAATCTCTATTTACGGTACCCCGGCTACAATGTCAGAGCCTTCCTGGACTAAAGGCCGAAACACAATGGTGGCATAGGACATCGGGACTGCGTTCCAAAACATAGCTACAGTTGACTACAGTTGACTTCAATCGTTTCAAAACCCATTAGTCAACTGAAATATGTTAGGTGAGTTGACTATTGTGCACTATGAAGTCAGCTATAGTCAACTGTAGCTATGTTTTGGAATGCACTCCTGCTTCATCATTATCATCGACATTGAAGTTGACCCAGCATTGCCATTGATGCCTACTATGACATAATGACAGCATCGAAAAATACAAGGCTCATAGGTACCTGAACTGTTAAAAAGAAAGATTTTAGTGACGTGCTGAAATTTATTATTGGAACAAAACGTTGGAAATCGACAAAAAGTGAAAATGCTAGAGAGACTCTGCAGCTATGTTAATACGAACAAAGTTAGCGTAAATAAACAGACGGAAATTAAAAAAAAAGCTGTTCTTTATTTTTCTATCTTTCCATACTTTATCCTTTTTGATAAAATTTTTATATTCCTTAATTCTTATTTTGATTTTCCCTCACAAAATTCCACAAACTTTTTTCCAAATGATATGATAGCTACTACTTCATGCTTGATGCCGCCTAAAATATCAAATATCAACTGATACCGGCATCGGTGAAACAATCAGACCGATGCCAATGCTCCCATTGTGTCAAGTATCATTACAATACTCGCAGTTTGATTTTGACAGGCATTGGTTCAATGCTAATGATGATGTCCGATGCCATCATTGTGTTTCGGCCTTAATGCCCAATCTACAATGCATGGTTAAACCACGTCGTGAAAACGATAAGGCACGCAAAGAAGTTCAATAACTTCCCACTTATGTAGATGCTTAACAAAGTGGTCAAAAGACGATAACTGTCGATTCTCCAAAGAATAGGTAGGATCTGCAGAGCACTTATTCTGCTCATACGTAGGATTTGCTCACCCTCCAATATCTGGGTAAGAGTCTTGTAACCCCATCAGACGCCCGAAAAACTGACCCGAAGAATGAGGTAATAACCTTTCTGAAAAGGGGCGAATATGAACCGGGCCTAACCCGGCAGGGGCACAACAGCACAAAAGATCATTTGGGTAGCAGTGCTTAGAGATCGGATCTCCGACCTCACCCCCTACTACTTATAGTATATAATAGTAAAACTAAAGGTCAGTTCTTTTTTTTTTTTTAGTTTACTGTATACCAAACTAAAGAAAAAATCGTGCTTTTTTATTCTATTTGGACATTCATTTTTTTTTTTCACTGCACACAAATTTATTTTCTTTAATTTTTTATTTTTTATACCTTAACTTTACCTTGATTATTCACAGGAGAAACTCATTATACACTTCAGTGCTCTGCTCATTGCCTAGTCTGATTGCATAAAAATTTCAAGAAAAGAAAATAATTCAAGTGAAAGATGTAGGTACATGGGAACGCATCTTCAAAACTAACTCTAACACGAACTTCGTGTGGTTTTAGATGATCGCGATCATTCTCTGTCTCTATTTTCCTTTTCGTAGAATTAACCAAATATATATAAAAGTTCTCTTCCTCCATGAAACTTTTATTAGAGAACTGAGGTAGGTACTTTACTATAGGTAGGTACTACATAAGTATAGGTACTTTGGTGGAAAGAAAAGAAAATCGTCTTTCCCAGAGTTTCTGTTGACTTTCGGGCGCTAATTAATGCGGCGATTTTTTTCCATTGGCAAGAAGAAACTGCAGTTTTAAAAACTTTTTTTCTTTCCTAAGTATTCTTACCCTACCTACCTATACCTACCAAGGAGAAGTACTATATTATTTATGGATTCATAGAATTAAAGAACGCATATTTAAAGATTTATCTCAGAAGGAGTTTGATATTACTATTAAGGTGTGCGTTTGGTAACATGGTTTATACTATATGCAAGTTCCTCTGAAGTTATGAATTATGAAATCTTACGATTTTGATATTTGCATAATCAAATCAGACCCATTTAATCATTCAATACTAATTATGATAAATTTTCAATTCAAAACGCTTATACTCCTACACATCATCATCTGCTGTACTCTTTCAAAGAGATGCAGTCTTACAAAGTCCGTGATTCTTCTTCCTTCCAAATCTTATATTGGAAACCCTTAGAGCTTAAACTATATCTAACTTTTCTCCAATAATTCAGATACGCTACGACTACATAGGGTAGCGACTCGATTGGAACAAGATTTGCACGTGCGAATATTTCCTTAGATAGAGTACTTTCTAAATCTAATTACGTTACACTTTGGAGACTCACTGAATTTCAACAAGATGCAATTAACTAACGTGATGTTTTAGACAGCTTATAAATCCAAAATCTACTATGAATGTATGTATGTAGTACTTACATATGTATATCAATAATGTATGTACTTATATTGAAAGGATTTTGTTCCTATTTAAATGCAACCAAAACTCCGGTAACATTATATGCATGCAGTACCCTGTACAGATATACCTACATAGTTAGTACACGAATTCCTAATTCGAAATAGGTCATGTATGGTAAGCAAAATACTAGAGAAAGGTAAGAATCTGAAACTGTGCATCTCAGAATTGATTGCTTATCGCATGCATAATTTCACCCGATGCTGTGTAATTTGATACGAATTTACTAACATGTTTGATTTCATGCAGTCTGTTGTAGAACCTCTGTATGTACATACACGTATGTAGTGCTGTGTTGGGGATTAGACGAGAAGGATTCGTTGTAATTGGCGCGATTAGTGATTCTGTTTCTCAAGCTGAAAGCCTTAATTGTGTTAGAAATTCACTGATTAATTGTTAAATATTGAAACTGAAATGGTGATTTACTATACTCAGTGCACAGTACAAGAACTCATCGATTGAATTTTTTAAATAAAATTTATATAAACACACTCGACAGATTTTAGTTAGTTAAGATGAAGGATGTTCTGTACATATTCTTATATAGCATCGTGTTTATAAGGTTCAACGGCTTTAACCCATTAACGACTAACGTTACATACATGTAACATCACGTCATCCAATTTTAAAACGTTAATAAGAAAGACACATATTTATGTTGAAAAATGTTACAGCCTGCAGGGTAGATTTACTTATTTATATAAAATACCATTCTAGTTATTTGTGAGCGAACAAGCGGAGTATTTAGACCCTTTCATTTTCGTGTTATTGTGAGATTGAGAAAAATAGTGCCGCAATGAGTGGGAGTAGAATGCAAATATATATTATTTTGCTTTGATGTAGTTTTGTGCATATAATGGTCATCACGGATTAAAAACAATAGCTTCGAATTATTTTTGCAAAAAATTAGAAGTGTTTTGGTGGAACCAACTAGGATCCAGGGGGTTGTTTTATGTGCGTTACATATATGCAACGTTAGATATGATAGATATGGATTGTCTGCAGCGGAGGCGTTAGAGTATTTATACAACTTAGAGTCAGATGATGAAGAGGTCGATAAAGTATATTTAGAGCCCCCAGATGAAGGAGAGCTATCTGGGGAAGACTCTGAAGAAGAAGATAAGATAAGATTGATTTATTAGTTCATGTAACTATAAAGCATAATAAAAAATATGATTATTTAACAAGTTCACAGTTCTACGTCATTAATTACATACATTATATTAAAATTTGCTATATCTACATTTCAAGGAACATTTTCTAAAATATATTGAACTAGTTTTCATTTAAAACAATTTAGCACTCTTTCATTTTTAACTTTATCTGGCAAACCATTAAAAATTTTTAAACCCCTGTACAATAAAGAATTCTGCGTACTAACTCTATTCCATTTCTGCAACCTGAAACAGTGATTTCCTCGCAGGTTGTATGGCTGAACGTCCCCAACATATACAATATTTCTGCATAAATACTCAGGCACTTCATTATTCTTCATCTTAAACACAAGAATCATTGCATTATATGTCAAGCGTTGATTAATATTCATCCACTGGAGAATCTCCAGCATGTATCGCTTGGGTGGATGGCCCAGGATTGATGAATAATCGCCAAAAAACACAATTGTGAGTTAGTTTCATCTGCCAAAGTTGATACTGCTAGTGCCGGATTAGCGGATGTAGAGATCAGCGAATATCGGAAAGATGTTTTAGAGAATTCCTATCGAAATCTAAGCGTGAGCCAATTGCAGTCACCACCAATAACTCTATCAAAATCAGCAACAACTAGTTATTTTCATGACGCTAAAAATCAATTTTCTGTTGCTTCAACATCATTTAGTGCTATTCCTGGAACGAGGAAATTTTCCTCAATTCATGTATCGTCATCGCGTAAAGAACAAAACCCAATTCGCGTTATTTCAACACAAATTTATTTCACCTATGCCAAACGTTACTGCTGCATCAAGCCGATCGGCTGAGTTCTCATCAGAAACACCTAACAAAGTGCCAAAAACAGCTGCAGTGAAAATCACTCCAGGAAAAATATCGTTACGTTCAACTCGAAAGAAAATAAAATTGTCTGCTGTGACAACAGCGAAGCAATTGAGAAATGAACGGATTTAATGTGGATTGATGACGATGGACCGCAATGGGATCCAGCTTTTCCTGAAGACAATTACACTGATTGTGTTGAATTACATCCATACCAACAGTTCGAAAAGTTTTTTGATACTGATGTCATAAATTTGATGAAACTAAGAAATATGCAGTACTCAGAAATTCACAGTTAAATCCAAACTTAACGGAAAATGAAGTAAAGGTATTTCTTGCGATACTTATTATAACTGGCTACACATGTCGACTAACAAAACGAGACTATTGGTCGGAAGATTCAGACATGTATTGTAAAATGATTGCTGAAGCAATGAGATGTGACCGTTTTGAGATGATTATACGTTACCTTCACTTCAGTGATATCACCCAGCAAGATTCCGCACACAAAATTTGGAAAATTAGACCATTGACAGACGCTCTAAAGAAGTGCTTCTCAAACTTTTTTATATGGCGGCTCCCTAAATCTGATGAAAAAATTCAGTTCTCTTCAAAAAATGATACTAATAAAATAATCATTAATTTTTTTAAGCAATATTTTTATTACAAATAATGCTTTTAAATCAAGTTTTCCAAACAAAATAAACTTTAAAAATAATATTATATTATTATTATTATTATTTATTTAATGTAAACTCTACACAATTAAGCCTTAACTTCTAATTATGTGTAGGTAGATGGGCACAGACAGATACAATTAATGTACGAAAAAGATAATTTCTAATTTAGTCAAGTTTGATGAAAAATTCATAAATTCATTATATATATACCTACAGGTATGCACTTATATTTACAAATTGATTAAAGTAGGTAGATGTGGTTTAGTTATAGCTATAAATTAGAAAAATATAAGAAAATATTTCGCCGGAAACTGTGCCGACTGCCACGTCTTAATTCAAATGGAAGATTACTCCACAGCCTGATGGTCCCGACAAAAAATTGTCGTCCTATAGCAACACTGCCCGCCCGAGGCAACAGTAAGGTTAGCGTACAGTTAGAGCGAGTAAAGCCGATTTTTTCATACAAGTACTCAGGTTTTCGAGAACAAATCAAATTAAAGAGGAATAGAACCGCTCGATACTTGAGATATGAGTGCAGACCACATGCAAATAAATTTTTAACATATGTTGATACGTGATCATATCGTCTCAGGTTGAATGCATATCTGACAGCAGAGTTGAATGCAACAGTCAGTTTCCTCATTGATACAGAATCAAGGTGGTAAAAGATTTCACAGCCGTTGGTAAGAATCGGGCATACTAAACTTTTAACGATTTTTAATCTTGTAAACAAAGGTAAAAAGTTACCAGAGGCAGAAAGCTTGCGAAGAGCACCATAGACTTTAGACACAAGGCTGTTGGTGCGACCACATAGCACCATGTAAGTGTACTATTTAAGGTTATACCTAGGTTGTTGACAGAATTTTTAAGTTTTATAACACTGTTATCGAGGAGGATCTACGGGAAGTAGGATGTATCCAGTTCGTTCTTACATATGACAACTGCGTTAGTCTTATGTCGATTTCCATTGATATTTCAAGAAAAGTGCACGTCAATCAATGAAAAACAAGTTCAATGGAACAACTTTTGACGCGATGAGAATGTAATTGTAGCTCATATCCGTGTAATTTGTCAGATTGAAATTTTATGGGAACAATAATATCACAAATAACGTAAAAATTATGAAAATTGTAATTTAAAAGATTTTGGCGTGATTGCGGATGAATTTGGTAGAGCAGTAGTTGAAGATTTATATGTGATGCTCAATGACATTCAGTTGTGACATTTCTCAGATAGATGTGTGCGTATTCCGGTGTAACACCGCCGATTATTCGAGTGTAGCACCACAGGCGTTTTGACGTACACCATTTCTAGCAGTGCAGGTCAATGGAACAATTTTGGTGTAACACTACAAGAAAAGTGTAAAACTTCTGCTAGAAAACGTGATCAATAGAAATTGGTATTAGTCGCATTGAGCAATAGTTTATTAAGTGGAAAAAACACTTTAAGCAAACGAAAAATTTTTAAAAAAGAATTTTCATTGCAAAAAGAGTGCATTTCATATCAGCAGGAACCGTATAATCGTCAGTACAGCTTGGTTCCTGCCTTCCGTATATGCCAAAGCAAACAGCCAAGCTGACCTCATATATAGACTTAAAATAAATTTTAAGTGTGAATTATATGAGGCGAAATACAACGTATTTACTTGAATACCTAGCAAGATTTAGCCCTATGCGGGACTAGCATTTCATAGAGTTTTGCTATGAAAATTCATAGCGAAATAAGTCAATTGAAATTGACTCAGTTTGCTGCTAAGTCTGCAGCTCGAGAATTGAGTGGGAAAAACTCTTTAAGCAAGCGAAAAATTTGTAAAAAAGAATTTTCATTGCAAATTGTGGTTGAGCTTGTCGTATTGACGCTGATAAAACTGCGAAATAACCGAAGGGGCGCGAAACAGATCTTACTAACAAACCTTTTGCCACTGACATTTTTCTTCTAATTATTAATTAATAGTAATCTCAATATGTTAGAAATGGCTACATAATATTTGTTCAGTTCATTTTCATCTCCTTTAGTTATTATCTCGTTGTTTGAAACAAATGATTATTTCCTAAAAATCTCTTAAAATTTAAAAATGAACTTCTGTCTTGCTAAGTAACTAAGCATACTGTGAAATCAAATTTAAAAAAATAACGGGTTTGAAAAGTAAATAAATTTAGAAATACATACTTTTTCATAGACATTTTTTTTTATTTCTTAAAAAGGATTAAAATTTTTAAATGGTAAATAAATATTGAAATAGAAATACTTAAATTTTTCGCGCAACCTTATAAGAACTTCACGGCCCCCTAGGGGGCCCCGGCTCCCAGTTCGAGAAATGCTGCTCTAAAGGATCGATTTTTGAGACATTTCAAACCAGAACGTGATTTATCTTATGGCAATGATAGAATACTATGGTCGTCATGGTTGCAAGTAATTTATACGTGGAAAGCAGCTGAGGTTTGGCTACAAAATTTGGAGTCTGAATACAGCATTAGGTTACCTCATAAACTTCGAGATGTACCAAGGTAACAATCTGACAATCAACAATGAATATCCAGTAAAGTATGGTAAAAATGCAGCACCACTATTTTGGACGATTTTATTGACGATATCAAACCCTTGCCTTTCTGTTTTCACTTCGACAATCTATTTACGTCAATGCGCGTTTTACTTGGATTGAAGCACAGGCAAGTACAGGCAAACTGAGGGAAAATATGATACCAAAATCGTGCCCACTATATGACAAAAAAACAGATAAAGAAACTGCAGCGTGGATACATGCAGAGCAAAAAAATTCAAGGAGCTAATATATTTATATAACAAAATGGATGGATAATTCTGCTGTTACTATTGCGTCGACACTGCATGGGATGACTCCATTATCAAAGGTCAAAATTTATTCTAAAAAGGATAAAAGACATATAGATGTTCCCCGTCCATATTCAGTTGCTAAATATAATGCGGAATGGGTGGAACTGACCGAATGGACCACAATGTAAACACCTACAGAGTCGCAGCCAGGAGAAAGAAATGGTGGTTTTCTATTTTTACTTGGCTTCTAGATGTTTCGATTCAGAATGCGTGGTTATTGCTCAGGAAAGGTGGTTCTGGGCTACCCCAATTACAGTTTCGTAGAGCAATAGCTCAATATTATTGCCAGACGCTTGGTAATACACCTTAGCTATCCAAAAAAAGAAACTGAATACGCTAATCCTCGATATGACAACGTTGGTCACATAATCAAAGTGATTCCTGAAGAAAAGCGAAGATGCTGTCAAGGTGAATATTGTAAATACAGCGTAACAACAATGTGTAAAAAGTGCGATGTTGGCCTTTGTGTTTCGTGTTTCGAAGCATACCACCTAATTCCTGTTCGTGATTAGAACTTGTTGTCTAGTATCTTAATTTGCACCTTGTACTACTTTTCTCAAATTTAAAAATAAAATTCCACTACATACCTATCTTAAAAAAAGCCTTTTACTAAATTCATTTCTTTTCAAAAATTTGTACTGCTATATCCTGCCTAATGTTACATGTATGTAACGGGATTTCTTACCCACTTCCGGCAGTAAACCCAATTTTTTTGTGTGGATTTTGGTTAATATGGCTATTAATAGCATATTGCTAAAATTTCATGAAAAAATTTCAACTTTTGCAAGCTCGTCGTTAATGGGTTAAACAAAGAAAATATTCAATTCAGATCAATTTCAAATTATTTGAAATGTAACAATTTTAGATATAAAGAAAAAAAGACATCCCAGAAACTTGTTTTGGTAGAGTGCCGTGAGCTCGCTTATGAAATGGCCATACATAATAATATTGAGGTAGATAAAAAATGGCATGAATGTAAATTGCCAGGTGTGGAGTGGCGAAACAAGTTTCGAAGATATCGAAGAAATTTATCTCTTTTTACACCTGAAACTTGCAGCTTATCTAGAGCCACATCATTTAATAAACCCAAGGTAGAACTTTTTTCCCAGTCTAGAAACACTTCTAACACGATCAAACTGCTTTGCAGATGGCACAAGGATATTCAATCTCAACGAAACGGCTACAACCACGGTACAAAATCCACAAAAGTAATTACTTAGCCATTCTCTATTATCATTATTATTATTAATTATTTTATCTAGTGTCCAATTCTTTTCAAACAGCTCTATACCGCTGTAGTGGATCTTTACGTGGTTTTGTTGTTGTATTACAAAAACAACAACACGTAAAGCTTCACTGCACCGGTGTAGAGCTCCTTGAAAAGAATTCCATATAGGTTCTTGTTGAAAGAGTGTTTCCATTGTTGTCAGCCCTGAGAGAGGAACCCTTGTAACTACATGTACATATGATCATCACTGCTTAAGGACAGTGCATTGCACCTTCAATGATTTTTCCCTACACATTAATGTTAACTAGTTAGTTACTTGAATTCCAAGATGTGAAATGACACGACAAATTTATGGTTTTACGACAAATTAACGACAAATTAACCACAAATTATGAGGTATCTCCGAACTATATCAGACGAAGTTGCGGTGCTAACTTTACGTACGTCTTCAAGTGCCAAGTCGAGGCATCGTCGAGGCATCGTTAATTTTATATTCTACAAAAGCGTTGCATATTTTTGTTCTACTTTATTATTATACATTTATTTATTATAACATCTATTGATACATGGATCTTGCCACTGCCTGTTGGTCGTAGCGTATTGCATATAGCAATATGCTACACTGAGAAATACTGTAGCATGTATGCCGGCCTGTGGAAACCGACAGCTGAACACACCCCAAACTCGACGAACGAGCTGTGGCATGCTGGTTGTGACAAGAAAGAAGAAGACAATCTTCTCTGTCGTGTCAAAATCTTCTCAAGTAGAAACATCAAGGAGTTGATAAAAGAAGAATTCCGTAATCATCGGCGAGGAAATAAATCTTGTAAGTAAGTTTATTATATTTCTCAACCCAAATGCTAACATATTTTCGGTTAGGAAGAAAATTTTCCGCATTACCCTAAAGATATATTCGAACGTACTTCAGGTTGAATCTGTGAAGCATAAGCAACTGCTTGGAGACGACATAGTTCCTGAATTAAATGCAATATTACATTAAGAACCGATGGATAAGTTGCGCAATGTCACATAATTTAATTGGCTGCCTTAAAGATCGCTTCGATGAATTGGTCGCTGATCGACCGGGTACTGCGCTACTATCGTCCGTAGAGGTTGCTCTAAACGTAGAAACACTTACCATTAGTGATAATCCTGAAAGCCCGGGTGTCCTGACGGACAATTCTCCTAATACTTATACAACAGAATATGGTCAGAAGGTCAATTATCAACAATTAAGTACCATGAATCCTTCCGGAAATATTATTAAAGATTTGTCCAATTTTCCGTCATGTTGTACGTGTATACTGAAAGTAATACAAATTGAAGTGGTGTAAATACAGAGAAATTATAGGAAAGGAGTAGCCCCAGCCTGTAAGTAAGACTTTAAGGTCTACTTCTTCTTTAACGATAGAAACAAAACCAAAAGGTTACGCTTAAAAGTAATTAGAAGTTCGTATAATTGATTTCGTAGAAAAATGATGGTGAACTTTTGAGAATATTCCTGGAATGGATAGTTATTCTCCCAAAATGTCGTTATTTATTATAATGTTGTGATAAAGTTTTAAATGTCATAAACATTTTGCATCTAAATATAAATCAAGTAAACAGGGGCTTAACAGGACATTCTCGGAGACGCCTCTGCGGGGGATCCCATCATTATATAAATATAAATTTTTCTAAATTTACTAATTAACTTGTCCTTTGAATTGAATTCCTTTCCATTTGCCATACTTATTTTAATTTGATTTATCCTTTTGATGATTGAATCTTTTTTCTGCAATTATTGGGTAAGCTAAACTGGAAGTGTAGTAGCTTTAGAGCGGGAACTGAATAAGTTTTTAGTCGTTAAGACGGGGACCTTATCTGAAAGAAGAAAGAAAAGGGAAGATATAGAACATAAGAACGAACGGAACAGTTGTATTCGTGGTGCAGCCCAATTCCATAGGAATGGGACTTTTGCTCATGTGTAGATTTTTTTATATATATAGTCCACTGTGAAAAAAAAATCAAGCCAGTGTGAATTTGTAAAGCTTGTTCCTTCCCTTGTGTTTTAAGGTCGTCGTATCGATATTCATCACAGTAGGATATTTTTCGGTTATAGTCCATTTCAAATTGTGAACTCTTAATAGTTGCATAGAGTTGCTATAATGAAACGAAGCAAATGGTAGGACAGATTAATAAATTCTTGTTATAACATGAACATGAATTATTGAAAGTTTTTATTTTCTCCTTAACTGTTCCGGAGCCCTCTCGCATGAAGGTCGCCTAGGTCCGCCTAGTCTCTCTTTGCAGGTCTACAAGGGACTCTAAAAATATCTGCCCTCAGAGTCAGTTGGGTGGTTGAGCCGTGCAATGAAGGCATACTATCTGCGCCTTCGATTTGGATGTAGGTAAATGACGTAAAGGTCCTTTCAGGACTGAATATGTGCCGGCGTTTTTGGTTAAAGGCACGAATTTTTTTTGATTATGGCAGACGGCAGCGGCAGGTTTTTCGTGGAACCTCCCCACACTCTCTGCCAATAGCCGAGGCGAACTAGCGTGCCGCCCTGCAATCAACGCTGTCCGTCGAGTGATCTGTCAGCTCATGCTGGCAGTCTGGACTTCACGTCCAAGCCAATCACTCTATATACTACCATAACACTGTCGTTTCTGGATCGAAGAGGGAGCAGTTTCACTATAAATTTTCTGTGTCATTTACGGCATTAAATATAGGATTAAAATTACGACTGATCTACAAAAAAAATTTTTTTTTTTTGTTTTTAACTAGAACTCTTTTAACTTCTTAATATGTTTTACTTCTCTTTATTTTTTGTTGGAAAGGAATTGTTTTTATTTTTATATTGTTATTAAAGATTAATAATAGAGATTTTTTTGGTGTTCCTTTCACATTATTTGCTTGACCCATTCCTACCCTCAATGGCTACCTTCAACATTATTTTTTCTTCTATAGTTAATATCAAATTTGATTTCGAACTAAAACGTGCACTTTTATTTTATTAATCGAAGTAACCGTAACACTTTTGTGGAACATATTATATGGAATTGAGAAGCTATTAAGAACGAATAATTTTTTTCCACAATAAAACTTTTATTTAACTCTTACACGTATTTCGATGCTACTGCATCATCTTCAGAGTGCTAATCGCTACTGAGCAATAAATTGTGCCTACCACAAATAGTTAAGCGAGTACAATATAAATTCGTCTACAACCAAGGATCGAGTATGGTTGGCGTTACATTGGCTAATAAATTTAATTATCATAATAAATAATTCAAAAGTGGTGAACTAATTAAATCCATCTGATCATTCAGAATATTTTTATTTGCATCTAGCGCTTTTTTTAATTTCAAAAGATTCTAAAATATCCAGTTTTCTACCTTTTTTTTCTACATGTAAAATATTCAGATTATCAATGCTACAATAATGCCCAGCTTCATATAAATGTTTTGCAAGAGCGGATACTTGTTAATTATTTTTAAAAGATCTAATATGTTCTGAAAATCTTGTACGGAAATCTCTACCTGTTTGTCCAATGTATCTGCAACTACCATATTTCATATATACCCGATTTCAACAGTTTGTCAGTCTTACTTTTACAATTCACCAATATTTTCTTTATTGTGCTTTTATTATAAAACCCTGCATTAACATTAAGCTTATCTTTCAAAACTTTTGCTATTTTATATTAAGTTTTTCCAACGAAAGGTAGTTTCACCCGTTTTTCTTGTACTAAGCTCAATATTATTCGGAAAAATATTATTTAAAATGACAGTTTTACGTTTTAATGGAAATATAGTGAAGTCAATTCATGAAATTATTCAAATTCTTTCTAAATTTCAGACAAGTCCTTTTGAATTTAATCCTTCATCTGATTTCGGAATATTATAATACAGCAGTAAGTTATTCTGAGATCTAGCGGTCGGTTGCAAGGCCGCCAGTTAATATCCAAGATCCCACCAAGTATTGTTTTAATAACAAGTCACTGAGTTGTTCAATTTTCACTACCTCCGATACGAAATCGAAAAATACTTATACTCGTTGCAATAACGAAAACACTTCTTGGAACATTGAATACTGAGATAATAAATACTTTGAAGCTCTGTAAAGCGATGTAAAATTCTAATGATAGTACCAACATTTTATTAGCCTTCTTCTGCAAGTACTATCAATATCTCCTTAAACTTTGAACCTTTTCAAACGTAGTTGGTTGTTGAGCCCATTTCCCTCCCAACTTGGAATTTCAATTGCGAGAATCTAAGAATATCATACGACATGAAATTCATACGTATCTATACACAAACTTTGATGAGTCTTATAGCATAAGCTTTATTTTGTAATTTTTACTAATATCTTCGGTGCAAAAAGTTCAACATTTTTCAATTTAAAATTTAAACATGTCCTACTAAATCTTAATCTAGGTATTTCGCTGTTCAAAAGGCGCAACTTTTTAAAATTGTGATCTTCCTGTTCTCTCTCCCTACCGCTCAAACCTGATTAATGTGATATCGAGGTTCCGACTTAAAATATGCGAAATGATTTTACGATTGTAGGAAATTCCCAATATTCCAATTGGAAATAACGCCACTCCATAATAATTAGCCCATATACAGTAAGGTGGGCACCTCTGTAATTTAGATAATACTGGCGAAACATGCTCGGGAAATATTTGTATGTATGTAGTACATCCAGAATTTCTAGTTGAAATAATTACATACCATAAATTCAAAGAAACAATCTCATTGCAGAAAATATATTGGGTCCTTTCAAACATTTACTAGATTTACAGTGATTTACCTTATTTGTTGCCCTTATTCCTTATTATTCCTCTAATTAGAAGAAAGAGAATTAGAAAAACTTGCACCTACAGGTTTTCATCAGCAAATCTCAGATTACCAATGTACAACGTACCTACCTACCTATAGCAACAAAAGCAATCAAGGCAAAATTAATATTCCACTTGTTGATGAAGTTCTTCAAGCTTCTAAAAATGAAAAAAAGCACGAATCGGGAATTTATCCAATCAATCTGAAAATGTTCCCCACTAATTGAAAGATAAACAGAGGATTGGATTTTATTCACCCTCATCTCTTCTAGTACAATGAATTCTTCCCATTTGTTCACGACTACCTTAAAATTTTTGGTTCATCAATGGGTTGAGAAATCTCTTCCACCACCATTAGCCAGCAACAGTTACATGAGTTCACATAGCAATTCATTTCAATCTGGACTATGTATTTGCTCAAAACTGTTTGTAGCAACTAGCAACGCAAGCTTTACCTTCCATCTGTTACCCTCCCATGCCCAGTTTCCATTAGAGATGCATAGCGAAACCAAACAAAACAGAAACATATGAATGTGGCCACACACGGTACCTACAAGAAAAACGAATGGGTTAAGGTTGATTTGTAATTCGAATTCGAAGCACATAAATAAACGCAAATCTGGGATTCATCAGCCATTTATTATATGATTGCAATCTAATAGACTTTCGGATTCGATTCAGTACGAATTGCGATTACTCAAGCATGGATAATTTACTAATAGCTAAATATATATTTTCGTTAGGTCGATCAGGACTAGTGCAATTCCAGTTTGCCAGTTTACTTGTGGAAATATGCAATTGTTGTTAGGGAAATATTAGCGCAGAACTACACCAATCTTGATGTAAAGGGATAACTTTGTGGGTGAATTGAATACAATACAATCAGGATCAATTTTGTTTGCAATTATTTTGCCGTGAGAGCTTTCTATATTCTTTTAGATTTGCATATAAGTCGTTATAATTATTTATTATTGACCTTTTGCCTTTTTTTGTTATCCAGAATGTACACATACCTACTGTACCCATTATTTACGACTTCAAGTATAGTGAAAGAAGGAATGAAATTGTATTGGTCCCCAGAGAAACTTGTGTTTGTCTGGCCTTGTTAATAAAAATATTGAATTCTTTTCATTTCAATCTAGGACTGCTGAGATAAATCAATTATTAACAGCTTTTGCTTCAAAGCACATACTACTACCACCAGAATTAGCACTTAATAAATAAATGAGTTGCAATTTTGGGCAAGCAATCCCTTTCCTTCTTTCTTTCTCCGCCCTAGAAAATTGGTAATGCCTTTATTCGCTTTTCCATAGAAAAAAGTTGCTTAATTTTCTTCCAAGCATACATCAAGTAGGTAAGTCTTAACCAAGCACTCTTGGCGCTTTAATTCCAAATAGCCATAACGCAAAAGTTTGTGTCCATTAGAACCTATATCACGATGAGCTTAATTTGCTACATCTGACTCAAATCGAAGCGCTATATTTTTACCATGCTACCATGCTACTAACTTTTACTAGGCACCCCGTCTCTTATATATGTATATAGTTCCTGTTTCAAATTATCAACCAACCATTTATCGCTAAACTCGATTTCTCTCATAATAAATTCAATAATATTTCCCTCAATAGCACGGGCCACCATAATCAATGAGCCTCGTTGTAATTGGACACAATTCCTTGCTGGCAATAACTAGTATTCTTTTGGAATATGAATCGTAGACGACACCTATCCACACCTCTGAACCGGTGGAAATACTTAGCTATTAGTTGCATAGATTTGAACGAGCCTACAACAGGCATATTAGAGTAGCCGTTCAAGAGATAGCCATTAGCTGACAGATTTCTTTCTTAAATCTTGGGATTAACAGATAGTCTTAGTCGACAAGGGCGAAATTTAAAAGTACGATAGTTTATATGCTTGATCATCATTCTCATATCTCAACCTTTTTAGAACTACTCATACCTGTGCTGCTTTCTAAACTGTATGAACTAAGTATTCCTCAGTCCTCAGCTAAGCTGTATTTACCTCCCGAAGATATTAGTGGAATAGTTCTAGATTAATCCCCTCTTGGTCGTGTACTCACTTCGAATCAGAGTGTATTCTAACAACAAACTTTCTTTATAGGGTTCTATGCCGAAAACAATTAACAACATTGTTTTAGTGAACTTGAAGTGCGTCATTTGATTGAGCGATAGGAAATAGAATAGAAAAGCATTTATTAAAGAACCTCAGCTTACGCCATGTTACAATGTTAGGTACATACAGTAGATATTGATAATATGTCGAATAAATACAAGGCTTAGAAAAATAACAAAAATGCAACGAACAAACTCACTGCAGTAGAAAACTATCTATACCTTTTCAACTTCAAATTGAGACTAAACAATTTCAAATTGCGACTAAACAATTTAAAATTGAGACTAAAAAATAAATACTTTATTACAGTTAATGTTAAGGTTCACGCATTCCATTAACTTCCAGAAAATAAAACCATAATATTCAAGTTTAATTTCCCACAAACAATTTCATTTTCTGTAATTCTCACGAAAGTTTTCCGCACAGTAAGCAAATTAATCATAAAATAGCAGACGCAAGTTGACACCGCACCTGTGATGTGCATACATACATACTGCAATGCTACTGCGTGCGAAAGCTTTCGTGAAAACCAAATTGCAAGTTGCGCGTCTTATCTATTATGTAATTTTGGATACTTAACTCTTGTGTTTTTTATTGTACTTAAATAGATTGGTTACACCTAAATAAATTCTAGTCTGGTTGCAAACGTGAAGTCGTTAGTGTCTTTTTAAAGCATATTTAATAATTTCCTAGTTTTCAGATTTGGTGTGGTGGTTCAAGTACCGCTCACACCCATCACTTAAATCAGGGTACAAGAATCTTAAGATTTCAGCGTAAAGTAATAGAACTTTACAGTTAATTTAAAGTAGATTTATTAAAAATATCTTAATTAATTAAAAATTGATTATTCCGTAATTTATGAACTAAATATTCCTCAGCTAAGCTGTATTTACCTCCCGAAGATATTAGAAGGCTTAATAGTTCTAGATTAATCCTCTCTTGGACGTGTACTCACTTCGAATCAGTGTATTCTAACAAGCTTTCTTCATAGGGTTCTATGCCGAAAACAATTAACAACATTGTTTTAGTGAACTTGAAGTGCTTCATTTGATTGAGCGATAGGAAATAGAATAGAAAAACATTTATTAAAGAACCTACGTTACAATGTTAGGTACATACAGTAGATATTGATAGTATGTCGAATAAATACAAGGCTTAGAAAAACAACAAAAATGCAACGAACAAACTCATTGCAGTAGAAAACTATCTAGATTGTAGTAATAATAACGAGTGATAAAGTTATAAGACTTAAATTAAAGTTGATGGCCTTACCTAAATAACTATTTGCTGCTAATAACTCATTTTACCGACCGCTGGTACTGTGAGGACATTGTATTCAAAAAAACCTATGAAGACAATTGAAATGTAATGTTCAACAGAACAATTCCCAAACATAACGAAAGCATACAAAAAAACTATTTCAAAGCAGCCTCAGGCTTCCAGATCAAATACTCTATTTTCGAGTTCAACAAATACATATGGCCACAAGCAAATATTGATGCATTTTTTGTGGACATCTAAGTTTAATTATTATATAGTAATCAATTTTAAGCAGACACCAAAAGATCTAAAAGTGAACTGCAGGCCGAACAAAACAAAGAGCTCACCACTCTGAATGTCGCAAGAGGAAACAAAATGCAGATATTACCAAAGATCAGTAAGTAAAAAAATACTCCCAAAACTACCCTTGAATCGCACTTTATTTACAAACTTAGCTTACCTTACAAATGAACACTTGACTAAAAAATTACGGGAATAGGATTAGGAATTTGGTTAAACTTAAACGAAATATACTCATACACATTAATTTCTTCAGAATAATCCCCCTCGAGTTAGAGTTTATGGATTATTCGTCATACAGAGTACACCTGATGGAGACTCCAAAATTATGTGAATGATGGAAAGGAGCTGTGCCTAAGGAGAGAAGTTATCTCTAAGCCTAGGCACTTTACCTAGCTCATCCACCCCCTGGAATTGTACAATCTGAAATCGTTGCTATCCTTCCAATTCTTCTTTGTGGAGGACGGGGTCCTCGACCATTTCCTCCACCTCCACTACCTCCACCACCACTTCCACCTCCTCCGCCACCACCGCCACCCCAACGATTATTACCACCAAAATTATTATCTGCTAACGGCTCAAAAAGTGACTTCAAACTGTGAAATTTATAATAAAAATGACTAAGTGTTATGCTAATTTACAATCGCCAACTTACAAGGCCAAAATAAACGCAAAAAACCCAGTAAACAGTCCAAGAATTCTTTCCAGATTCCATGGTCTGTTATCGTATACACGACCATCTGTAAAAGAGAAGAATTATCATAAATTATTATTTGTACAGCATTATAACTGGATTTCAATTGTTTTTTTTTTTTTAACAAATGTCAGGAAATGATGTGTGATAACCAGAAATGTAATCCACTCAGCATTAGAAAATCTAATTAACTTCACTCTAATATATTTATATAACTCACCGCTTCCTATATAAACCATTTTATGAGTAGTTAACTTGGTTTCTTTGCAATTTTAATCATACTTCCAGAAATTTACATCATCCCCCATCGTGGTTGACGTGTTATCGTACTGCCACATTTATCAATCAAAAGTCAGAATCGTCCAGATTTAATAGAAATGTACTAGATTGCAATAATTGCTTAGTTTTATTATGAATAACTAGATGGCACTAAAGCAAATTTAATGCCATCTGTTTAGTTCTAGTTTATAGCTTTTGTATCACTGCTAAAGGTTTTGGAAAAATCTAAGTTTAGATTCGGAGTTCTGCTAGAAACGCGTCACTTCCGCCAGCTTCGTGTTTCGTCGGCCGCCTAGAAAAGCAAAAACGGTTGCCACGCCAACTGTAACCAATAGATTTTCCACCGCCCGGCGCTTACTGTTGACAGAAACCATTGCGTCACTTCCGACTTCCGCCAGCTTCGATTTTTGTCGGCCGCCCTCTGGGGCGTAGAAAAAGATGCACCCACACCCCATGCGGAGAAAAGCGCAAACAGCAAGCATCTTGTGGTTGTGCTGTGAGGAGGGTGTTGGGGGGTTGAAAAAAATTTTGTTTTCCGAAAGAATAGTTTTTTCGGTATTCGGTAAGTCGTTTGTTGTTGTTTTTTCCAGTTCAAAAACATAGCAAGCGAAAGCAATTCGAATTTTGTTTTGCGATTTGGTGGGTTTGCCTTTTTTCAAAATCTTTTAAGAGCGGTTATAATAATCGAAAGCGTTATTTTATTTAGCGAATAAAATTTTATGTGTGTGAAGTGTAAGAAGGTGGTATATTTATATTTGTAATTTTTTGGTTTTTCTTTTATGAATATTTCTTTGCGAAAGTGTTTTTCTGAGAGTTTTGTTTTCCCTGTAATTTTAACTTAATTGGATTTAATTTAATTTTACGAATATTTGTTTGCGAAATTAAAATTTCGAGGTTTTCTTGAGTTGCTGTAATTTTGTTACGAATATTTCTTTGCGAAATTGTTTTTCCGAGAGTTGAGTTTCTAATTTTGGTTTTTCTTTTACGAATATTTCTTTGCGAAAGTGTTTTTCCGAGAGTTTTGTTTTCCCTGTAATTTTAATTTAATTGGATTTAATTTAATTTTACGAATATATTTGTTTGCGAAATTAAGATTTCGAGGTATTCTTGAGTTGCTGTAATTTTGTTACAAATATTTCTTTGCGAAATTGTTTTTCCGAGAGTTGAGTTTCTAATTTTGGTTTTTCTTTTACGAATATTTCTTTGAAAAAGTGTTTTTCCGAGAGTTTTCTATAAATAGTGTTGATATCCGATTGCTGGTCAGCATGACATCGGCATATTGTTGCAGTTAGAAAAACTGTCATCAAAAATTTAGGAAAGGGGGATTGTTAAATTCATTTTTTTTCTTGTTCCCAAAAGATTATCGTAGAAATGTTTGGCTACACCATAGTGGACAACCATTGGGTAACACGCCGAAATGGTTGTGTAAAAAACACTTTTACGGAAAGGACATTATAGAACATGCGAGAAGAAGCATTTTAAATAAAGCAGCCTTACCGAAGCTATTCAGTTCAGGCATATGTTCCTGCTCAGAGGCAAGCATGGACGAATTCTGCTTAGCAATGCTGGGTACTACTCATTGCACACACCTAGTTGAAAATAGCCAGCTAGTTGTGAATAAAACGCAGAATCCGAAAACATGTCGTAACAAAAAATATAAAATTTTAGATCAGTATCGTTTTCCTGATGAGACCCCCATTTGCAATTCTCCAGCAAATATAGATTTAGAAAGCATGCTTGCTGGAAAAATCGAGCTTGTGAAATCTTTTGTACGTTCACAGCTTCTACATAAAGATACGACTAAGTGGACAGGTAGAGAAACAAACTTAGCGTTAATATTTTATAACGAATACCCAGCATTCTATAAAGATATGCTGAATTGGGGATTTTTATTGCCCCCGATAAGCACCATTCTTAAATGGCATCATTCGATGGTGAGATTGGACACAGGTGTTTCTAACATTGTCTTATAAGTACTGAAACAGAAAACTTCTGAGTTGGCAGAAGTAGATAGACGCTGTGTTCTACTGTTCGATGAAATGATGACAAAACCGGAGTTGGAATTAAATAATGACGTTATATATGGACTAACAGATTTAGGTCCATTAGGTCGCAAGAACAGCTTAGCTTCCAGTATCCACGTGCTGATGGTATGAGGACTGAATAAAAACTATAGTCAAGCTGTAGGCTATGTGGCGGGTAACGTTTCCGGAGAGGATTTAGCGTTAATTTTAAAAGACGCGATTTCCAAACTGCTCGCAGCTGGTTTGGATATAAAGGCAATAACTTGTAACCAGGGAGTTAACAATAGAAAGTGCTATCGGCTTTTAGGGTGCACGCGTGAAAACCCATACTTTTTCGTAAATGACAACAAAATATATGCTTGTTACGATATACCTCATCTCTTTAAGAGCGTCAGAAATCATTTGTATCATAGCAATATTATTTCTAACGGAAGAGAAATATCTTGGGATATAATTCGCAAGGTTTACGATATGGATAGTGGGAACATTAGAGCGATGCATCAGCTTACCGATACACATATTGATCTCGAACATTTTCACCAAGTACCTATTGAGGTTGCGACCGGGATATTTAGCTACTCGGTTGCTTCCGCGATTTTGGCAGCTACAAGTTTGTATAGTTTCCCGGAATCTGCCGAAAAATTACGTGCAAGTAATACGGCAGAGCTCATTGCGAACATGAATACACTGTTTGACAACATAAATAGTGTTTCAGAGTTCAATAAGAGTCCTGAAAGAAATGCTCTATCGCAGAGAAACATTAATATGATCGAGAATCTTTCTTCGGAAAAGTTATGGATTGATACATGGGTTCATACGGGAAGAATGAAGCGTCCATACTGCTTCGATAGACTAATACAAACTATAAATGTGGTACGTATGCTATGGGAAGATTTAAAAGAGAAGCAGGACTTTTTAATGGCTTCTCGGTTAAATCAAGACCCTCTCGAAAATTTATTTGAAAAGATTGGAGAATTCAGTACGAATGAGCGGAACCCTTCTACATATGTATCATACAAGAATTTAAAAGAAATTCTATTGTATTCCAATGATTCTAATGTTTCTAATGTATTACCGTCGGAGTGCTCAAAAAATTTGATCAACTTCAATTCAGAGTGTATCAATATCTTATTAGAGGATATTGAAACTGTGGATTCACAAGAAACCCATTGTGAAGGTAGTGAAGCAGTTGCTGGGTATATCTTTGAAGATGATAATGATATTTGTGATGATTTTGAGACTCCTAAAGAAAAAATTTCTACTTCTTCGAAGACTTACTTCTTTGGATATCTTGCAAAAATGGTTGTAAGACGAACAAAGTGTGAGTTCTGTCGAAAACACATGATCGATAACGATCTCGGTCACAGCGAAAATCATACGCTGACTGAAATGAAAAGGTTCGGATCAAAATTTAATACGATACCAACCATTAGTTTTCAAATGGATTTGAACAAAATCTATTTAGAATTTTCAAAGTTTTTTCAACGCCACATAAGTGAGAGAAACATTTTAAAGAAAATGGTTCCAACCGTTGGTAGTATAATTACTCAGTGGGATGGCTGCAACCACAAGATAGTAATGGTTGAATATGTTTTGATTACATTAATTAGGGCCAGACTTAAACGTCTTAATGACAAAATCAAAACAACTAAAAAGACAGAACGTTGGACAATACTAGAAGAAATTAACTGTCTAGAGAAAATCTGTTTTTAAGACTTTTTACACACTGCCTAAACATAGCCTATGCCAATTTTATTTGAGGTACCCTGGCAAGCATAGCGCTGGGCACCAAAAAATAAACAATACAAGCACAGGTATAGGCACTTAAAATACAGTAGAAATGTAGCAAACATAGAAGCGGCAAATTTAAAATAAGCAGAACCGTTCGATTGAAATGCGTCATACTGTGGGTGGGCGGTATGATTATTCCACAATTATAACACGTCGTACAGATAACGATCATGTATTAGAGGTAAGGATTCGTATTAAAAATGTAAATAGAAGAAGTTTAACAATATTTAGAAATGACATGGATGGCTGTTTTATTATAACTTTTTTAAATAAGAAATAAATTTGCAAGAAATGGAGGAAGAAATTGTTTTTATTTCAGATTTTAACAATTTTTATAACTTAAAGATGGACGAGACATGTACTACTAACTAACTAACTAATATTACCAAGTTTTAATAAGGCCTAACTTACTAACCAAAGATCTGCGAAGAAAAACTGTTTTAATCGGTATCTGTCGGTGTCCAATGAAAGCAAAATCTTCTTCGTCTATTGGTTATGATCCAGAACTATTGGCTCGACTTGCTAGCTGGAGTTCCTTCTATATACAGGGTGATTCAGATCAAGATACCTTTCGGTATACCACGTGATTCCTTGAGGTAAGCCGGTCAAAAAATTGTTCTACATACCCCCCCCCCCCCCCCCCCCCCCCCCCCCCCAGAAACCTTTCTTTAGGAGTTGTGGCAAGTTGAAGACTTCGCCAATATTCGTGAGAATAAATTAGTATAACTTTTGAACCGCGCTATAGATTTTGGTTATTGTTAGCTTATTACATAGCCAAGAATAGTAGCTGTCGAAAAGTGTATTACTCTGTATTTTTTAATTAAGCATCTTTAAAATATTCTCAAATATTTCCAAAATTTTGATTTTTTTTACACAAATTTCATAAATACCGCTATTTATTTCAAAAACTTTTGTGTGTCAAAAATTAAAATTTTGGAAATATTTGAGAATAATTTAAAGATGCTTAACTAAAATATACAGAATAATACACTTTTCAACAGCTACTATTCTTGACTATGTAGTAAGCCAACAATAACCAAAATCTATAGCGTGGTTCAAAAGTTATACTCATTTATTCCCATCAGGGTTCACGAATATTGGCGAAATCTTCAACTGGCCACAACTCCTAAAGGAAGGTTTCTAGGGAGGGGTATTTGGAACAATTTTTTGATCAGCTTACCTCAAAGAATCGCGTGGTATACCGGAAGGTATCTTGATCTGAATCACCCTGTATATATAATATATATATCTGCTAATGAATAATTACATTAATTTAAATAATCGCTTGAAATCTTAGAATGTAGAGAGAACAGGAAGTGTTGATACCTATAAAATTCGTGTCGTGTGCATAGCTATCGTGGCTTTTCTTAAAGATACTTGAAGTGGGGGAAATTGGGAAAATGTAAGCTCAGCTGTCTACATTTGAAACAGCTGAGAAACTCCTGAGGTGCTTGGCGTAGTGACAGCGCTTAAGAGCATTTTCGGTGGGAGTAAGCTCAATATTATTGCTCGCTATCTATGTTGATTCTACTACACGCCTATACTGAGCCCTTACACAGCGGCAACAGATTCTAGATAACTATGACTATAGTAAATTTGGCTTATCACACCTCTGTACTCTCTATATTCTAATCCTGAGCGTAGTCGAATGTAGTCGACTATTTGGTACATTCAAAGTGCGGAGTGAACGATAGTCGTAGTCAAGCGTAGTCGTTTACTGTCAAAATTTGGCGGAGTGGACGCTCGGTAGTAACTCGTTGACAAAAAGTCAGTATTTTTGCGGCAGTGAACGCGCCCAAGGATTCTTTTGTGTACACTATCCAGTTCACTGCACTCCTGCTATAAAAGAACGCCTCACAGAGCCAACGAATTTTTTTTTTTAAACATGGTAGCTTCCATACACATATGTCAAAAATGTTATTTGGGCTCTGTGAGAGATGAAGGATAAATGCAGGGAAACATTTACTAAAGCGTTAATTAATAAGAAAAAATATTAATTTGAAGGGAGAAAAGATCATATCAGAGATCACATAAAGAGACCAGCATTTTTTAGTGATTTTAGTGACCCATTTTGACGATTCAGCGGTGCAATGCAACATTGCACTACACAATCTTCAGTGTAACTTGCGCTGTCCATTGTAGGATTGCACCAGTACACGAGACACAAAAGAACGCACCTAGCATATAGAATACAGTTAATGATCTGGCATATATAAAAAAACCTAACCTATAAAAGTCGGAGAAAAAGTGGAAGAGCGTGTCGAGGTGGGACTCGAATCCCCCTGGGATGGTTACCGAGAACACATTATTCTTGCATACATTCATTATTGTTATTCTGTAATATATATACTAGCATATTATAGGACTACTGTCTGTATACTATTTTCTTAACTTTTCCAATAAAATATAAAAATTAAATTAGAAAGGCTGCAAAAGATGGAGCCTAGAATATACGTGAAGAGAATAGGAGGGTTCGTAAAATATATATATGATTTAGGCCCGTTTCTCTGTTGCGACCCCTAATAAGGAAGCGCGGTTTCGTGCGAATGCAGTGTAGGTACATGAGTAGGCAATTCAATGACAGTCAAACCCTTGGAGCGGGGGGAGAAATGACAAGTTACTTATTTGAAAATTCTGCTTGACAAGTCACTTAAATTATCATACCAATGCCAAGGAATATTATCTGATGATTAGGCGGCGCCAAAAGTTTGATTATTTTACATAGTAATATGAATTATAAATAATGTCCCCCTTCAAAATTTAACGGTTTCACTACTGCCCTGACGAAACGAATACAAACACAGCACACTAATACATTTCGCCGAGTGGCTTAGGTTTTCACCCGATATGCCGTTTCCTTATTAGTTATTTATTCAATGCGAGGAGAATCGAAGTGAGTGGCGCTAGTGTCGCGGTTTTTCTACTCAGCACATACATTTAGGGGTAACATTCAGTATTTTGTTTTCTGTCAATACCTACGTTTACATGAATACTTAAGTACTTGACTTGAAGTCCACTTGAAACTCAAGTAGGGTTTTTGGTTGAATTAATTCCAATTACTTGACTTGAAATTTTCTTGAAATTTACTTAAAGTGACACTTTACATTTAACAACTTTGGATTGTTTTGCATTGTTTTGAGAAAAGCATTAAAAATCACAGCCTGAAATATCAACAATAGTCTTCTTCTTGTTCCTCTTTGTCGATTTCATATCTCGCACAAATGAAAAATTTTCAAGTACTGAAGTTGTGTTTGCATGAATTTTTCAAGTAAATCGAACAAAATTTTGTGATTTACTTGGCTCCAAGTATACTTGAAGGCAATGCGCGTTTACATGATATTTTGATTACTTGATCTCTACTTGAAGTCAAGTATTCATGTAAACGTACTGTGTGTCTTCTGCGTCATAAGTATCGTCTAATATCAGTCTATTTTCTGGGCTGTCTACATTTAAGTGCTCTTAGGAATTCGAATGGAATTCAGGTCGTTTTACTTGTCATTTTTGACGAGTTTACCTGGAAATCCCTACTATTTGCGCACTGATTTCTGCTTCTTAGCCGTAAGGAATTGCGTCGAGATTGCAAGTCGAACGGATTTCCATGTTTTTTACTATCGTCTAGCGAAATCAAAAAAATAGGTCAATTAGTTTACATGCTTAGTGTTGTCCGAAACTACACCAAACCATTCGTTTGTAAGGTGTACACTAGATTAAATTACACCAAGCCATTCGTTTGCATGTGAAAATGTGGTGTAGTGTGCACTGAGTGTAATTTTTCTGCACCATCAAAATTACGGGTGTAAGCAGTGTAGAAAAAATGATTTTACATTTTTTATTTGCTTAGACTATAGTTAAAGCAACTGTGTAATAACTGAAATTAATAAATTGATTTGCGTAAAAACAAATGGGCTCAGTAATTTAAATAATTAAATTGATTTGTGGTAAAACAACCAAATAAGTGCACTCAAAAAATTAAATTGTGTCATTAGTTGACCCGGTGGACTCCGAATCAAAATATTTATATCTACACTTTTTACCATCACTTTTATTTGTTTGCGAGTACAGCACTGAAAAACAGCTGATCTCTGGTGCTGGTGTAGAAATACACTTCACAGTTCTGAGGTACACCGAAGTAGGTAAACGAATGGACCTAATGTCTATCAATAAATACGAAAGAATATATTTGCCACTCAGTTTTAATGCTATTTAAATGTAAATTTAAGTTCAAAAATGGGACCAATCGGGTTGCCATACAAAAAATTTCATTTTCACTATATACTTGGAAGAGCTGCCTGAAAAGGCGTCAAGGTGGAGAGCTCATATTTTGTACCCGGCGTTTTCATAAAAATTCCAAATACAGGTCCAAAACTGAAGCAAATCGGGCAACCCTTTCTTTGTGTTACCATACAAAACTTTAGTTTTTCACTATGTATTCGGACACTGTCTCACGCGTCGACGTAGAGAGCTGAAATTTTGTACACAGACCTTTTTTGTTTTATTCAATTATTTAAAACAAGGGCACTGACTCTGTTAACTGCTTAGGGGACCTGAGCACATCATCAACAAAGTACATTACAGATATGTGATAAATCTTGCATCATCTGCAACCGCCTTAAATAGAGGTATGTATCACAAAAAAATCTCAGAGGTCGCAGTGACTATAAAGAAGAGAGGTGGAATCTCTGCCCTCATTCCCCATATTACTAAATAATGCTAAAATATCACGCAAAAAACAAACGTATTAATTTTTCAATATAAACAAAATATAATTTATTGCAAGAAATTTAACTATAAAATAATTTATTGCAAAAGACCTAACCTAGGATTAATTAAAGTTTTCTCCTTATATGTACACAGAGCTGGGAACCGTGGACTTGGTCCAGTTTTACACCCAGATGCAGGTTGCCCGACTGAATAAACACGAATAGTCCGAAAATTCGTTGATGAATAATTGCAAGTCATAATAAACGTAACATCTTTATTTGCTTTGTCGGAAAAACGAATGCAGGCACAACCCAATTTAACAGCTCTATCTCCTACGATCGCTGTAAAATGATTCAGTTTTCTTCTAGACAAAACAAAAAAATTTAAATCAACATCTTTGTATAGAGAGAAATATCATCTTATTTTTACCCTTCTGGATGCGGTTGGTATCGAGTAATAAACGTCTCATTAGCATTTCTATACTCTTCACACCAGGCCTCTACAATTTTCTTAATACTGAGCGAGTCTTTTTCAATGTTATGCGTCTCACCGACATTTTGACCGACAAAACGAAATTTTCCTAGATAAATTCACAATAAGTAGGTAATTAAAACGATTTGAATAATAACAACAAAAAAAACACATTTCAATTTACTTGTATTTCTGCATTGATCGTGCGTCAATTTGCATTGTTTAACGTGTAACTTCGCCAAATATTCCAATTCAAAGTCCCAAGAAAGGACTGACATCCTTCGAGCAGTGCCATACGGAGAAACTTGTCCATTGGCTATTTCATTTCTAAACGAATTATGAAGTTTTAGAATGTGCAACTTTAGTTTATCGTCCATAGGTATCAACTGTACATTTTCACCGCAATTTGGTGAAAAATTATCAGTGTTGTTGCAAGCGATATGTTTCTTTCCACCTGGACATAAGGACGGACTGCAGTAATCGTAATCGCGACGACCTTTTGTCGTTTCTGCCAAGTTTAAAGCTGGGTTTATTAAAACAAAAATTGTCACTAGTAGCAACATAACTATAACGAAACTCGCGATGCGTCTGCCACAAATTATAAACAAACATGCAAAAGTAAATAGACAGTGTGGCAATTTTTAAATGAAAGTTCCGGAGAATAGCAACGTGACTAGTTTAGGAGCTGGTAAGCTTTTGAAATTTAATATGGGAAATTTTCTTTTACGGTTATATGCACAAGACCGTTTTGTTTATACGTAATTCATGTTTTTGGTAGTTTGTTTTGAAATCAAATACCTACACACAATTCGGTCAGTGCTTTTTGAGTATTCTGTTCAAATTCAAATCTGAACACACTACAAAATGTTCATTTGGATAGAACACTTTAGTTTTTTTTTTGACTATGATTACAATCAAAAATCAGCATTAGTGGTGCAAAAATTCGTTATTCGTACGAGTAGTTTACTTACAGTGTCAGATTACTTCAAAAATCTAAAATTAATGATTTTTGAAGTAATCTGACACTATAAGTAAACTTCGCGTACACGTATAATCAACTTTACACCTCTAATGCTGATTATTAATTTTTCGATGTTGTGAGCAATGTTGCCAATCTCACGCAATTGAAAATATTTAGAGAAACTTGTTAGCAGCACTGACATATATATATACATGTCAGTGGTTAGCAGTTATATTAGAGCTTCAGAATTATTTTACTTTTATATTGCTTTTGGAAATATTTATGATTTACAATTTTGCATATCCTTGAACCAATCCTAAAAGCATAAAGCCCACTATTCCGCAGTCACCTCAGAAAAAAGAATTTCACTTTCGCGGTGGAAGATGAGAGATGTTGAATGTAAATCCACGCATTTTATCCTTTATGAAAGGGAACAAAACGATATCACAAAGCGTCAAGGCTAGACTTTAGGGTGGATGATTAATTAAATCCACACACTTGAAACAGTCAGGAACTTGATATTCATTGCGAGATGCAATTTGGGATAGAGAAACGTATGACGATCTGCCAATGAAATTATGACAACATGCGCCGTACGTCCGAAGAATGGGCAACCATTATATTGCCAATGTTGGATGAGCCCTTCATTTTATTTGGTTTATCATAGTTGGTTGAATTTTCTGAGCATTTTTCGTTCCACTATGCTTGCGTCTCCTTTTAGACCCTAGACAAATTGTGCTGTCTCCACCACAACGGTTCTAATGGTCAGATTTTTATACAGCAATCTCTTTATTCGGGTCATCATGAATATGCTCTGCCCAGAGATGACCGTTTTAGTTTATGTAAGCACATTTATAAAATTTCGAGAAACATTATTTTTTTACAGATTGCAGCAATGCCACCAACTTATTCCTTTTTATGCCGAAAATGTTATGAAGAAGTAAAATGCGGCAAAGTGTTATCGTGGACTTAAAATGCAAATAAATTATGTTTATAATGGATAAAATATTAGAAGGAAATCAAACTTAAATTGTCACCACCAAAATGGGAAATACATAGTAGTAACAGTTTTCTGAGACAAAACGAGGCCAGTTCTCGTCAACTTTCTATCTCAAGAAGACAGTAGATTAGATTAAACTTATGAAGGGATTAGCAGGCGTTAGCCTCGCATTCTCTGCAACCTGAAAGATCTATTATGAGTTTCGGTTCAATTTACTCCCTTTCTAGGATTAGACTGATAATAAAATCCAGAACCATTCTGGGATTGAGACTCCACATGAAGTTTGGTCGAGAAAAAGCATGTTTGAGGTGGAGTAATCTCCGCCCGGCCAATACTTCGCAATTGCAGAACAGGTGCTCCGATCCGAGGTTTCATGAGCATCCTGATAGAAGCAGCAGGATGAAATCTCGGCCAAGCCCTCTTGTTTAGCTGATACTGCAAAGAGCATTAGACTGAGCAGAGCGTAATCATTTTATCGTCTGTTCTCATAAGGAGCAGGAGTTCTTTTGTGTTTCCACCAAAGGTATCGATCAACTTTTTTGCCTGACGAAGACCTTGTAATCTATCCCAATAAAGGGATTTTTGCTTGCTTATTCTCCCAGCTATTTAGGGTAGATCTGAGCTAACACTTTGCCACAAAATAACACTGATCCGACAAAAGTTGTTTCCGCTCCTCTTTAGCTAGGCCGTCAGTAATTTCATTGCCTTTATAGACTATCATTGACTTAAGAGTATAGAACTTTAAGTCCTTAAGAGCAGCTTGACTATCTCATAGGTTATTGATTGTTGAGCCATTTATGACTCTTTTAATGCAGGTATTGGGGCACTCTTCTATGGGTAATATGTCAGCCAGGAATACGGTAGGGATAGAGTGCAGGAACTTTGAGATATAAGGGGCCGTATTTGCCCAGTCCGTCTCCACTGCTCGTTTTTGAATCGTTTTATACCACACCATCGATTCTTGTTAGAAGGTCAGTTTAGTGAAACGCCATTCTTGTCGGTATCCCAAGACCACGTCGAATAGAATTACACAATCCACCTTTAGTGTGATAATGTCAGATATTGTCGTCATTTGCTCGAAGCGTATTTGTTTTAAGATACTTAAATGACCAACCAGCTCACCTGGCTTGAACTGTTTTTCCTCTCCTTTTGCAATCTGATAGCTGAAAATCGCTTTCTTTTTCACCTGAAAATGCAGGGTGGAAGACTTAATAAGGCTTGGATGGCTGTAGGACAGGTACTCATGGCACCAGTTATTCCTAGACAGGCTAGCCATTGGATTTTTTGAAGCAAAGTCTCGGTTTTACTTTGATTAGTTGTTGGCAACCATACGAAGCCCACATAGGTGTCCATGGGTCTAACAACCGTAGTGTACATCCAGTACATCATTCTTGGCTTCAAACCCATGTTCTACGATAAAGCGACGACATGTGTAGAGAGATCCTACCGATCTTTTCGTCATACTTAACAGATGCGAATTCCAGGTGAGTTTCCTATTGAGAGTGACCCCAGATATACTATACAGAAATGTTGCTAGTTACAGTTCGACCCAGAACAAATTGTATTCGGCAATACAAAACAAACGGTGAGGAATGTTGACATAGGCTGGAAAAAGTTTTGCTGACGATGATGAAACTCAAACCGGTAGTGATGACTTGGTTAAAAGAGCCGCCCAGCCGGAGACTTTTATGATATCGGGAATCAAGAATATCGTACTCAGGCTCGTCAAATGTATTGAGGTCTATGGTGGTGACTATATTGAAAAAGTTGCAGAGATATATTCTAAAAGTCAATTCCAAATAAAATGCATAAACAAAATCTTCTGAACTGTGCGCTTTTACTTTCCTTCTTGTAAGTTGAACTATAAAAACAAGAGAAATAAAAATAGGATTATAGTGGCCTCAGCGAATGGAAATGATACAATAAATATTCAATTTATTCCGAATTCTCTATTTTGTTGATAGAAAGCTAAAATTTACAATTTCATTTTTAAAGAGATATCTTCCAGAAGGCCCCCTGGCAATTCTTAAAGGATTCTAATTTCAATAATATTCTTCATAGCTTCTTCGATATTACCAAAGCTTCTATCTCACACAATTTATACGACCTTTTTACCAGAATTTATTTCAATCAAAATTACTATCCCCCACGGCTACATGATTTCTAATTATTGTTTTCTCACCTAATTAATTATAGTGAGTGCCTTCCTGTAAATTATTTCAATTGAGAGAAGAAAAAAAGTTGTTCGCATTACATGGTGAATCATGTTGCAATTTGTTCTATGCCACACCAACAATGAATTCAACCTTTATTTAAACGTTAATCAGGCACCGCTTAAACCTGTATGCATATAGGCACTACTTATAAGCAAAACTTCTATGCTGCACGATCAATAGTGTAATTTTTCCTGTAATTAAGTGTTTTTATGCTGATCACAACAAATTAAATTGGTGGCTAAGAAAAAGTGCTTTTGAATTGAATTAAGCTCAAAAAATTCTTAACATACAAACAAAGATGATCACCCGCTGAAAAGTAGGTATGTACCTGTTAAAAAGCGATCCTCGTTGGTCAGTGCGATCAGTTAAGAATTTGTTGCGGATCGATTAAGATGTTTGCCGTCGGGAAAATGTTGCGTCGATTTAATAGAATTAATAACAGTTTCAGTTGGTGGTTGTTCTTCGTGTTGAGCCTTCTACAGGTGTTGTCTTTAGTTCAAATATCACTTGCTTCCACATCATACTACTGCGATCCAGAGCTATGTCGAATTTGGAATGGTACTGACTATGCATATGTAGAGCATATTGGTTGTGACAATAATGGAACACTATCGGATGATTGTCCACAGGATGCTACTATGATGGAAATGACAACACGACGAATGAATCTGATTTTGGATTTACATAATGCAGCAAGAAATCGAATTGCAATGGGAAAAGTTCCCGGATATACAGGTGCTGGTAATATGCCAGCTTTAAAATGGGATTATGAGTTGCAATACTTGGCTAGCCTAAATGTGAAAACTTGTAAATTTGCACATGATTTCTGCCGAAATACGGGTTAGTGATTCCCAATAGATTTCCATTGTTTTTTTTATCTCCCACGTAATATACAAATATTAATTTCGATTTTTCATTTGTTTAGCAAACTTTCAATACTCTGGACAGAATATAGGAATTAGTTGGCAGAATCCACCATTTCATTCTAACTCGAAACGTATTAAATTAATTGTTGGACTATGGTTTAACGAATACAAAGACGCTAATCAAACATTTATTGATTCTTACGAGGAGCATCCAGAAGGGTAAGTACCCAATGTGGCGCTGATGGATTACTGCTATCTGTCCAAGTGTCAAAGATGCAATCAGTCATAACTGAAATAAATTACGTTTTTTTTTTTTTTTTTTTTTGTAATTAATTATGTGTTACTTTTCTTTAAGAAAAAAGATTGGTCATTTTACGTTGCTTGTATCTGATAGAGCGAAACGAGTAGGATGTGCCGCCATTAGATATACAGATGGAAATCGCGGACGAGCATTTTTAATGACGTGCAACTATGACTTTACCAGTGTCTACTCAGAGCCTATATATCGAACAGGAAAATCTGCATCAAATTGTACGCTCAGAAAAAGTGGCAGATATGCTGGACTATGTGAATGGGATAATGACTATGAGGATAGTGAAGAGAGTTCAGAAATTGATAATGGATTAATTGATATACCAGAGATTTTGTGATTTTATTTTAACTTACAATTATAACTTACTTTTAGTGAAAAATAAAAAATTATTAAAATTGATTTAGATGTGTTTATTGCATGATTTCTATGTGAACGTTGGATTTTTATAATTTTCAAAACTATTCTGAAAAAGATTTGGTGTTTTTTAGATAAAATACGAGAGCTTTCTTTCTAATGATTTTCTTTGAAAGGAATCTAGTTGAAGTGTAGGTAGTAAATTATTGATAATGTTATATATAGTCAAGATTGATAACTGTCTACATTGATAGATACATGCTCGAAAGTTTTCAATTACTACCTGGCTCCAGTGACCTCATTCGAGGCTATTTACATTTTTATATCGTGACTTGGATCAATTGCTTAGAGGATTCAAAAACTGTTTATTCTGCAAAATATGACCAAAATTATATATGTACGTCTAGTAAATTTTATTAACACTGATAATGTTATAGAATTGAAGTTAAGACAGACATCAAGAAATTCACAGAGTCCAAGTCCCAATTATGGTCAGCGAAATTTTTGTTAAATTAAATCCACGTTGAAGGCATCGACAACTTCTTCATACTATGAGTTGTGTAATGTTGTCTAGTTTTACCACCAAACCTACTCTATACTAGCAGGAATTCTGAACAAACATATGCTTACTTGAAGTTGGCTAATACAGTAATTGAACCATATTTTACATATGGCAGTTTAATATTCAGCAAACTTGATTTTGTTTGGCAAAGAAAATTGAAAATTGCGTTCAATGATGTTATTCGATACATTTATAGCTCCCTCGTAGTACTTCCATATCAGCGTATATAGGATTCATTGAAACGTGTCTAGCTTGACGTCAACTTATCTTCTTACAAAACTTAATAATTCAGATAAGCCCAGCTTACTTCTATGAGAAACTGTAGTTCTTGCATTCAATCAGAAATCCTCATCTTATCGTAAGACACATCTCATCTCACAGTATGGAGAACGTTCATACTTTGTCCAGACTGTTCGAAAGTGGAATTCTCTTTCAAGTAATATGAAAGGTGAAGGTTCCAGCAAGGTTTTTTCAAGGATGATCAATAATTTAATTTTTTGAGGGTGAACTGTGCACAGATTTAATAAATAAATTAATTCTGATAATCTCTTTCTCTTCTTTTTTAGTATTTAGTTTGTATATTGTTAAGTTTATAGTTTTATTATTATTATCTACTTTTTCCTTTTTTTTCTAGTTAGTAATTAGGATTAGTATTTTTACGAAAAATCGACGAATTCTAACTGAGCCCAACTGCAGAAATTGGTTATCGACGCACTCCTATTCAAATTAATGGACTGCTACTTGTTAGTGCTCTTTGATTTTCTGTGAATGTGGAATGGTCTACCATCTTCCGTTTTTCCTCGGGGCTTACCAACACTTCCGCCACTTTCCCTCATATCGCCTAATCCGTTCCTTAACTATCCGTTCCTTAACTCTTCCTGTCATGCTGTGCTTTGCATCATAGGGTATCCCTCTTGAGGTTGTCTTAATAATATAAAAAAAAAGTGTGTCGTAGTGTTGCCACAAAAAATTTCGTCATTCACGATATATTTCCCATTAAACAATTCGAATGGGGTTCATGTCGTTTTACTTGTCATTTTTGACGAGTTTACCTGAAAATCCTTACCTACTATTTGCGCACGGATTTCCGATTATTTAGCCGTAGGGAATTGCGTAGAAATTTCAAGTCTTTGATCGTGTTGGTAGTTGTTTTTTCCTTATTATTTTCACATGGAATTCCTAGACTTTTCCATGATATTTCTATATGGAAATCCTAAGGATTTCAACGCTTCTTTTTCTGCATTTTTTATTTAAGAAAGTAACAAGTCCAGATTTTATACAGGTAAAAGTGCGGATTTGACTCAGTAAAAAATGAACAAATAAAATAAGAGGAAGTCATAACTTCATAAAGAGGTGAAATGGATGTTATCACTTCCTCTTTTTTTTCTTTTCATTTATTTTTTTTTTTCACTGAGCCAAATCCGCACATTTACCTGCATAGAATTTATGGACTTATGATTGCACCACCAAAACGTTCTGGTATTTCTACAGATAATTTTGTTTTACCAGTTCCTGTATACGATCAAGTAACAATTAAAGGAAAGAACTGTCAAGCCAAAATTGCCATTAACAATGAGCCCGTTTAGACCGTGCCATTTAGAACTAGTTTTACGTAGTTCGACTTACGTAGTACTAATATTAAGTGGTCTAAACATGCCGTATTACGAAAAACTAGTCCTACTTTAATTCGGTTTCTGATGCGGTATTGACCTACAAAAATTAGTATTAAATGGAGACATAACGACACATAAGGTAATGCGAGGCTGTTTGTAAATAGTGAGGCCCTTATACATAATTAATAAATAATTGTTGCAGATTATCTTATAATGTTTTGCCATTAGCCTGAAAATTTGCATGTTTTATCTTAGGTATTTAGTAATATAAATAGCAGTATTACCTCATTCTGATTTTAAATTTTCTTCTATGCTCCATTTTCTTGTGCATGCGGTGTACAAACAAACTCAATATATTATTTTTCATTTTTCTCCTGAAATAACAGGCAGATCTGACAATGTTGACAACTGTCAAAGCTTTAGTACGAGCGGACTAAACAGCAGCAGGATTTGTACTACGTAATTCGACTTACGTAAAACTAGTTCTAAATAGCTGCGGTCTAAACGTACTCAATAATGTGAAATGAAATTCTCGTACCTAGATCGATCAATAACACATCAGTACAGCAGTGAAATGGCGTCCTGTAAGCATGTATAACAGCGCTGGAGTGTCAGAATGCTGTCACTTTTTTTCCGCTGGAATTCTGTAAGAGAATTCTAGATCTGGCATTTTTGCTTATTGGGTTGGGCAGTGACTGAATACGCCACGACGTAAAGAACTGAAAAAAATACTAAATCTGACAGCCCCTTGGTGGAGTTGCAATACAAAAATTGAAATTTTTCACGTATGGAAAAATAGTTTTTTTGTATTGAAAAGTTCTTCAGAATGAACAAAGCTATGATCAAAGATTCTATTATACAAAGATATTGCAGGCACATTGTGTAGTTTAACCTCAGTGAAAAATAATGTGGAATCTCTCTCTCTTGAGAAATTATTAGAACTTCGCATTATACACGGCCTCCACTGACTTATAACAATGGACTGAGCACATATAGCCATTTTCCTATAGGAAAGAATGGCACAAGTTTTATAGTTTTCTCTTTCGATTTGCATGTGACAACTAATTTTGTAATCCGATTCTAGGTTTAAGAGAATTAGATCGCACAGTAAAAAGTTAACGCAATATCTTCAACCCTATTCTCTTCGGTTATAAGGGACTTTTACCCAACTTCTTAAGTATAAAATTGACCGAATGCTTCCAAATAATACTTTTGTATTGTTAGTTGTTACACTTCTGATTCTGCTGATTCTACCTTAAGGGAAAAGATATCACTTCAAAACTAGTGAAATGTCCATGTCTTATATATTAGCGGCTCTCACGCTATACTCTGTCCCGGAATCATAGTACAGCCCTTATAGGATTACTTACTTTCTTCACTTTCCCATTATTTTTTATTTTTATTTTTATTAAGCAATTCATCCGATAGTAAACAGCTTACACCAAATACTTACTACCAATTTAGTTTGAAAAATAGATCTACAAAAAAAAACAGAAAAAATGACTAAACTTAATTTAAAACAAAGAGTAAAACAGAAATACAAGACTACAACTAAAGCTAAGATAATATACCTACCTAATAAAAAAAAAATTAAACAAAAATAGAAAAAATAAAAGAAATAAAGATAAACATTAGAAGAACATAAATAATAAAAAATTATCAAATTAAAAATTATACTTAAAGCAATCAAATACAAATTTAAATAAAACAAAAAGGAAAAAAGTATGAATTATAAATTTAAACTAGTAAGAAATAAACAAAGAATTGATTTAAAAACAAAACAAAAAGGTTGATTAAAAACTAAGTACTAATAGTTAATAATAATATCAGGAGGAAAACGAGAAAAAATGGAAGAAGGAAGATAAAAAAAACAGCAAGAATCAAAGTAAAATATCAATGAAAATTTACTTCTAAGGAAGCATTTTGAAGGGCAAGAATGGACGAGGTCAACTTTTGTGCTTAAGAAAAAGTGTAAAAAACGTAAAAAGGGTTACATTGGTTACAATTTGGGTACAGAGTGTCTTAGGTCATTTTAAAGAGAAGCTTTGGGCTTCTTAAATCCAATATGAAAACTCAATTCAGTTCTTCAAGGTCCTCATATTGAGCCAATTTTCTCCTTCCGAAATGTTACTAAAACTGGAATTATATTGGCACTTTCCTCTATTAAGGGGTTATCTACTGGAGCAGATAACATTGACTCTAAGTTCTTGAAACTTTTACTCCCAATATTGCTACCTTTTATAATGCACATTAATAATACCTGCATTACAACCAATACCTTTCCTTCAGTTTGGAAAGTAGCCAAAGTGCTTCCCGTTCCTAAAAGTCGACGCCCGTCTAATGTTCAGGATTACAGGCCGATTAGTATTCTGCCGATATAATCGGTGGTTTTAGAAAGACTGCTTGCTGATCAGATGAAACTTTATTTATCCAAAACTAATCTCCTTTCCCAATCCCAGTCGGGGTTTCGTTCTAGACACAGTACTACATCTGCACTTCTCCATTTATGTGATGAAATTCGTATTAATGTTGAGAAACGTGAAGCGACAGTGCTTGTGCTTTTGGATTTCTCTAAGGCGTTTGACTCCGTAAATTGCGGGATACTGATTCAGAAACTCTCCTATTACTTTGGTTTTTCTTCCCCTGCCTTACGTTTAATGGAAAGCTATTTAGCTGATCGTCCTCAAAAAGTTATATCTAAACATCGTACATCCCATTTAGTAAGGCTTCTTTCAGGTGTCCCCCAGGGATCTATTCTGGGGCCAATTCTATTCTGTATGTACATTAATGATATTGAGCTAAGTTTAACTAGAGCTTCAATTCAGCTTTATGCCGATGATGGTCAATTATTTCTGTCATCTCAATTAAATAGGCTCCAAGATTGTGTTACCATACTTGATGAAGATATGTCTTGTTTGGCCGCTTGGGCCAAAAATAAACAGTTCGTTCTCAATCGTTGCAAATCTAAATCAATTGTAATTTATAAGAATTCCATTGATACATCCTGTATGCCTCTGGTCCTACTCAATGTGTCCCCTATTCCCTTTCAAGATACAGTTAATAATCTTGGTATTATTTTCAATAAGGAACTAAAGTGGAGTGAGCATGTTAATGTACTTACAGCTAAGATATACGGTGGCTTACGTTCACTCTGGCAGCAGGCAAGATATACACCACCTGCCTTGCGTAAAATTTTTTTTTTTTTTAAATTATTAGTCTAATAATCTCTCTGATTACTTATGCAGATGTGGTATATTGCTCACTCGACTATAGAAGCAGATTAAAACTGAATGTTACTTATAATTCTTGCGCTCGTTATGTTTATGGTATTATAAACAGATATCCCATAGTGTCTGTGACGCCTTTGGCAAAAAGTATTTTAAATTGCACCTTGGAAAATTACCTTAAATATCGCGTATGCCTGTACATTTTTAAAATAATTCATAACTTTTTACCTGAATATCTCCTTGCTAAAATTTTGGAATTATGGAATTCTTTGCCAATTTCAATTAAACGTCATGGTGCTTTCTGCAGGTTCAAACAATCAGTTTTTGAGTATTTTTCGAATTTATAACTCATTGTAATTTTGCAATTTTTTCAATTTGATATATTCATCTTCACTTTTCTTATTTCATATATGTATATACATATATTTCTTTTCTATCTTTTTTAATTTTCTTGGATTTTATTATCAATGTGAATTTAATTTTAAATTTTAGTTTTAAAGGTTTTATATTTTTTTTTCTTAATTTTTTCTCCTCTTATTGTTATTATTATTAAGAGTAAACACAGGAAAACGAGTTTGTACTCATGTGTGTTTTAAATAAAGAGCTTATTATTATTATTATTATTATTATGAAAACTTGGTGTTGATGATAAAAATAGTAGTTAAAAAAAACCGAGTTAAATTTACAAAATTTTAAATTTGTTGAGCCATAACTTCAAAACGGAAAGGAAGAAGGGAAAAATTTAATACCATTAGAAAGGTCCACCTATTATCAATCTAACAAATTTATTTTAAATCATCATCATAGAATGTAAAAATATCCAAATATCTTAAAGTCTCGCTATCTCGGAAACCATTAGGATTTCCACCCACCACACATACAATATTTTACTTGTCTAAGCATGACCTATCCATAGCCTTCAGGTGAAAGACCACATACGGGACACCTGTATAAAAACATTTTTCTTTTATTTGTAGGAAGTTATAGATGTATTTTGGTGAAAGTTTATTCGTTTTTTACTCCTTGATCCAGTTGAGATTGCAAGTTAAAATTTTAATATGTTTTAGTGGATAATATAAGATAAAAAATAAAAATAAATTAATAAAATCAAAAAAAAATTTTCCAAGATATTCAAGGATAAAATCCTTATTATTGATGTCCTTTTCCGCATATATTTTTAAAATGCAATTCTTCTCAGATAACTTGAAATTTACCTTACAAACAGCCATTTTTCCCTGACCTAGCATGAATAGAAAAATATACATACATATATGAATTTTTAAAGAAGACCAAGACAGAATTTTTGTGAAATTTAAACAAAATTGGTGATGTTCATGTCACATTTTCTGTAATTTTTGGTCGATTTGCTATGGAATGACCCCATTATAAAATCTAATGAATTCTATTCAAATATTTATGTAAAAACTTTCGATTTCGCAATATTTAATTACAAATTGAAAACTTACTTTTATTTTCTTCCATTTTTGACAAATGATTTAATAAATATTTTCTATACAATTATAGTAACAATAACAATATGGCAGCACGAGTAGTAGTCGAAATTGACAAATTAGGGTTGCCAATAACATTTTTTTTAGTTTCAGTAACTATAAAAACTTACTATGCTTGACATCTTTTTATCGTTCCGGACACGCACACATTGACAAATTGAGGTCTGGAAAAAATGCAGAACGCGTTTCCTTCTTTCGTCACTCATAAATAAATTTCCATATACAATGTACTATCTCCTTCACAATTTTTGTAAAAATGCATGCTATCATAATGTAAATCCTCCTTAACAATGGAAAACACTTCAATCTTATATTTGTTCGATATATGATTTGGATTAAATACTAATAGTTGGCGAGTAGGGCAAGATCGAGCATTTACGGAAATTTTCGATAGAATGTCAGGAGCATAAATTTTATTACTAAGCCACTTAAATAAAATTGACTCGTCAAGAACATCGATTAAGTAAAGTTGTCATCGACAGTCTACTTAATCTATCATTATATGTATATTCATAATTAGACTGATCAAATTTGAAAAATATAAACCGAATAAAACGGCTCTGAACGCACTGAATTTTGTGTGCATACCTATGTAGGATAAAAAGGCTTCCATATAAAGGACGCGTACTATAAAATACTCCTTACGAGACTAATGTTTAGCACTTTTAACGATTGAACTTGTTTAAAAGACTTTGTACATCGTAAAATAAAACCAAAGGATTGTAAGCCTTATTAGTGATACTATTGATGCGCTTGTCAAACAATCACACCAATATCACAAATATCAATAAGTTTGATTATAAAAATTCCATCAAGGTTATAATTCCAGTGTATGACATTCAACTTTCTAGTAAAGGTAATATGTATATTTTTTTTTATGATGTTGTCAAAGCTCAGGGGATACGCTATGATGCCGTACCACAGCCTTGGCAGGAAAGGAATAAGGGGTAGGGAATTGAGGATTATTGGGTTAAATCAAGTAGGAGACTGTGCGCATTACGCTTGAATGTTTGTGGATAATACTTGGGGGGGGAAACAGATGATGGCAAACTGTTCCGCATTCGTACTGTTCTGCTTATGAATGATTCACGGAATGTCACGGTACGGCCGAATTTGACTTCAAGGGTGTGAGGATGAGCTCGGGTTACAGCTCATGTGGTACGAATTGGAATCTAGCAATGACCATAGAAGTAGTGATAAAAGAGATACAGACATCCAACATTATGTCGGTGCTCTAGGTTATGCGGTTATTCAAAGAAAGGAAATTATATATTTACACCAGTTAAGTAACTGCTCAATGTCATATTGCAGCTGAATGTAATCTTGAGGCTCTTTTATTATTTTATATATTTTCATGTCATCAGCATATATCAAGCAAAATGAGCTATTGCATCTACTATATCATTAATATAGATTAAGAATATTAGAGGGCCAAGTATGGTGCCTTGCGGGATTCCAGAAAATTGAGTGAACGAGTCAGATTTAAAACAATTTATTACAACTCTTAAGCATGATCAGTCAAATATGACTCAAAACATTCAAAGGAACGTTATCAAAACTCATGCTAAGCATCTTTCTAAGCGTGATAGAATGATTTAACTTTTCAAAAGCCCTACTCATACATATCAGCATAAAATGCATCAATTTGTTCTTCGTCATCTAGATTAGAGTTACTGTCGACCTACCAGGCAAGAAACTATGTTGGTTATTAGATATCTGTGACTTGAACTATGGACATACAATATTATATATTAATTTTTAAAATATAAGAGCTAAAGCATTTGACATGGAGACAAGTTAGTAGTTTCTGACATTCTATTTATTATCTGATTTAAAGACAAAATAAAGATGCTACAAGTTAGTAGGGAAAATTCTTTCTTTAATAGATAAATTGAAAAATTTTCAAATCAGATACGACAGGTTTGAGGAACAATTTTTATAAAAGATATTATTGGTATTCTATCGGAAATACATAGCATTCTTAATGATATCCAATAACGAACTAACATGCTCTACACCCGCAACATAATTTAAAGGAACACAGATTTAGAAATATTTAGCGAAAATATTACTAATTTCATTCGGGGAATTCTCATCTAGACGCATTGCAGTGGAATTGGGGTTAGAGAACTTCATATTTTTAGTACACCTAACCCTCGATTTGCATGGTTTCGGTTTAACACGACTGAAAAAATGAGGAAAAATTCCATATATATTATACTAATTTTCAGTTTAACACGGTCACAAAAATCTAAAAAAAAAACTACTATGTACTAAGTACACAGTTATCTCGCCTGCTCAGATCGAATAGGATGCATTACAATGAAATATTGTGGGGTTGCTTGTGCGTCCATGCTTTCATTTGACTGAACTTGAAAATATGTATGCTTGAGCTCTGAGCTTTTAAAAGAGGAGAACAAGGTGCACAATGCAACAGAACAGAATGAAGCAAGAAATAGGATAGGAATTAAGGGCTAAACACAGTTTCGATGGCAGACGGTAGACTTTCGCAGCAATAGGAACAATTTTATTAGTGTATTACATAGGGATGGATTGGGATCGGAAACGAGGTTGGTATCTGAAAAGGGTCCCTGGAACGTAGGCTACAACAAGGCCCATTGTTCATCCTCCAGACTTATGAGCAATTGCTCAGAAGTCCCAACCGGATGCTCTAACAAAATTCAAAATTGGCCTCCCACCCCTTCACTCCGGCTTCAAGCAGTTCTTTCAGGAGGTGTGAGCCAACCAATCTATAACGTTTTCCTGAGGGGGTCGAACAGTGACAAAGAAAATGTGTCACCGTTTCAGTTTCCTCTCCGCATCCTCTGCATACCGGATCTTTAATAAGCTCCATCCTATGCTGGTGACCCCTAAGAAGAGAGTGTCCAGTGAGAATTGACACTACAGTTCTCAGGGTTGACTTGCTTACTCCCAGTAACTCTTTCGTTTCATTTGGGTTGGGTAAGCCCCACAACTCCTTTGTGGTTCTACCTGAGGGGTTATCCAAGCAAAGGCGACTGTGTTGGCAGTCGGCCCAAGTCGAGGTAGTAGGGGTAAAGGTGTTTTGGTGCGATCCCAATTGTGGAAGAGATTTCCTCCGAGGTTGCACCAAGACGAGCAAGTTCGTCCGCCTTTTATTCCCGCTAATGCCGCTGTGACCTGGCGCCCAAAATACCAGTATCCCCTTGTTCCGAGGAAGGGAATTCAGGGTAGTTTTACATTCAAATACAAATTTGGCGGTTGTAAAAGGTTTTAACAGCAGATTGCAATCTCCTTGTTCTTAATAGGTATCTGAGTCTAGAAGATACCTTCCCGCTTCAAGGATGGCCTTGACTTCCGCCTGGAAAACCGTTACATGGCTTTCAAGGTGAATGGAAATTTCCATGTGAGTCTCCGCACAGAAAACACCTGCTCCGGTGTTCTCTTCCAATTTGGAGCCGTCTGTATATACATATGATAGCGTTTGTCAATGGTTGAAGCACAGAATATGATTCTCATTCTGCCCTATCTGGAATTTTCGAATTAAAGTTGCTCCTTAGCATAGTCTCGAGGAGGTACGATGGACTACACCAATTCAAAGACGGATTCTTGTGGAACATTTGTACCAGTGTGAATCCAGCTCCGATTGAGATTCAGCCTCATCGCAGCGATTGACGCCCTCTTCTTGACGTGTATATAAACGGGGTGTGTTGAGGATGACCTCAAGAGCCCTCGTGCTGGTTGACTTGAGAGCACCACTTACACTAAGGAGACATAATCTTTGAATCTTCTCCAAAGGATCGTCCGTGGTTTAAGTCGCCACTTTTTCTCTATCGATCTGCAGCAGATCGTGAAGCCTTGAAGAGTGTGATTCGCTCTGTTGGACTTCCAGCTTAAATTCTATTTTATATGATAGCAAGATATTTTACTCTCTCCTTGAGTTCCAAACGATAGAGGGCAGATTCAATCTGGTAGTGTTCCTTTTCTTAGTAAAGAGGCATAAATATATTTTCAATCTTTAATGCAAATTCCGAAATCCGTAGCCCAGTCTCTTTGGATCACTTTTTATACCCATCCGCTTCAGTTCAGATTCGTAGCTACCGGTGTTCAAGATCAATAGGTCGTCTGCGTAACATACTGCTTCGTACCCATCCGGGTAAGTGTTAGAGTGGTAGAGATCATCCATAATTAGCACCCACAACAAAGGTGATAAATTATCGTCTTGAAGGTGTCTCTCTGGACTATTTTTACTCTACTTACCCCTCCCAGTTCGGCAAAGACAGTTCTATTGCTCAACATGTGTGCAATCCAGTGTTTTAGGGACCGGTTCACTCGTTCTCGATTTAATATGTATGTTCACCTGAATTTATGAAAAACTACATACATATAATATCAAAATATGTTAATATATGTGTAATATTGTTTTACCTTAGATCTATACTTTTTCAATATATAGCATGAATTTAATTGCACGATTTCAATTTACACGGTACTTCTGGAGAACGAATCCATCGTGTAAATCGAGGCTCAGGAATTACCAATGATTTCAAACCATCCTCAGTATTGTATTAATCATTTATTGTATAAGCAAAAAACGGTGTCCCATCTGCTTGAACTTAGTACGTCTATGTAAATTTTTCCTTTTATTTAAAAGCCTGAATTAACTCCTTTGAAAACCATTAAAGATAGTTCTATTAAAAGAACTACTCACTACTACTTTTTTAGCTTTATTGTCTAATTTTTAAGCTTGTTGCCAGAGTCGAAATATATTAAGAATAAAAATATCCTACTGTTACCGTTCTGTATATAGATTTTTCACGCATACCTACAATTTTTTGACGTTAATTTTGTAGCTTAATAAATGTGTAAAAAACAGGCAAGATAGAACAATTAATTCGTACAAATAAGATATAATTTAATTTAACTCAACCTTTTTTATCTCTCAAACATTTTTATACTACATTCAAAGAATTCCGTGATTTCTTCGATTACACATTTTTTGTCGCATTTTTCTAAGTAATTTGTCCTCATGAAGTCAATAAGCAAGCAAGATGCAGAAATTAAGTTGTGTGGACGGTGGTAAGTGGAGTTCTTATTTTGAGTATTCGGATATTTATGGACTTACTTACATATGTGAGAGGCCATTCTACTTTTATCATCTTAAAGTTTTTCTTTCAAACGATCATCGGTGTTAGGTAGGGGGCTGCTACTGCTAGTGTTTTTTTTTTAAACTTGCTTCATGATAAATTTAAAGCCTGGAGAAAATTTAAACTCATCAAAGAATTGAGTAATATAAATGTAATGTTGCACCGGAGCCGCCCCCATAAGAGCTTTACTGTCATTATTTCTAGAACAGAATGTAAAAAACCTACGCCCAATTAGTCTGGTTTCACTTAAATTAACAACAAATTTCTATTTATTGTGCTTACATATATTGTTAGGTCTGGATACCTGGGTAATCTTATTGTGCTACAATTGATTGCCGTAAAATTGATATCATAGGAAAAAAGTCATATGACCTTATTTCTCAATTCTACTGGGAAAATAGTTGATATTTTGTGTATGGTATCATTTCGCTTTGTAACTAGTTGAGAAATATGGTCAGAGTTGAAAACACATCAGAATGGCTTTATTTCATAAATATTTGTAAAGCGAAATAGATTTCTGTAAAAGGCGGATACATTTGCCTTTTACCTAAAGTCATAAAAACTATTCTGTTGAATACTTACGAAATAAAGTCATATTCCCTAATTTCCTAATTACACAAAATAATGTGCTATTTTCCCTTTTCATTTTAGAAATAAATTCATACGTATGTCTTTTACGGCACCTTACAATTGTACATAAAAATTGCAGATAAAAAGCCTGAAGATGTGTTTGGATTCATATTTTCCTCTAGCGATTCCACTTAATATCACGTTTCTCCACTCTACAGTAAACAAAGTAAATAATAACATTTGTATAGTAAACAAAAAACAATCTTACGCACAAAATTCAGTGCTACTAAAAATAAGAAAAATCAATAGTAGTAAAAAATGTGGTTTCTTGGTTCATCACCATCACACATATAACTTCCGTCCATTCCAACAATGGCATAATTTTTGTTTACGTAAAAATGAAGAAATTGAAAGTCAAGGCCGGCGGCATCGTCACTCATTATTAAATCAAATTTAGTTTGTCTAAGAATCTGCCTAGGGCAACAGTAAATTTCGTTGTCCATTCTTGCTATAATAACGACCACCATAACGATAATACCCCTCTGCGTTAATTACGGCGCGAGAATTATTGCTATTGAAGTGAACAGCACCAGCGGCGCGCGAGTTCTGGTGGGAACATAATTCTTCCTGTAATAGATCATTGTATGTTGCATAATCAATAGAAGGTGTGATCTGCACGATAGACTCATCATTGCTGCTATCATTAACCTGTTATTAAATCTATCGGGTTTAAGAAATAAGTATGGTGGTACTTAAGTATGCGTGCGCAGGTGTGAAGTCCTCCTATAATGCGTACCTTTCAGGTGTTTACTCGGTTAACGCAATTGTTACTGCATGTGACCAATATATGACTTGCATGCAAATCAAATTTCAAAGAGCTTATTATAAGTTCCTGCTGCGCCGCCGCCGCCGCCGCCGTAAATCAATTCTACTCGAGATTCTTACCATGTGCTTAGCAGACAGAGCTACACTTGCAATATTATTTAGCCTTGACACTGAAAGCAGACCCCATTTCCTACAGTCTCTGCGGATTTGAACAGAATGTGAAATTGTAGAAATTCGGGTGAGAAGCTGGCAAATGATTGTGCACTGATAAGACGACGACATGTAGCTGCCAATTAAACAGTTTTATTATTTTTTTTATTTTTTATCAGATTGAGGAAGTATTTTTTATGCTTTGTGCATGTTGTTTTATTTTTCATTGAAGCGAAATATGTTTAAGTTTCCAATTTAGACTTTCTGAAGGTATAGAATGGAGTTAACAAATCTGATAGATTAAAATTACCACTAGTGCGGTAATCAAAAGTTTTAAACGCAAATAGATAGATGGGTAGGTGAGGTACAATTTATCAATTTACGTTTGTAAGGAATACTACAAAAAAGTATTTAAAAACGTTTGCCTATTTTAAGGTATTTTTACTTGTAATTATTAGAACTGCAATATTTGTTTCATCATTTATGGAAGAACCATAAACCACTCAACTTGCTATTTTTACATTCCAGTTAAAAAAAAAACGCCCATTCGTTCACTAATATAACTCGTAATAATATATTCATTCTACCTTTCCACAGGTAATTATTAAATAAGTATGCACCTATTCATAACTTATTGCAGATTCCATAATTATACGGTAAGTTATGATGAGGATATTAATTTATGCAATTTATTTATAGTGTTTCACTCTTATACATGAACAGATATATAAATCACGTATTATCAGCGACGAGTAGATGTTTCCACTTAGGTGGTCTATAGAGCAGGAGGTAATAGAGTATTTACCTAGCCAAACAAAAAATTGTATGGCGGGGGGTCCATATCAACAGTTTCAGTTACAGGGTGATTAATGAGAAAATCTAGTTTTTCACAAAACACCCTGTATTTTAAAAATTACATGGCGTACGATCACCCTCTAGAGTTCTGCATGCAGAACTTCCTTTCCAACCTGACTCATAAACCAGCCCAATACCCCTCTCTTGTTAGGAATTGTGAGGCCCTAAACTAGAAATTTCGTATTTTCTTACCTTTTGTTTTATATAACCTCTATGGTTTTTTCAAATGGGTGATTAACATAACTTTTTTTCATAAGAAGTGTAAACTGTGCACTTTCCTCTTCAATTTGACCTATTACAAGTACATATGTGCTATCTGCAGTCGTTATTAGCTCATAATCTATTTTGGTTATACCGAAATTAGCCGATATTTTTGTAATGTGTTTGTCTGATTTTCGTAACTAAGATTATCTTTGAGAAATAGTTTGAGAATAGATTAAGAACTAATAACTCTTTAACGGCTACAGATAGCACATAGGGTGTAATAGGTCAAATTAAAGAAGAGAGTCTACAGTTTACAGTTTTTATAAAGAAAAAGTTATGTTAACCACCTTTTTGAAAAACAAAAATAGAGGTCAAAGTAAAAACAAAAGGTGAGAAAATCTGAAGTTTTTAGTTTAGAGAGAGAGAAGTACGATTCTGTCTTTAGAAAGGCCATAAGTTCTGCATACAATCAGCTCTAGAGGGAGTCCGTACACCCTGTACTTTTCAAGATACGGGGTGTTTGGTGAAAAACTAGATGTTTTTATTAATCATCCTGTAACTCCGAAATGGTTGATTCATATGAGTACTATCACCACTTGTTCTATGGATCACCTATGTGGAAACATCCTCCCTGTATAGTACATACCGTATACATAGATGCGTGTAAGTCAAAATGAGATAAGCGACAAAATTTAAACTTTACAGGAGTTCTAATCAAATTTTAAAATTTAGGGAGAAAAATCATCTTAAATATGTAACTTCAGAAGGTCCTGAACTTCATCTTCATCTCTAATTGATCGTGTTAATATTTTACAAAAATGTGCTGACAAGCCAAATTTACCCATTCTTAGAACGAAACTCTCTTATGCTAGGATTTGTACGCGTTACAGACAGCCAATACGTTTACATGAATACTTGAAGTATGCTTGAAGTAATCAAAATATCATGAAAACGCTCATTCAACGCTTAAATTTCAACTTAAGTATTTGGAAAATTAAATTCAAGAAAAATGCAAGTCAAGTAATTGGAATTAATTCAATCAACCGCCATACCTGAGCTTCAAGTGGATTTCAAGTCAAGTACGTACTCAAGTATTCATGTAAACGTACTGAGCGTCTGGGCTTTTCTTAAGTTTATATTCTTGATATCAGTTTGGTAGATTTGTAAAGTTTAGTGTCTTCATTAATATTCCGAGTTTGTGAACACCCCCGCTGTCGCCGCCATTTTGGAAAACTGGTACTGAAAACCAGTTTTTCGATAATGAATAGTTTTCACCAGTAACAGCAAATTTCTCAAATTCGTAAAATTTGTAAATTTTTTCTCGAAATTTCAGTAAATACCGATTACTTAATACGTACTACCGGTTTTTACTCATTTCCGCACTACGATGAGGTAGAGTGAGGCGCATTTTTCTCATAATCCACGATCGGTTTCGACGCCTTAGATGGTCCAGGCTCACTGATGTACTGTGTACTGTTCGTCCAACTTTCATCAGACTTGCGGCTATTCTAGGGGTGATTCTGATCTTTTGTCGTATAGCTTAGGCATATATTTTAGTCACATATTTTGACATGTCACCACAAATTTCTCGTACTTTTATATTCACCGTATTCATTTTGATTTATCCGTTTCATCAACCACAAAATAAACTAAACTTTGTTTGCAATGAATTAACGTCAAAATATACGCCTAAAAGTACAACAATTTAGTCAACTGCTTCCGAGGTTATGACAAAAATTGTAAACTGTGGTAAATGGATATTCTACACTAACTTAGAGCAATACAAGTGCTTAAACTCGAAAAATATTTTTGAATTTGTAATGTTGTTATTTTCAGTTCATTCTGCGTAATTCAAGGCTTGCTGAACTGAATAAGAACACACACAAAAACAGTGTAAAAGTTCATTTCACTTTCTCGTATATTCTGACAATAGAGGACGACAAAAGATCAGAATCACCTTCTTCCACCCCCCTCAGAGCGAGCACATAATTTAGTGGTTGAAAATTTATTAAATATTTAAGAAATTTAATAAAAGAGATCCCATTATATGGCAAAATTTTCAAATTAATTTTTAAATTTATAATTTTATTGTTTTTTAAATTTTTAATAATTTTCCTAGTGTCCCATTAGTTTTCTTGTCATTGTATGGCTGAGAAAACTTACGACTCCAAAATCTCCCTTAAATGTGTCCGTGATCAACTATTGTTAATTTGTAAAAAATTATTTTTGAGCCACACCTTTATTCATATTCATATAAACTGGACACAGTTGGGTTGCACCAGAACTTCATCCTGTATGGCACAGGTTTACATCAGATGTAAGTCTACCAAAATCCAATGTACCAACCAGTACAAATATTTAACAAATTTATCTCACTCAAGTAAATTTTAAATAATTTATATATTTGCAGAATATAATTATAACAATTTTTACAATTTTTAGATTTAGATATTGATGTATGATGGATTTTGTCACTTCTGAATTTTGTCATTTCTGGATTTTTTCAATTTTTCTAGTTTTTGTCCCTTCTGGAATTTATACTTCTTGATTTTATCATGTTCCCAAAAAAATTTGGAATTTTAAATGTCCGAGGATCACATGTCCCGCAGGTTATTTTCTGAAAACAACAATAAACAAGGGAGATTGACAGAAACTAATGCTGTTTGTTATCAGCGGATTTTGCTTCAATACTGGCAAAGTATTAACATTTACCAATCATAGTATTAAAATGCAATAAGTGTCTGAGAAATTTTCATATTGAATGTGCAACATGTGTCTCAAACAATGGCAGTAAAACGTTTATATGCGAAAAATGTGCATAAAATTACTATAAATTTCTGGTATCTATGTACATGTGTTACAGACACACTAAATTTTTATGTTTTTTTTTTTATTTTTTTGAATGTTTACCACAATTCAATATTACGTTTTCTGTTTTATTTTCATTCCAGAATTAATTTTACTTAGTTCAAATAATGGGACTTGAAATTGTAGCATTTGAACGATTCGAGAAACTAGTTGCAAAGGGGCTCAAAACAAGCCATTAGTACCCACATATTTTAGATATTTGCTTCTTATAACAACTCTATTAATGTAAATTACAGTTATGCAATAAGAAACAACGGAATTTATTTCACAAATTATATAATGCAGTCAGCTCCAGCTTACTCACAGTACAAGATATACGAAACGCAGTTTATGTATTAAATTTTATTTACATAAATAAATTTTTAATTTCTAATCAAAGATTTCGTCTTCCATTATTTTAATTTTATTAAAGCTTATGTTGTGTCCTCTTTCTCCTAAAAGGAAATATGGATAACCCTATACTAATCGAAATATATGTAACTATAAAAATATCGCATCAGTTTACCTAATTAAAATTATTTGGATCAATTGGTTCTGATGGGTTACACAAAGCTGGGTACTTTGGATTTGCCCCTTTAGTGCATTTTGATGTCGTTTTTCCAGACTTGTATATCGGAAGACCTATCATGTTGGTGGTTGCATAGTTACAGGCCATTATATATTCACGTGATTCTCCCTGCTCTTTTTTCAAAGCTGCACAACCCATTTTTGTATTTCTATCTGCCACCATCACTGTGAAATGACCGATTTGATTCCTTAAAAAAATAATAAACAATGTAAATTGTAAAAATGTTGAAATTTTATTAATATATAATCTTATTAAGGACGAAATAGGGGAACTGCACCCTTGACGAATCAACAAGCATTTCTCGATATTAAATTTGCCTTTTAAAGACAATCCCTGATGCTTTGTTACAATCTGTTTATAGACATTCTGATAGTAATGAGCCAAATTATGTACTTTGCTCTAAATTCTGGTCTATGATGGATTATTTTTTTTAAAACCTTGCTAAAAAATGAAGAATTCCCATAACAAATGTAGGTATATACATGGGCGTCTTTAGTTAAATGGGTGCCCCCTGGGAACTTTAGGATATGGGGGCCCATAACAGAAGTTATTTTCTAAACTATTTATTTTGGGTTACCGACAGTAATAATAACATAAAGTATGGCAAAGCTTTTCGCGCACTGGACACTTTTTGTTGCGTAACTGTTTTTTTCATCACCTTCAATTCCATAGGCTCTAATGTAATGCGCGCATGGAGTGACGTGACAGCAAGGTGACTTTTTGTACCTCCCGCTAACAATTTTTGAGTAAAGAAACTATTACCACGTCTTCAGCTTTATATATGAATATGCATACACTGGTAATATTTTGTTCGCCGTTTGACTGCCATTGTTTTGGGTGACGATGAAGAGCTTTGAAGTAACTTATGCATCTTTTTTTTTTTTAAATAGCTGCTACAAAGTTAGTGTGAAAGGAAGATATAAGTAATGAAGTATTAATAAAAAAAAGTACAAATGAGACCACCACCATACAACAAAAATTTGAAGGAGTAGTCTGATAGCAATTTGAAGATAAAAATGTGGGGAGAGTGTTTATAGACCTTAGAGTTACAAGAAGTGTCTCTTCGGCATCAATTGATGCTCGTATATTAGTATGTACTTTGATAAGTTATAGCAGGTCTTAACATCTGTAGTAGTAAATCATCAAATCTTTCGACATTCATACGGAAATATCAAAGGGATTTTTCAGAATAGAATCGTAGTTCATCAAACATCAAGTGAAATTTACCTCTAAGCAGCTTTTCGCTCCAAATTGAAAAAAACCCAATAGGGTTTCTTTCCTTGATATTTTCAATATGATTATGCCTCCTCGAAATTTATATTGATGAAGGGTGATATAAGACACGAATTTTCGGGGTGACACTTACACATTCTCGCACACGGCGACAAGACGGCCGACAGTGACCAAAAAGTTGCGTGATAAAAACTCTCTAGTGCGCGTTTGGCCTAACATGACAAAATACATTGAATTTGGCTACTTGAAAAAATGCCGGAAATTTAAAAAATACTGGGGCTGGAAACGCCTTCACTATAAGTTACTTTGTATGAAAATATGTTGCCATGTATAGAAGTTCGAATAAATCCCACGGTATACTTTCAGTAGCCAAACTCTAACAACTAAATTAACTTGTAATACGTTATCTAACTGGTTGAAGAATTGGTCATCGGTTGGTTTACAATCGCAGGAGCTAGGGGCCCTTGGATCGCGGGACCCAGAGCCCAGGCTAACTAATTATTCATGGTTCGTGGCCTAAAGATTTTTGAAAACTTTTGCAACCGATGGATTTGAGAATCCAATAAAGACTGACTTAGTAGAAGAACTCAGCACTCAGCTATACATATGACGAGAGATCTTCGCAGTTTTCTTCTAAGAATACATACGGTTAAAGATGGGTTGCGCTCTCCTGGTAGTACTTTTTACGGCCCGTGTAAAAAATCTATTCTCTACTAAACCTCAAGATGAATCCTCATGGCATCATGTGTAAGAATCTGCTGTGCCAAAGCAGTTTTGGAATTTAAATCAAAGAAAATGAAAACGCACTGCATTCCACTGATGGAGATTTATTAAATTGAGCTTGATCTTTCAAAGGTTACTATATGTGAGAGTGATCATGATAGTTAAAAAGCAACGCTACTTCCTTATTGTTAGGTTACTAGATTACACAGTGCATACAGATCTATATTATTATTATTATATACATGTGCAAGATGATAGAGCAATGCATTATATGAGCAAATTAATGAGCAATGACAAGTATTTGGTGTATATGTACAAAACGTACTAGTTGTATGTCAATTGATCAAGTGTGTATTTTAGCAGAAAATTAATGTAATTGTCTAGAGGAAATGCAAACTAAGTACATCACTACAGTATTAAACAAAATTATTAAATCATTAAAATTTAAGTACATTCAATGTTATTTCTTACTGCATCCTATGGGTCAAAATACATACATATGTACATATATGTAAGTGAAAGATAGAAAAAGTAAGAATGACCTTCGGAAGTTTCAGCACAGTTTGGAAAATCTGAATATATAATATGTTAAGTAAATGGAACAAAATCAGAAAAACTATTAAATAAATTAGGAGTTCCTCCAGGATCAATACTGGGGGCGTTGTTATTCATACTATACAGGGTGTCCCGTATGTGGTCTGGCACCCAAAGGCTATGGATACGTCATGCTTAGTCAAAATAAAAATTCTATGGATGGGGGGAGGGAAATCATAACGGTTTCCGAGATAACGGGATATTTGAGTATGTTTTTATAGATCACCCTGTAACTTCTGAACGTTACACCCTATGATGATGATTTAAGCTTTGGTAGATAGATAATTCTGCCTGTTTGCACTTTATCTTAAGCAAATCCAGCGAAAATGGCTGAAAAAGTTCAATAAGTGCCAGAAAGTAGGCAATTATCTTTTGGAAGTGACCTTTTTCAGCCATTTTCGCTGGATATGCTTAAGAAAAAGTGCAAAAAACGCAAAAAGGGTTACATTTTGGGTACAGAGTGTGATAGGTCATTTTAAAGCTAAGCTTTTGGGCTTTTGAAATTCAGTATGAAAAATTGATATTGTTGACGCGTTTTTTGATAAACATAGTAGTTAAATAAAAAAAAACGAGTAAAAATTCCGAAATTTTAAATTTGTTGAGCCATAACTTCAAAACGGAAAGGGTGAGGCAAAAAAATACCATTGAAAAGGCCCAAAGATTATCTATCTACGAAAGTTTAAATCATCATGATAGGGAGTGACGTTCAGAAGTTACAGGGTGATCTATAAAAACATACCCAAATATCTTAAAGTCCCGCTATCTCGGAAACCGTTACCATTTCCCTCCCCCCACCCTTACAATTTTTTATTTGTCTAAGCATGACGTATCCATAGCCTTTGGGTGCCAGACCACATACGGGACACCCTGTATAGATATTAATGATAGTAATGGGTATTTGAAAGGTTTCTTTTATTCCTTCTTAACTCCGTAGTTTCCCAAGAAGGACTAAAAAAACCTTTCAATTAATGATAGTAATGCGGTATTAAAAAAATATAAAGTTAAGTTATTTGTGGACGATGTCTTAATTAACCTTAGTTTAAAAGATGACGCAAGGTCTAGCATAAATACGGTGGTTGATGAGTTAAACAAACTGTGTAAATGGTTAAAAATGAACAAACTTAAATTGAATACAAAGAAAACCAAATACAAACAATATATGTTATTGAACGGAATGGTGAATTAAGATTAGAAGGAGAAAACATCGATGAAGTAAGTTTATGAGATGAAATACCTTGATGTAGGTAGTAATTGTTAGTGAACTAAGATTTAGTCAGCATATAGAAAGAACATGTAAAAAATTGTCAAAGAAAATAGGGGTTTTTTATTTGTCAGTAAAATTAAAAAGAATATTGACTTTATGAAAGCAATTACATAACATATACCTACAATGTAATGATAGCTGTGTTCTTTTGTGTACCTTGTACTAGAACTCCCATATACTGGAGAGAACAAATTATTCTGTCAATTGAATCGAACTATTTGTACTGTTCGCTTCATTTATAATTCTTCTATAAATAGGAATGAGCGTTCTTTTGTGTATCTTTTGTTCTGCCCTGTTCTGCGGACACAAAAGAACACAGCTGATAAAACCATATTTCGAGTACTGCTCAACTATATTATTTATGGGGAATTCAAACAATCAGTACGTTTACATACATGAATACTTGAAGTATACTTCAAATAGAGATCAAGTAATCAAAATATCATGTAAACGGGCATTGACTTCAAGTATAGGTACTTGAGTCAAGTTCATAAAATTTTGTTCGATTTAGTTGAAAAAATTCATGTAAAACACAACTTCAGACTTGAGCATTTTTTGTTTTTTTATGTGTGTGAGTTATGAAAACGGCAAAGAGGAACAAGAAGAAAATATCATTGTTGATAATTCAGGTTGTGATTTTTTGCACCTTTTTCAAAATATTTATCTAAAAATCCGCACTTATGTATTGAACCTAATTCAGAATTGTCAAAAAAAATTTTTTTAAGAAATAGCTTACCATGAACGCTCACTTCCATAACGATTTATCGACCGCATGTCCGTATTTTTATGCTCCTCGAACCAACTATCGACTGCATCTTCGAAAACATCCTTCATATCTCGATCATGATAGCTTAACCAAGTAAAGGCTAAATTTTGTCCACTGTGTCGATATTTATCCGTATCACGACAGCGATCATGAGCAAATTTACATGTTTTTACATTAAGTCCTGCTAAATAAGCCAATTCGTCATCCCAAGTCTGCAAATTAAATGTTGAAAAGAAAATCATTTCAATTATACATAGTGTATACATATAGTAGAACTTGTACAAAATCAAGGTGTTTTTAGTTTTTTTGTTTTTTCCCCATATCCAATAAAAACGTCAAGCGATCTTTGAAATAATTATGGTCTGAGAAGGATAAAATTAACGAGGTAAGAACTAAAGGAGATGAAAATGAGGAAACGTCACGTAGGTACATATTTCTAACACATTGACACTGAATTGTTTGTACATAAACGCCGTAAAATTTGTACACCTGTACACAATTGTACGACCTGTACGCAATTTTAATCGCTTTTATTTTCATATACATATACTCAAAAGTATTTACTGAATTTGCAAACATGAATATTAAAAAGTTAATAATTAAGAGGAAAAGTTCAGTGGTAAAAAGCTTGTGAGTATATTTGCTTTGTGCCCCTACGGTTATTTCACGGATTTTCCTGCGTCAATGCGCGAAGCCAAACCAAACCTAAGTATGGATTTGACAGCGAAGACCTAAAATGGCGGAATGAAACATACACAAATGCAGGGCAATTCTGGGTACGCTCATGTACACGGCTCGTACATATGATTGCACCTCCTTCAGTTATTAACTCCTTGGATAAAAAAAAAGGTAAAAAACTAGAATTGGTCTAATACCAACTCTTATAATACCCTAGAGATGAATGCCCGTATTTCGTATGGTCATCCATCTGTGCAAATTTGATTTTTGAAGCTGTTTTTCGCATATATGTATTTACAATGGGTATACCAATTTCATAGGATTTCATATTCTGAAGAGCTTTTCAATACAATAAAAACGTCTAGGACAGATTATTATCACAGTATACGTAAAAATCCTAAATTTTTATATGGCAACACCAAGAAGGTCTTACCCGATTATATGATATACTTAAGAAAAGGTGCAAAAAACGCAGAAACGGTTACATTTTGGATTCAAAGTGTGATAGGTTATTTTAAAGTGAAGCTTTTGGGCTTCTTAAATCCATTATGAAAATTGGTATTGATGACGAGTTTTTTTGATAAAAATATTAGTTAAATAAAAAAACCGATTTAAATTTTCGAAATTTTGAATTTTCTGAGCCATTCAAAACGGAAAGGAGTAAGACACAAATTTATAGATAGTTGAAAAAGTCTATGTTTTTAATAATCAACATCTTTAAGTTCCGATATCGCGGAAATGTTAGGATTACCCCCCCCCCCCCCCACTACCCATACAATTTTTTTTGCTCATCTAAGTCTATCCATATGTAGACTTCTGGCTTCACACCACTAAGGGGATATACTCTGTATAATGAAAAACGAAAATTTTGCATGGCAACCCCACGAAGGAGTTACCCGATTTGTCCTATTTTCGAGCTGAATTTTAATTTATTTTTAAAATGTAATCTGCAAAATTTCAGCTCTCTAACTACATCCGTTCTCGACTTATCATAAGGACGGACGGACACACGGACGGACAGGCAAAAATCAAAATATGCGTCGGTGTCCAGTCCAATCCATTTTGCTCTACTGTCATTATATCTAGGTGTTACAAACGGAATGACAAACCAATATACCCTCACCACCTCTACATTCCACTATCTGAAAACATATCACTCTGCCCACAAAATGTAATCGTCCTTTTCTTTCAATTTCAAAAGGATTTAATAAACAAACGAACTTTTCTCACCTTGATTTTGGACATAAGCTCGCTATCTATAATTAAATTTTTAGTGAAAACTTACCATCGTTGCCATTCGTTCAGCTGGTAAAAAACCCGGCAAATTTCCTGATGCAATACTATTTCTATACTTATTGTGCTTATCCAGCAGGGAATCCTTCATATTTGCAAGATCATAAAATTCGCTGTAACTAGCGCAGCTAGGATCTATTCTCTTAAAAACAAAACACACACAACAACAACCATCAATTCCAACAAAATTTCACAAAAATATTCAAATATTCTACTAACTCCATTGTTGTTGCATCCTATATGCTTCATTCTACACGGAGCTATACTACAATAGTCCTTTGCTTGGATGATCGACACCACATGGCACAGAATTACAACACAAAACACTACAACAGTCCTCATTATCCTCATCATGATGTAGATAGAAAGGTGTCAGCTTTAGATTTCACGAAAGACTGAAACGAATGCAGCACAGTTGTCTATTTATGGGGTACCGTAATATTGGTACTATTAGTCGTATATACCCACACGTAACGTTTGGCTTTTGTAAAAATTTCAATTAAAATGATAATTTTATGAATGGTAATTGTTCAAAAGTCTGGCTGACAAATGACTTTCCAGCTGTGAAAATTATATTTTAATAGGAAAAACAGAATTCTGCCAGAACTTTAGCTGTTTCAAACCAGAACTTGGATGATTACACCTGTGAGCGCTCTTTCCATTTTTACGACTTGTGCAATTATACCTACATGCAATGAGTAGACAAAGGAAATTTTTCAGATAAGAAATTACAAGCGAAAGCAAACAAGTCGCACATTAAATCATACAAGAATTGATAAGCAGAGCAGAGCCTGTAATTAGGTTTTACTAATCTCTTCTGTGAATTATAGTTAACAAAATTTTGTAGGTAGTATAGTCGCAATTAAATTTTTTTTAAAACTTAAACTTATACATTTCTACTTGATATCATTAATTATAAAAAGTAATAAATGTAGAAAGCCTGATAGATATTACTGCAAAATAATACGGCGGTACCTGTACATACATATATACGAGCTGTGATGAAAAAATACGGTGGATGGTTTTATTACAAACAAAGTAATAAGTTTACAGCAAATTTGAATTGTGCTCTTTCAATGTACTCTCATTCGCTATCGATGCACATATCCCAACGTTGATTCCGTGATTTGATTCATTTCTGGAAGGCTTCTATCGGAAGGGCCTTCAGTTGTTGTCGTGGCACTCTAAATGTCGAAAAAGGTGTCAAAATGTTTTCCTATTAGTGCAGTTCTTATTTTTGGGAAGAGCCAGAAGTCGCTTGGTGTTAAATCCGAAGAGTACGATGTATGTGGATAGACATCACACTATCGCTATATACTAATTTTAACATTTTAGGAGCTTTTTTGACAATATCAAATATCAATTCGTATAAATTTTTGTTTATCAAAAACAAAGCAAACATTTTCCAGTAAAGAGAGGTGAACCTCAACTATTACCACCCCAGCCAGAATGTTAACAACCAAAACCTTCGATAATACTTCACAAGCCATGGAACAGACTCCGTCACTACCACATAAAAGCCCCTACGGAGTCCCAATATTCTAAAATATTTGCAGTGTTCTTATGTAAAACTGACAAAAGTTTGATTTGAATAGCTCCTCCGCCCTAAACAACTATTCATACAGAAAAATGTTCTGATAATCTTAAGCTTGCTTTCTTATCTTCCGAACCGTAATAAAATTTTCATATTTTTCCTAACAAAATTATTTAAAAAAATTTATCTGAACCAAATGACTACGATTCCTCTAACAAAAATGTTCAGCTGTGTAATGTCGCTGTGCCGTCATAGGATGCCGTGGGCGGATGATATCGAATGTGTAGCTGCCTACAGATTCGGACTCCGGCTGCACACACACACACACATGCAATTATCACTCAGCTGATAGGTATTGAGCGTAAAATGGTTACTTTGTAATCAAAATTATTTTGTTAAGTAAGGTGTATAAGAAGTGTAGCCTTTGGGAAGGTAAGGAACCAAGCTGCTGGGGATTCAATTACACACTCTTCTTTAAATGGATGTTTCTTTTGGATTTGAGTTCATTTATAAATTTACAAATTATGAAAAAAATCCGTTAAATACAGTCTGGAACAATTTCAAGTGTAATATCTCTTATTCTTTCATAGAGAGAAAACGAGAGAGACAGGGTCAAAGCTATTGTTTTATAATAAAAGTTGCTCATGGACGATAATTTATCTGCAAGATATATTACTTCAGTTTGAGTCAAACCCTTAAGGCTACACCATTTGGCTGTATTTATCGTGTCGCTCACATTGTGTTTTAGCCTTTAGAATAAATCCTGAAATACAATGAATAACATGAAATTGTCGTCGTTGTTTGTCGCAGACGTAATACAATGAATGCGACATTATCGTACTGGGACAACAACAACTTTAAAATTTTGCTCTAACTTTTATCGACGACTATATCGCAATGAATGCGATACGAATATTACTACGACAAAATAATTTTCAAATACATGTTGCGATATTAGGGCAAAGCAAATGATGCGTGCTTTGCCCTAATATCGCAATATGTATTTGAAAATTATTTTGTTGTCGTCAGATTCGTATCGCATTCATTGTATTGCAGCCTTTAAGTATGAGCTGTAAGCTTTTCCAGTCAGACTACAAGATTTTGTAGATAAGAAGAAGATTAATATCCCATACATATTACACTCTACAGTTCTTTCTCCTACAATCAAATGCAACAGTTTTTGTCCATAGTTAGCAATTATACTTACCACGTGAGAATTATCAACTTCCCAAGAATTATTCTTCACCAGCTTTTACTGCTTCTGTAGAAGGTAGATCAAATTTGTGTCGATACTTGCTATTTTCCTGTATACTTTGTACCACTATGACGTTAAGGCTGCAATCCACTTTTATATCACTCTTCCCTCTGTATATTTATTTCAATAAACGTCTATATACAAATTGCTCACTAATAAATAATCTTATAAGAGTTCTCATGGATCTAAAATGTATTAGAAATAAATCGCACTTTTAGTTTCAAAATGTAGCAGAATTGTTCTCCTACCTGGTTTTCTTTCTCAATATTATTTTCTTTTTTATTTCTTGTTGACTAAATCTACAGTACTCGTACATGATTTCTTCCACGGACAACTTGATGCAGTCAGAATACAATCCTCTTCATGCATTTTCAGATCGATGAAAAGCCATTCCTAGCATCTCTTAAATTTGCCTCGAGCTCTTCGGAGCAATACTTTCGTGTTTTGTATGTATAAAACGGGAGGGCAGTCTTTTATTTTTCGCGACACTCTCAGTCAATAACAATATTGCAGCTTGTTGGTTACCTGCACCAAATAGTCCAACAAATCTAAATCAATATTCGCTGGTATGCTGTTAACTTCCGCTTGTCTTTGAATTTCGATGTACCAAAGGCTTATCGGACCTTAATTCCTTTGTACGAAGGTAGTAACAAGCCATGCTCAGAAATGGAATCTAAGGATGCGACTCCCCTACGGCATAGTCAATTTTTGTATGAATATCCTGACCTAGTGGCAAACTATTTTCTTCATTTCTTGCTAATAATAGTTATTCTGTCGATGTTTTCTTTCCCCTACGTTTAACCTCCTTGCGAAGTAGTGAAATTCTTGCATCTCTTTCTTCTATTGATTCTACCTGCAAAAGTCCTCAAATAAACTTCATACACAACCGTAACATGATCAGTGGCAATTAAAACGCCTGGATGTGCAAATTTCCTTTTTTTCCTCTATATAAACATAATATTGCTTAAACACAATATTCTCGGATAATTAACTTAAGTAAAACAGGCCAAATACACAATACATTGCTATACAATCCTAGTTTTATTTTTACCATATGAAATATTAAAATAAATTCCACTGAGCTGAATACTATTTTTTGTTTTATTATTGTTTTTCTTTAATTATGTGTACTTCAATCCTTTTGTACGTTACTTCAGAGGAACACAATCAATCTCCCCATTTTTACATTTTGCAGGGATTTTTTGTGATTATATCTTTAAATTTTCCAGCAACTTTATCAAGATGACTTCCATCCCAATATATTTTACCACAGCCCTAAGAGAAAAAAAAACGTTTATCCATGCTTTAAAAGAAATCACCTACATATATAATTTGTAATTTTTAGCTCACCTCGCATATATAAAACTGATCAATCGAATCTAAAACGCTGCTGGATAGATTCCAAACTTGAATGTTAACACCTTTTGTTGTAGTTTTTGAGCGTAGATTATCTTGAGTGATTTTGACTGAAAATAAAAACAAACAACGATTTATCCCAAGTGAACATAGGATTTAACTTTTATATGTGATCTTCTTACTCATCACAGCTGATTTTTCAATTAAAGGCCTTTGACAAGGTCTCGGTTTCATTAAAGAGCAATCACCAAATTTTATCAGTTTAATATCAGATTTTGAAGCCACCAGAAATTCATTGGAATTGCATAGCTGGCAGCGACTGAAAATATTTTCTTCTACTATTATCACATTAAAATAGCTCAGGACTTCATAGATTTGGTCATCGATATTGTCCTTAAGAACTTTGTAACAGTGTCCAGGTGGCAAATATTGGAAGAACTGCAAGAAAAATAGATTTTATATTTTTTTATGTAACTTGATCGAAATGAATCTATTCACTTTCATAAACATGTGACCTTTTGTCAATAAATATCTCTCCTCTCGAATTGCAACCTTAACACATAAGTCCCGATCATCATGGTTTGAAATTGATATGCAATCGATCCCGAATTTCCTTAAAGCCTTAACAAGTCCTTCCAGCATTGTATCACAGACAAATTTCACATCAGAAGCCCTGTGAAATATTATATTCAGTTCTCGTTTTTTCGGTTTTTATAATAAAATAAATGATCACACACTAAAGCAACTATATTTCACTTTCACCAAACTTGTGACATTAGAATATCTAAGAACTTACCTAACTGGATCCAGATTCGGACCAATTGGTGGACATTCCTTTTGTACTGTTGGTTTAGCAATAGAAACCTTACCCTTCTTTCTTAATCTTTTCGAATTCATTTCTGATATCAGGCCTTCAATAAATGTATCAACTTCGTATCCCATACGCTTCAGTTGTTTCTTGATCACATCATAGATTTCAATTAGACAAAAAGCGTCAAGAGCTAAAAAAAACACATTAAAACAAGAATTCACTTGGTGTAAATTTTTGTAAATAATAAAATAAAAGCGATCAAAACTTAAATGTACAACAAATAAAAATTGAAAAGTTGCTACCAAATTAAGTCGTACGAAAGTAAAATAAACGCAAGCCTGTAATTGATTTCCGCCAGGAAGCCTGCATTATCATAAACTTCTACAAATTCACCACAAAAACTTAATTTCAGCTCAAAACCGCAAACAAAGGAATTGTCTTTCATACAGCACCAGTGAGGTAACGTTTTCTAATATTATAAAATCTGTGACTTATTGCCACAAGTAAAGAGCAAGTTTAACGTCCTACACAATGTGCAATGGAATGCAATTGAATGTTTCAATAGATTACACCATGAATTTAGAGTTCTAGAGATTTGTTCGACTATCACTTGATTTACTCTTGTGTTTGATATACTCCTTAAATACTTCAGTCAAGTACTTATTAGTCTATGTTAAATGAAGTATCAGTACGATTCCTTCACATTCCACACTTTTGTACCGTTTGGAAACAGCACAAGTGACTGGTAAAGCTTCACCGTCAGCATATACCAACATAAGAAACCTTACCTTGGCATTTGATATGGGAACTGAATAATTCTCCAACATTCCACGAAGATTCACCAGTAGCGACCTCAGCGAAGATCATACATAAAGCATACCTGAAAAAAGCATAGCAAGCAAATGAGTCTATAAACGTACATAGGAGTCATGATGCCTAACAAAATCGCTGAAATTTTCTCGATAGAATCGACCAATCTAGAAGAAAACCTAAATTTGTCGAGAGTAGTCAGAAGTCATAAAACAGTTTCAAAAAAACAATGTTGGTTGGCCCAATGAGATCATGGGGGCATTTACCCCCGTATTTGTTTACAGTAAGTAAATAAATTTTTAATTGCCGCGGTGTTTTCGAAAATACCAGGAACGCAAATACAAGGAACGCAATATTTCGGCTATAAGCAAGGCAATCGGTACGATTCAAGACTCATTATCTTGTGGTAGATGTTGGTAGTATCAATTCTGAAAAACGGTGCCAAAACCTTTTCTTGAAATGTTCTGGTCCTGATAAAATACACGTTTCGCCGTTGATGAAGTACACGACCCTTATTGCAGAGAAGAATCGGCCTCTAAAATTTTATTTATCTTCCTAAAGACATGTAGATCACTTTATACAGCACAGTCCAGAACAATTTCTACAAATCGATAGTATGTGTTGCTTGGATATGGATTTTTACGGACGAGACAATTACCTTAACTTCAAACATATTCTTTATCAGTCTGAAATAAGATCTCTTTCTCATGAAAACTCTGAATGCTTGAAAGCGTTGAAATAGGTAAAACTGAAACTAATCGAATTATTTACGTCAAAGATCTAAAATGTGTTTGTTAATGGTCTCAGGACAACAATATAGACCTACCATTATTATCCGACATATATACCGAACATAAATGTCTATGTTAACGTTAGGTATATTAAAACGAAGTAAAATATCTCGAATCCATAATAAATGTAGTTATAAAACAAGAATACATGCTATTGCTGACAAAGAAGTCCGGTCATAATTTGCATTCCGACGAGAGTATAGTAACACAAAAAATATCACATTATATATACTTACCAGCGTATCTCAATTGATCCTTTCTCAAAGGCCTATTTCCCCAATTCGAGAACTGGTTAGATTTGTCTAACTTCTTTCCTAAGCAAACTTCTACTAAAACACTTAGAGTCTCACTGGACGTTGATGCTAAAACAAAAAAACAATTACCAAATTAAGCTTTCAGAAGCCTTTTAAAAAAAACCTCTAAAAATTACCTTTATTGGGAAATTTAAAGTCAGGAATGTTTTGAACTTTTTTCCATAAATCTTGCAAATCTAAAAATGCGGGCGGTGCTTGAGTTGTAATGTTAAGGCTTGGCAGTGCCTTCTGGAACATAGCTAAATCATGGTGCAGAGAAAATCCGAGTTTAAGTACTTCAGGATTATTAAATACATATTTGCCAAGACTTTCCCATAATTCTTGTGTAATTTCAGCTAACACATCTATTAGAAAAACTTTATGACGTATAGCAATCTGTATTAAGCTAACAACAGCATGCCCATAAAATGATGGCTTCCATTCAGAATCGAATCCAATCAAGTTTTGATTTTTCAATTCGGCCAACATAGAATGAAATTTTTTTGGTGAATCTACGATGGTAATGCAGCATTTTTCAGTATCAATATTATAAAATTTACGACTATCACGAGCTTTTGGTGGCTCTTCCTTTTCTGTGCAAGGATCTTGAATCACGTCCCAATATTTCTGTACTTCAGATGGTGCTCCCTCATCACAACTAGCTGAACACATATGGTCTTGTACAAGAGGTGGAAGATCTAATGGAGGAATATTATAAAAACGAGCCCAATATAGAGCTTCTTCAAGGTCATTATTGTAACTTATTGAAACAATTAATTCAAGTTGGAGTTCTTTACAGTTATGTGTTATACTATCTTGGATCAATTCACGCCACGATTCGATATTTAGACTTTTGTCAACATATCTTTTATGGACAAGATATTGAACGTATCCAAGACTTTTAGATCTGTTTACATTGGGAGTAACGTCAAATGGAAGTTCATATTTTCGTGATAAACGTGCTATCAACTTTGTCAGAGGTTTTGGATACAGTTTTTCCATTTTTACTTCAGTATAATCATATTTTCTGAAAAACATAAAAGAATCATGAAAAAATCAAGCTACAATCAAAGTTAGTTCGATATACAGTGCGTTGCAAGGTTATAGACGCACCATGCAATGCAAATGTGTGATGGTAAAACAAATCTTCCCTCTTGTTACTGCCGACACAGTTAAAACGGTACTTTTGAAGTAATTCGATAGAAAGTTATGGATATGTGCAAAATGAGTGTTGCATTATTTTAGACGCATCCGTCTTGGTGAGTACATTTTTGAAAAGTTTTTTTTGCTAATTTTTTGTAATTTTTATTTTTATTTACTTATTTATTTTTTGATTGAAATACAGTAAAAACTGTCATTATGCCTAGAGACGTTTTACTGAGTGCTTATCAAAAGTGTGCCATTGACGCGTTGTGGAACCATGATGCTTCAAAATAGGAAAACGCCGAGAAAATTGGTAAATCAAACCATGTTGTCAGGAATTACCCTGAAGAACCGCGAAAATTACGGCACTAGGTCATACCCAGGAGGAATAAAAGTACTATAGGGATGCGATCTGAGAAGGATTTGCCGCGCTTTGTCCAATTCTACAATCTCTTTGACTCAAATTAAAGTAAAATGCGGGGTTACAGCTCGCAAATCAACAATTTTTCCGGTCTAAAGCGCAGTCCGAATATTGTTACGAAGATGAGGCAAAATGCACCACGTCTTGAAGCACACCACAAGCTCGTGCGTTGATCGTGCTCATATTGCACAAGATTGGAGTCAGGTATGAATATGATTAACTTGTGGTATTTACTTAAATAATGCATTATTTCACTTTTAGGTAATTTTTTCAGATAAAAAAAATTAACCTTGACAGTCCAAACAGTATGTGTACTGGAGAGGTCTGCGGAAAAAGCCTCGATATTTTCAAACAAGAAACTTTGCAGGCGGGTCCTTGAGGGTATGGGGCGCCTTCCCTTCCTGTAGTATAAATAGCCTCAGGATGTCCTTTGACAAAACCTCCTTTAGTATAATACGCGCCATCCTGATGATCAATTAATTTATCAACATGATAACGCTACTATCCACATCAGCAAGTCCAGAAAAATGTGATTCTTGAGGCACAACATAAACCTTCTCGTTCTCATATGGAGATGGATAGTTCGATCCGTTTATAACGACGCTAAGCAAACTAACACAATCGGTGAGCTTTAAGATGTCGTTAAAGCAGCTTGGCTAGCCTTGACTCCAGAAATGTAGAATCAATACCATAAAGGCTTGTGGACATCGAAGCGAACAATGGTGGATCTACTAATTATTAATAAAAATTAGTTATTAATTTTTGTGCATTTTCATTGTTAATAAATTAAGTAAAATTATCTACATCTATAATAATGTAACACTCATTTTGCACATTTCCACAACTTTCTATCGAATTACCCCAAAAATACATAGTTTTAACTAAAATAAAATTCTCGGTGACTGCGATAACAAGAGGGAAGATTTTATTTGCATTAACACGTTTCTCTCTCTTTTGCTATAGAGATGGCGTACCGGTTGCATTGTGAGTCTAAAACTTTTTCAACCCAGTGTATTTGTTTCTAAATTTAATTGAATTTAAAGTCTAAGGTTTAATTTATGCGTTTTAGAGCAAAGAAATAAGAAGACGAATCTTGAGTGAGTTACCTAGATGATCTCCACATTTATTTACTAAATAAAAAATTAAGACTAAGACTTGGTTTTTAACATAATTCATTAAGGCTTAATGGCAGAAAATAAAGCTCTCGATTTCGTGCTTTCATTCAACTATGTAGTAGTAGCGTGAGCTTACGTACAAAACTTTCGATTTAGTGCCACACGCAGAAGCAGTATCGCTGTATATAACTTTTTCTATCAGCAGTACATAATCAATGATGTATAGACATAGTAAATTTTTTTGCCATATTAAAGCCGAAGGGTATAGTGTTGTTGTTCTTCGACTTTGGAATTTTATTGCGTGTGCTATTTTTGTAATTTTATTATTGCTTTAGGATCTTTATATAACATTCCTTGTCTTCTACGTACGTATTTATATACACAAAGCTCAAAAAAATTGGATTAAATATGAGGCATCACATTTTCTTAGAAATTTATTCGAAATTTTTTCTTTAGAACTTGTATATTGGTGACTGACAAACAGTTGGATTAGTTTTAATATGAGTACCTTGTCTGGACCGTTACCAACTTTTTATGACCGTAGAAAAGAAGAAATTTACTTGAAATTTTTTCTTTGGAAAATTGACGCACTATTGGTGGTCGGCCCGACAACAGGCCAAAAATAGCAAAGCATTAATTTTTTAAGAATTTATCATTCTTAAAATGTCTATATTGATACTTTTGGTAAAATGACTATGCAGTGATTTTTTAATATGCTATAGAGACTAAACTGGATAATAGTAGTTTAGGAAAATAGTCTGGCAGTAATTTTAAACTCGGAGTCTTATCTATCCAAATGCTACAATTACTATATACCTTACTTAATTAGGTGGTTTGTTATCAATTTAAAAAAACTTTTTCTATTCCAAACAATTTTAAAACAAATCCATTCGTATAATTGTCCAGTACAATACAGTGTGTTACCTAGACACAAAAGATTATCCAAAGCTAATAAAATCAGCAATACCAACAAACAATACTTATAAACTAAAGTACTATTCAAAATTATGCATATACAGGGTGATTCTGATCAAGATACCTTCAGGTATACCACGCGATTCCTTGAGGTAAACTGATAAAAAAATTGTTCCACATACCCCCCCCCCCCCCCCCCCCCTAGAAACCTTCCTTTAGGAGTGGTGGCCAGTTGAAGATATTCGTGAACCCTGATGGGAATAAATGAGTTTAACTTTTGAACCACGACATAGATTTTGGTTATTGTTGGCTTATTACATAGCCAAGAATAGTAGCTGTCGAAAAGTGTATTACTATGTATTTTTTAATTAAGCATCTTTAAATTATTCTCAAATATTTCCAAAACATTGATTTTTTTACACGCAAATTTCATAAATACCGTTATTTATTTCAAAAACTTTTGTGTAAACACATCAAAATTTTGGAAATATTTGAGAATAATTTAAAGATGCTTAATTAGAAAATACAGAGTAATACACTTTTCGACAGCTACTGTTCTTGGCTATGTAATAAGCCAACAATAACTAAAATCTATATCGTGGTTCAAAAGTTAAACTCATTTATTCCCATCAGGGTTCACGAATATCTTCAACTGGCCACCACTCCTAAAGGAAGGTTTCTAGGGAGGGGTATGTGGAACAATTTTTTGATCAGCTTACCTCAAGGAATCGCGTGGTATACCGGAAGGTATCTTGATCAGAATCACCCTGTACATATAATCCATACAGAATGTACTCATTCGATCACTTTAATTAATTTGCTTGCCGAATACACCTAGGACAAAAAAAAAACTGAGTATTTGCATGGATTACAAAACAAATTCTCAATTTCAACAAATATGCAATAAAAAAGTGAAAAGAGAAAAAAATTCCAAATAATTTTTCCTCGGCTTATATTCGTCTCTTTTTAACTAAACAATAAACGAAAAATTTTCCCTTTTCTCTCATCGCATTCTTAAGCCACTCCAACAACAAAGTTGCACACACACACACACAACACTTTTTCAAAAATCTAAGCTCGGCAGCATTTGAACTGAAGAGTTTCTAATATTTTGCCGAAGGTTTCAAATTAATATCATAAAAATTGTGGAAAATAAAAAGGGGAACAAAATGCTTGCAGCCTTAATAACTTCGCAATTTTCCCACAATAAATATAGTTTTTAAGAAATCTTCCAACATTCGAGTAGATTATAATTATTTCAATTCTTTGCTCTGTAATAATTCTATAAAACATCTCGATCGTCTAGTTCAATACTGGAACAAATAAAAATTAACTATTTCGAGATAATTAATATTTAGGTTGTACATATAATGGTTTCTTTTTTCAAAACAACTTCAGTCCTGTACTGGAATAGGATTTGTATCATATTTTCATTAGCAAGTCCGCATTTGTCAAATGTAGATTCAAATATTGAATATTGTACTCTACTTATTGCAATACCTAACTTTAAAACGAATTTTCAGACTTGTTCCAGAATTGAACTAGACGATCGATATTGCTGTTTAAGAACTTACGTAATGTACTGGTCACAGATAAGTGAAATGGAATTCTTCTTATCTAACAGAGAATCCAATAGAACCACAGTCGGCCTCTGCAAATGCTTAGCAACATCTAAATATTCCTCTGCCACGCTTATTTTATCTTGCAAGATTAACGGTAATATAACTTCGAATACACCAAATTCATGCGTCAATCCAAGCAAAACAGCCCAATGAGCAACCTATTTAACGATATAAGATTGGATGAAATAATGTTCATTACTACTAAAATGATAATATTGCAACAGACATCTTTGTAAAAGTGCATCTTTAACATGTTAGAAAGTTTCTCCACAAATATCTGCTTCGATTTCCTTAATTCATAAGCAAAGTTAACTGCCTTATAAAGACAGGGAAGACCTTGCGTTTTAATAAAATTAAATGCGACCATCTTCATATTGTCGGTGCACAGTTCAGCTATTTCAGGCCTCTCCTTTTTAAGATCAGCTATAGTTTCCATAACTAAAACAAAACAAAAAAACGAATTGAATTACAGACGAAACATAATTTCTTTTACAAGAGTTAACACTTCAAACCACACACGACTACAACAGTAATGACTCACTTAGAAGTGCTAAACTTTTGTTTTTAACATTATTGCAGTCCGGACAATTTGCATATAGCTTCAATGCTATCAATAACGGATTCTCTTGTGTTGTATACAAAGTGTGTAAAGTACTAACCATCGCAGGAGTTTTCTTATCTGTGGAAGACCACCAAAAAGTATTACTACCTCCATAATCAAAATTTGACAAACAAAAAAATGTCCTTACACATATTCCACATATCTTTATATTTATTAAACCAGGAATTTATATCATCTGGTAGAAAAGAATTAAAGGGTTCATCATTTAATCCGGCTTTTTCTGTAATATCTGGAATTATTGTAATTTTCATGTTTTGACTGGTTTTGTGTACAGAATCACTGAAATCCTCTTCCTGTAAGAATGATAAAAATTAAAATGTTATTTATTTGAATAAATTTTGTTAAATAACATCTTCGCTTTCCATTCCTGCGGGAATTATCCGTTTTCTACTCATTTTTGCTAAGAAAAAACTCAAAACTTTTACAAATTGAAGAAAATTGTCCACCCTTCAAGCAACACTTCTTGTCAAAATTTTTGAAGCTTTGAAAGTGTCCTAGAATATTTTGACATTTTACCAAGTTTTTAATACCAACTGTTGCGCTTTTTGTAAAGAACTGCCAGCCATTCAAGTTTTATCTATGAACATTTTGCTCATATTTACCTTTTCCTTAGTTTTTTCTATGAAGGATTTATATGAAATTTTGCATTTGTAATAAATACTTTAATGTGTTGATATTTTAATTTAATAAAAACACTGTGACTATAACTGTTGTAATTCAAAATGCGCTTGAAAAAAAAATTTAACAAAAGTACTCTTCGAAGTTCGAATGCGCCCAATAAAACAAAATCTAATTTCATATTTTAATGTTGGCATTAATAGAAGAAGACGAAGAGAATAAAAAACACAAAGAGAAGGAAGGAAGGAACTTGTTCGATAGCAATGTAAAATCTAAAACCAGAGTGGAAATAAGTATTTTCTTTCCATTGTTATTTGTGTGAACCGCTTGTATTAATTGTAAGTTAATTGTGAAAGAAATTATATCTCCCGAGATTAAGAAAAGTCGACTGAATGGGCATGGAGAACGGTAAGACGTAGTTTTAGCATTTGACGTATCTAGGTTATGTTTTGTTGCATTTAAAAAATAATTCTTTTCGTAAATTTTTGAAAAACTATGTAGGAAATGTCTCACCTGCTCGAAGCAATAAATCAAGATCACCATCAGCTGAATCCTTGTTATCACAAAAATCTATTAATTCGGAAGTTAATTGTGTATCAAAACCAAAGTCAAGGTCCCCATCTAGAGATTCGATATTATCACGAAGTGCATCAAAGAGCCCAAACATTAATACTTCTAAAGAAAACCGCTCATCAAGATCGAGGACTAGGAGTCCCAGTGGATCCGAGAGGTCTAGAAGTGGTTCAAGAAAGTCAAGAAGCAGATCTAGAAGTGCAAGTAATGTTTCAAATAAAAGCGCTTCATCGAAGCGGTCTAATATATCAAAGGATAAAAGTAGATCGAGAAGTCCTCCCGGAAGTAGTAACGTTGAAGTACGAAACAGTGGTTCCAGAGAAAGTCTTGCTCTATCCAAACCTAGAAGTAGATCACGTAGTAATGATTCTGTAAGAAGTGCAGCATCTGCTGCTCGCAGATCTAAGAAAAGCAAGAGTAAGTCGAGAAGTCGTAGTAAAAGCCCAATCACAATAAGAAAAAGCCGAAGTCCCACTAGAAAGAGCCGTTCGAAATCGGCATCTAAAAGTCGTAGCAGATCCCCAAAGAATCAAGTTTCTAGAAGTCGTAGTGGATCTAAGAACGATCGTAGTAGATCTAGGAGTTTCAGTGGTTCTAGAAAATCTAGAAGTCGGAGTGGATCAAGGAAAAGCCGAAGTGGTAGCCGTGGCTCGAGAAGGAGTAGCGGATCTAGAAGTCGCAGTGGAGCACGAAGGAGTCGTAGTGGATCACGAAGAAGTCATAGTAGATCACGAAGAAGTCGTAGTGGATCCAAAAGAAGCCGCAGTCGATCCAGGAGAAGCCGTAGTGGATCCAAAAGAAGCCGCAGTGGATCCAAAAGAAGCCGCAGTGTATCCAGGAGAAGCCGTAGTGGATCCAAAAGAAGCCGCAGTGGATCCAGGAGAAGCCGTAGTGGATCAAGGAGTCACAGCAGATCTCGTAGAAGCCATAGTGGTTCTAGGAGAAGCCGCAGTGGATCTAGAAGGAGCCGCAGTGGATCTAGAAGGAGCCGCAGTGGATCTAGAAGGAGCCGCAGTGGATCTAGAAGGAGCCGCAGTGGATCTAGAAGGAGCCGCAGTGGGTCTAGAAGGAGCCGCAGTGGATCTAGAAGGAGCCGCAGTGGATCTAGAAGGAGCCGCAGTGGATCTAGAAGGGACCATAGTAGATCGAGGAGGAGCCGTAGCGGATCTAGAAAAAGTGGTAGTAGATCAAGAAGTCGCAGCGTATCTAGAAGAAGTCGAAGCGGATCTAGAAGAAGTCACAGTGGATCTAGAAAAAGTCGTAGCGGATCTAGAAGAAGAAGCCGTAGTAGATCTAGAAGAAGCCGAAGTAAATCTAGGAGAAGCCGAAGTGGCTCAAGAAATCGAAGCCGTTCCGGTTCCCGGAGTGCATCTACAAAAAGACGCAGCCGTTCTAGAAAGAGTGGTTCACGCAGTAAGTCCAGATCTGTATCTCGTTCTAGATCAAGATCTAGGTCGAGGTCTAAATCGCGCTCTAAGTCTACCGAAAGAACGAAAAAGCGCGCAGTATTTAGTGACTCTGAAGGTAATTTTTAATTAGACTCACGAAATTAGTTGCATTACTTAATAAAATAAACTACAGACGAAGGCGGAGAGATCACGAAGAAGCGCGCAAGAATTACGGACACTGACAACGAAGATGAAGTTGGAGAAGGGGCTACAGATAAAGATGATCCCAGCAAGGAAGTAAAGAAGGGAATTGTGGACAGTGATGATGATGATAATGTGAGAATAGTCAACGAAGCGTAAGTTGTCCTCAGTATTTGCTGTTCCAAATCATTACGAAAGATTTTTTTTTTCAGGGAAAATTTCATTTCGGATTTTGATGCAATGATATTCAAAAAGCGGGAGGAGAAATCTCGTCGCCGCAAGAGACGTGATATTGAAATAATTAATGATAACGATGACATCATAGATCTGCTCTTGAACAACATGAAACAGGCAGCGGAAGAAGACCGCCATCTCAATCAAGAAAATATACCAGCAACTAAGAAAATATCTATGCTAAAGCAAGTTATGTCACAGCTAATAAAGAAGGATTTGCAGTTAGCCTTTCTTGAACACAATATCCTAAATGTTCTTACAGACTGGTTGGCGCCTCTGCCAAATAAAAGCCTTCCTTGCTTACAAATTAGGGAAAGCATTTTGAAGTTGCTTGCTGATGTAAGTAGAACACTTATAATTGTATTTCGATATTTTAAAACGATTTTTTTTCTTCTCAGTTTCCAACAATAGATAAAAGCTATCTTAAACATTCTGGAATCGGAAAAGCTGTTATGTATTTGTATAAGCATCCTCGAGAAACGAAACAAAATCGTGAAAGAGCTGGCCGTTTAATCTCAGAATGGGCTAGACCTATATTTAATTTAAGTGCAGACTTTAAGGCAATGTCAAGGGAGGAGAGACAGCAAAGAGATTTAGAGCAAATGCCTAGAAAGAGAAAAGCAAGTCCAGAACCGGGATCTTCAAGCAAAAAATCAGAATTAAGCTCAGCTTTTACAACTGACGAAAAGGCACTTCGCCCTGGTGATAAAGGTTGGGTAGCTCGTGCTCGTGTTCCTCTGCCATCTGATAAGGATTACGTTGTAAGACCAAAATCTACAGTGGATGTAGACATGAGTAGAGTAAGTGTTATTACATACTGTATTCGAATCTTCTGTTGATTTATTATTATTATTTAATAGCAAATCACTAAGAGGAAACCAAATAGATATGAAAAACATTTGAAGCGCTTCATTGATCAAAAGCGTTTAAAGGCAACACGAAGAGCAGTGGACATTTCTATTGAAGGCCGCAAAATGGCACTTTAAAATATTTTTAATTTTATTTAGCCTTATACTAAAAATGTTCTGCCGATTGAGAAAAACTGATTTTCTTTTTAGACTTTATTAATTTTAATAAATTTAGCTTGAGTTAGCTTTAAATTTAGTTTTTTAATTGAATGTTTTCATCTTACATGCGTGAAAGTGCGTATGCGATCAAATTTATAGTTCGCAGCGAAGTAGAATTCTATACCGATAGTATCGTCATAAAATGAGTCAATAGTGTTTGCAAAGGTTTCCAACTTGATAGATGGGATTTAATGAATTGGCAGTTAATTGAATTGCGCAAGCATAGGGGAAAATCAAGGTTAGAGAGAATAAAAGAAATTGAAGAGAAGCCTCACCGGAGTAGAAACTCTATATCTGTTAGAGCTAAGATGGATTCAGGAATATTTCGTTCCAGATTCGGACACTGGATACTTTTCTAATTAATTCAATATGTCACATGAGGTATTACATTACGATTAGGCTACAGTTTAACTGTGCGCACCAACCAAAAAGAGGTCGGAATTGCAATCTGCTCTGTTTAAAGATAACACATTCAAAACATTTTTATGAGTTCTCTGCAACGTTGGTAATTTATCTAATGTCCTCCAGTGTAAAATTCAACAGTTGCTTGTAAACAATGTAGTGCAGCCATTACGGCGGAAAAAATGGCATATAAATGCATGTGAACCGAGCAGGCTGATTTTTAGATATTGTGTAGGCGGGCCTTAAGCCTTAACTTGAAATTGTCTACCAAGATTTACTATGAGCTTTCTCCGCCATCTTGAAAAAAGGGGTAAATTTGGTTTTTTGTGATAACTCTGCTCCGTCATGATTCGAAAATTGCGATTATATACTTTTTGTTCTTTTTTTACGCTGTACAAATTAGGTCATATTTTTCACCTAGCGTTGATCGTTGTTGACATATCGGACGAGAAAATAAAAAAATAAGAGACTGCAACTTAATTTTTGCTGTTCTCTTTTTTTCTCGTGATACATATCGTAAAAATGTCCATTATAAAACTTGTAGGGCATGTTAATACCTACAATGTCATCTTTTTTTTCTATATTTAGACAAAAATTACATTTAGCTCACCATAAAGTTGTTTGGAGTTGTATTGAAACATTCAACCTCATTTGCCAGAAATATGTTACGTATGTGAAACAACACTTTGAAGAGAACGTCACAATTATCCGAATGACATTAGTATCGCAGGAACCAAAACTGCGGAAAGAGTACGATGTTTGATAAAAAACCAATCGCCAGAATTTAGAATTGATGAAACTACAGCTGCAAAAGTTAGCCAAGAAAAATTTCTTGCAAGAGACACAAACAAAGATAACTTTATACAAATTTTATTTTGCAAAAGTCGAAATTAAAGTTGAACATGCTTTTGAGGATGCATATACTCTTATCGTAACCACGGTAATTGAAGAAGCATCGATTTTTGACTCTGTTGAAATCGTCGGAGAAAACATCGTTCTCTTGGTTTTAATCCGTGGACTCGCGCAGGATAAAACAAACGTATACTTCCAAAAACCAGCAAAAGAAAATACAACCGCAAAACTCTACTCTTCCACTAGTTTGAAGCACTTTTAGCGCACCATAATTTGAGAGTCAGAAAGTAAAACATTAAGAGAGGAAATTATTTAAGTATATTGCATTTCAGGCGTGTAATTCAAATTTTTGTTGTTTTATTTATTTTAATTATACTTTAATAATTTGGCTAGATGACGCAAATTGTACAGAAACAAAAAAGTATATAATCGCAACTTTCTTATCATGACGAAGAGCCGATTTATCGCAAAAAAACCAAATTTACCCCTTTCTTTAAGATGACGGTACAAGCGCAAGCTCATTGGAAACCTTGGTCGACAATTTAAAGTTAAGCTTTTCTAAGGCCCCCCCGGACTGTTGATCTCCTGTTTCATGTGGTAATGTGGTACCCGTTTTGATTTCAGAAAGTGTGCTACCAACTATCGTAAACTGGCGCCTATATTTAAATTATTTGGGAATTTACTTATATGCATGTCAGTGGGATTTACCGAATTTAGAGCAAAAGTATTTGGGACTATTTGTATTGTTTAAGTCGAAGGAAGTGTTCTTTGCAAGGCTTAGAAAGTTTTGATTAGCAAGTTGCCAGTGCTGGATATACCGCTGAACCTCAAGCAATTTCTCGTTCCCAATCGTTACAGTTCAGTGGGAAAGTATGCTCTCACGGAAAGAGACAGGAATATGAAAGTGGTGCCATTTGCTTTCATGCATTTTTGGTTCAACGAGCAGTCCATTTATATACATGTCAGCCTGCTCTGTTCATTTGCATTTTCAAAAGTCTATAATGACTGGACTAATGATTAAACAGTCTTTTGATCGTTATTGTTCTTAATACGTTCACGCCGGCGCCAATATTCATGTTTTCCACAGCGAGGTGTTCCCAAGCACCGCCTGATGGGGCATGTGAATGCGAAGCCACCGTCGATGAACGCCGCCTGATGGTACACTCATATAGCCACCGATGGGAAGCGCCGGCGTGAACATGTTAACAATTGTGATATCTTGTGTGGGAACGTTAAAGACCTCTTCCATCTAAACTCCATCTACCTTTCTCTATTCGAGGAGAGAGAACTGGGTGAAGTCTAATCTTGAAAGGCAGCTCTGAGTATGAATCATCCGTTTAAACCCAGAGCCCCACCTTTGATGGTCTCGATAACTACTAATCTACTGAGACATCTCAAATTATATCTTTCATTGTATTAAAAAAAACGTAACATCAACCGCTGTAAATGTACAAATAGGTCACAACTATGAGTACTAAGCTACACATTCGGAGGTATTAAATACAGGAAGATAGGCTTAACACTTTTGTTGATTGATCTTCCTCCTTTTATTGTTAGTTATTCTTCTCTTTGCTCCTGTTAATTTGAACTCGCTCCCAGAATCTGAACTAAGTTTGAAAGAGTAAGCCTTGCTTATGCTAACCAACCTCAATTTACACTTTTACCTTATCGTATCCAACATTTTTTTTAAATTATATTGAACAAATCGTGTACTTACAAGTCTAATGCATTCCTGTTGTTTGCTGAGGGGGATTTGTAGCCAAGTTGTTGCCACAATTCTCGTTGAAGAATTAACAAGAAAAATAGTTTGAGGCGTTTTTGGTGGCACTCTTCTCCAAACCTTCTTAATTGGCAAAAGGTTTGGATTCATCAATAACTTCAATTTCTGTACTTGTTCGAATGAAATTGAATGTACTTTTCGTGGTATCAACCATTGCACGATGTGTTCACAGCCAGCTGATCGTAAAGTTCCCCAGTAGACAAAGTAATCACTTCTAAAAGGACATATCAAATCTTTCAAAGGGAACGGTTCAATGTTGGTCACCGTATTAGCTTCTCTAATTGCAGTAATTCCATTAAGGATTTTATCGAAGACTACATTTTTATGAAATCTTATTTCATATAGATATACAATGATCATAACACCACCGGGTCTCTTGAGAGCGCGATCATGTGTGTAATAATTTTCGTTGAAATGAATCGAGTGCATCTCTAATGGTTGTCTCATGCCGTCGAGAGTATGTTCACTTCCTTCAAGAGTGCTATTTCCCCAAATAAAATGTAGTTGAGAGAAAATGTAGTTTCCTTTGAGCGGTCCACTATTTAGATAAGGATAATCTCCAAACCATTTACCAGATAAAATCACTAAAAACATTTATTATTAGCTATTTGTAGTAAATGTAAGTTTTTTTTTATTCTTACAAGAATTACCGGTATTCGTTAGCTTCATTTTCGTTGGGGGAATTTCATAATGAGTCCATTCTAAATTGAATAATTTCACTAACTTTGCTTCTTTGTAGCAAACGTCAATTGGTGCTAACTGCTTGCCGTCTGTTAGCTTTAGTGAGTGGATCCAGTCGAAATTTTTATCTTGTTCGAATCGTACATCTTCATACTCCACGGATTCTCTTTCGTCACAGAATTGAATCTTTAAATCCATCAAAATACGTTGACAATTTCGGATAGCTACGTACATAAAATTTCCTCTCAAATTTTAAAATTTTATTTCGCCGCTTTCTGACGTTAAAATATCTCCACAAGTAGGCAAGCAAGAAAGAGCACTTGGGAGTAGACTTTTGTTATAGCTAGGCTTTCCGTTCGAAGACGCTATCGTTCCAATATTGTTCACCATAAGGACCTAGGCCTTCAAAACATATGGCAAAGACTTACGACGGACATTTTTTTCCAAGCTTGAGCAGATGGCTTAGAATTCAAAGCAACAGGTTACATAAGAAAAATAAAATTGAAAAAAGTAAAGATTTGTAGCAACAGGAGCTAAAAAACCATCACAGGGTGTACATTTTCTCGAAAACAAAAGAAATGTAACGGCATGATAAATTGTTTAAACGTGGCACGTGTGGTTGCCCATACACATATGCGCTTTCCTTCATAGTCTAGAAGCGTATGCGATTACGTGCGAGTAATCCCTTGCGTGTATGGCTTACGTATATCTCCTTATCCCCCTTCCTATTGTTTATCCACTGACAATGCAGCGGTCAAAGGGGGCTGATGTCTGACTGGAAGTGAATAATGCATGGAGTTTTTGGAGCATGTATACAGAGGACTTCAAAAAATGTCAAAACCCCTTTTTACTTTCCGAGGTGCAAAAAATGTTTTCTTTTCCTCTAATACATGTAGAGCAAATAGCGAAGAGGACAAAGGAGGAGTAAACTAGTAGTGATTAACAGATAGGCTACATTTCTCAATACCACAATAAATAAGCTTCCTTATCTGTAAGAAGGCCGTTGTTCAATATTCTCCGGACAGATCTACTGCACCCTTCTCCCAACCTTCCCAATATGTACATCCTATAAATAGCCTATTCGAACTCCACTATAATAACCAAATTCATAGGTGCCAGCGGGAAGTGGAATAAAGTTCCAAGCTACGGCCACTAGCTAGGCAATGCATGAAACCATTTTGTCTAATGGAAGTATTTATTGCAAGCTCGCCAGCCTTTAGTTCTATACAACAAAATGCTTTCTCGATCAACACATATAAAAATGAAAGGTAAGAGTGGAATTGGCTATTAATTAAGTGGTCTAGTTTTCATCCCTCATATGCAATCAAAGGTTTTTCCTCAATTGGGCAAAAAGCCTAATCTATTCATCTTTTCATCCTCATCTTCCACGTTAACTTGAAGCCTTTATCAAGATAATTAAGATGGGATGAGAGTTGCACAGAATTCAAAAACTTGTGCTTCCTGTTGACGAGTACTTGAACCTTTGGTGAAACCAATCCTCAAAAATCTTAAGGCTGGGCTCTAAAAATTCACAAGAAGTAGAGAAGCCATGTTAGACGTGTGATGGTAACCAGAAATCACCATTCCTTATCACAGCCACGTACATGCGTTCAATGCGTTCTTACTCAATGCATTATATAAACATTTTATCAACCTATCCTTGAATAGAATTTAGAAAACTCGCTAGAGACAAGAAGAAGAAGATAAATTAAATTACGCGAAATATTTTGTGAATAAAAGAATCAGAGAAAACGACATTATCAGCAAATTTAAAGATGTCGGACGATAGCAAAAAGTACAGATTAAAGAATACCCTATCACTTTCGTCTGCAGTTAATCAATTGTCACCATCGAGTTCATCCAAAGCAGAAGTTCATCCTGCCGAAGTAGTATTACAAGATATCATTGATCATGTTTTATGGATTGAGGGGGGCCAATACGATGGATCTGTTTCGACCTGTGTAAGTAATACATCAAGATCTGAGTCAAGTTTAATCGATGAAGCGAAAAAGGTAGATAAGAGATTGGTTTATTGGAAAAATTTTCTTGAGCGTAACGAAAAGATAGGAAAGAGGTTAGCACGTCGTACAGGAAAAGATTATAGCCAATTGGTAATGAATATTACCACCGAGCATAGGCGAATACAGCTTGTAAAACGGATTTTGGATTTCGCAGAACGTCTTCGACCAGAAAAACTTATGACAAGGAGAGAGAAACCTATTGAATTGGAAACTCCATGTGCTGAAAGTCTTTATGAAACATTACCAGCAACAGAAAAGACGGGAGTGCCAACATTAACAATCGTAGATGTTCCAAAAATGATTTTAGAAGAATTGAACTTACAAAATGCTACGCTAAGTAAATGGAGTTGGTTAAAGTCCAAATATCTTGCAGACAGATTGTTTTGTAAAGCGGACGATATTCGACGGGTACTTTCACATTACCCAGATTTTGAAAATCTTTCAGTGCTCGGTAAAAAGGAAAAGGATGATGTAAAAGAAGAGGAACTCCTGGAAACCACTTTAACAGAGCACTCAAACTATTTTCTAGACTTTCAAGTAACCGAAGCGGATATCGAAGAAATCGAAAACACTCATGAATATGTGGTCACAGTGAATGAACACGAACTAAATGTCGAAAATAAACGTTCACAAAACCTTGAATTTCATATAATTTGCGAGAGCCAACAATACGAGAGAGAAAAAACTGTGATGCTGCATCTTCGGAATTGTGGTTGGAAAGCAGTTGATTTCTATTGGGTCTGTGATAATCCAAAACCATCCAAATTCATACATGCAGAGTCGCAACGTCTCCCAGCATTCTATTTCGATAAGAATAACTTTAGACTTATTCCAGGACAGATTCTTGAATATCCTTTGATATTTTGCACTAAAAAACGAGGCATCTACAATGAGAGATGGTTTCTATCAACTGAACCATCGTTTTTTCTTCTCGGATTTTCAATCATAGTAAATTTATTCGGACACTGCAGCGAAGAGGAAATAAATGTTAAACTTTTTAATAAAATTAATGAAGATCTATTGGATAGAGCAGCTAGAAATATGACTATAAATTTATTGAATATTGTTGCTGTACAAGCCATTCCAGAGCCAGCATCAAAGACTCCTTATATACAACATTTTACTGAAAAGGAGATATTTACATGTCTTTATCCAGGAATCAATTTCAATCAAGCTTTCTTGGATGAATTGAAGAATCTATATCGAGAAGCAAATCTTGCTATCAGTTGTAGATGTTGTCCAGAGTGGAATTACGATTTGGATGCACTTAAAAAACAAATTCTAAGTATTGAAAATGTGGAAAAAAGAAAACAACTCTACTTTCAACTAATTAACATAATCCGTAAATTAAAGCGTGTTCCAATGCAATGTAAGTCCATATATGAAGAACAAAAATTCCTTTTAGTCAAAAGTGTTATAATAGCTACACTAGATAAAATCGACAATTTAGCTGAAAATTTACAAGAACAAATGCTAAAAACTAATCTTCCTTTGGAATTTGATGAAGTTTTAATATTAGATCGACAGAGAAATCCGCCAGCGATGACTTTTACAGCTCCACCCAATTCTGAGGAAGATGAATTAATTAATTCTATAAATATAGAAGAAACTGAAATGGAAGAATGCTATGCGGAGTCAATTAAATTGCCAGACGAAAAATCTCTAAGAAGCACGAATTCGAGTGTGAATCCAGTTTCAGTTGTTAAATCTGAGGCAATTAGGAAAAAACAAAAGCAACTCTTTATGGACTCGCTATATATGCAAGTGTTCGCTCATTTGGGAAATGCAGCTGAGGAAATTGCTGGAGTTATTGAAGGAGTGAAAAATTTATTTTAATATCGTCATTTATTCTTATTGTATTCAGATTCGTTTGATTGTTCTTGAAAATTAAAATATTAATTAGAGATTTCAAGATAATTGTTATAGTGAACCACCCCTAACTAAGAGCATTTCCTTTGCTTTGTATTTTTCACTTTTTATAGAAGCACAATAACTCGTGCTATTCATTGAAATCATTGTGCCATCGCACACGAGTATTCCTAATGCAGTATGCAAACAGGTTTTCTGGGGAAGAATGAGAAGAAGCAAAAAGATATCTCTCCAATGTGTAGAGATATCTCTTTGCTTCTTTTCACCTCTTCCTTAGATAACCGGTTGATCTTTATTACTTTAAGTTCCGATGCCAACAGGAGTTTTTTTCTGTTTTTCCCTTTGTATGATATGATGTGCTCAATGAATCAACATTTGATCAGCCTTGCCAGCCTACCTAACGCATATTAAACGAGAGATAATCATTAAATTATTACACAAATTTTATGAAAACACAAAATTATAAAATTTAACAAATACAATCTGAACACTTTTTCCTCTAGAATTTATCAACAATTCTTACATACTATAAGTACACTTCTATTCTTATAAATAATCATAATAGAGATTGGCTCTTGTTTAATTGTACAACTACACAAAAAATTAATTTTTTATTTCTATAATTTCGATCTTAATTTAATATTACGCGCAAATATCACATCTGGATTTTTAGGTGGCGTCTGTACTTCTCGAAAATTGTTGATAATTTTTTTGCTTTCATCTTTCGGACAAGATTGCAAATTTCGAAAAACTGCAACCTAAATAGAAACTTCTACTTAAAAATCTGGATGCACTGAATAAAAAAGAATAAAAGGAGATAACTTACTTGTTCCTTGGAAACGAATATTGGTGTCCTATAAATTACCCATGTAACACTCTCGAAATATGGAGCAGTAGTTAGAGATCCTTTGTAAGTGTAGTAATGTTTGCTTAATTCTTGCAGACCTATCCATGAAAGGCAATCTATAAAAAAAGATTTTTTTTTATAATATGAGCTGATTCCACAAATAATAGTTACCTACCAGAATCGATTGAAGCTTTACTATCCGGTTTTTGTACTATTCTTATACCTTCTGTAATTTTCTTAAATTCTGGGCAATCTTTATCACCGGATGCTTGTATAAAGAATGCAACAACAGCTAAACCATCGTGTTTATTTGTTGCCTCCATAAAATCCTTATATTTAGAATTAAAATGAACTGCATGTGCTTCCATTGAATACTTCATGCCTTCTAGAGTATGTTCACATCCTGATTCATCTGTTTCAGCCCAATGGAAATGCAATTGTTCGAATATAAACTTGTTGGAAAGCGGTCCTCCTACAATATATGGTTGCTCCTTACGTTTTGAAAATTTTACTACCGCCGAAGTTCCAGTATTTTCTACCTTTGCTACTCCTACGGGCTCCCAATGGCCATGATATTCTAGCGGGTCTACATCATCCATATGCTCAATTGCACGGTTACTGATTTCAATCGGTGATTGGACTGGCATTCTAAAATAATTTTTTTACTTATTTTTAATTCTTAAGTCCAATTAATGTGCAGCAAGTGCTAAAAGAAATATTTTAAAGAATTATGTTCACAAAGATACCTTTCCACTTCAGGTAAGAATTTAATCAACTGAAGCAAGTTAATTTAATAATTTGGCTGCTAGTATCAATCGTAAAATCATTAAGGAAATTATACAATTCCATTGCTCGAGTAAGCCACATCAATCGAGATAAATATTTTATCCAAACGGACACACAACAGTTTGCTCTTAACCTTTCTTTGACTGTTATAGAACTGCCTTTTAATAGTCCAGGATAAATCATTAATTGTTGCGAGTGAAAGGTGAGTGTGCTAATATTTCATATACATAGATACTACTGTACTGCGTATCAAGAAAATTACTCCCGTAGAAGAATTGCATGCTGGCATAATCGATCCAATGTCCATTCTTCCTGACTATCAATATCAAGCTTCGAGCTAATTGCATGCAAAGAACTTTATATTTTATGAGAAGTAATCGATATGTTAATAGTCGTCTATGTCCGTTATAATCTTAAAGTTAATTTAACTTTGAATATTGAATTTTTCGCTATATTCTAAATTGTGTCAATATGAGCAAAAAGCAAAAGTCACACGAAGTTTGGTACATATGTAAAAAAAAAAATATCTTCAGTTCATGATCTAAGTACAGAAAGTGGAAGGGGGTTAAGTGTGTGTAGTGTGTAGTTAACCGTCAAATGTATATAAAAACAACTTTTTTTCGTTGCATAAGTAAATACATACGTTTACCTTACGCTAGAACAGACAGGAAACTAACCAAAAGACACACAAAATACATTACAAAGCAAGTGCACAAGCTCAAGAAACTAATAAAGAATTTTGCATATGAAAATGTATCAATAGTATGATGTGTAAACTGATTACTACATATGTAACAAAGATAGTTAGTGACTAAAAAGAAAAGAATTGTTGAATAGGAGAAATGCTCTTCACTTAATACTAGCCCTTGACTGTCCGTGAATATGCCCAATTAGTTTATATAAGAAAAATGAATAGTCAGAAGTCAGACTGAAGAGAGTGGTATAAAAGAGGAGAAAACTATTCAAGTAATCAGTATCGACTGCGGTCTGCTGTTGTTTCTGGTGATAAATAAATAAATGTCTTTATTAGCAATAAGTCTTGCTTCATGATAATGGCCCGTATTGCTGAATCCGCTGGGAGAACTCAGTTTGCGAATTTGCCAGTTTGTGATTATCAAAAATGTTCGAAGTAAAAAAATCAAGTTTCCCTTGATTATTGAAAACAAGTGAATCGAATCCTGATACTTACTTGAATGTGGCAGTTCCACCGGCGAATTGAAAAATCGCATTGTGAAAGGGAAGTGAATCTTACTTGCGGCGGGAATCATTAATCCGTCGGATTGAACAATAGGGGCCAATAATAATATTAATAATGTACCTTTCTTTCTTATTTTTAATATTCTTATTATACTATCGAACCGGATAACGTTTGCGTATAAATTCTACAATTTTCTTTTTAAAAAACCTAAAATTGTTTTCATTTTTGCAATCACTTGGTTATTATATAATTGAAGTCCTTTATACATTACTGTATTTTGAGCCCTACTCGTTCCCAGTCGCTCCAACCTCAAGTCTTCCAAGTTGCGCAATCTATAAGGTTTCATATCCGCTACATACTGCAGTTTCCGTCATAAATACTCTGGGAGAAGATTATTTTCCATTTTGAACACCATTTTTAATACATTAAAAATCATTCGTTGATTTACTGATATCCATTTAAGAGTATTTAACATTGTACTATTTGGTGTTCTTTTATGGCAACATAATATGCTCCTCATTGCCCTGTTTTGTAATTCGTACATATAAAGAGAATTGATTGGCAATATCCGAAATGTGGCATAATTATGCTATTGTGAATATTAATTGCACTTTCCATAGATAATTTCTTTCTTATTTTTTTCATAAATCCAACCTTTTTAGCTATTTTTGCACAAACATAGTCCACATGAGCTTTGAAGTTAAGTTTTTCATCAATAATAACACCTAGGAATTTCATCTCATTCAATTTTTCAATCATTATCATTAACTCTTTCATTCGAGTTTAGAACCATACATTTAGTTTTTGTTACATTGAACTTAAGTTTGTTCATTGTTAAACACACATTCAGTCTTCCTAAGACTTCATTCAACTTTACAACACATTCACTTAAGCTCTTTCCCGATATAAAAATTAATGTATCTCTGCAAAAAATCGTATTTCGGAATTCGTTAGCAAGCACACAATATCATTTATATGTACTATGAAAAGAAGTGTTGCTGGCACTGATCCTTGCGGTACTCCTAGCCGAATTACATTATTATATGACATTTCACTATCCACCTTGGTCCTTTGTGTACGACCATCCAAAACACTCTGAAACCACTTTAACACTTTTCCGCGAATCCAATTGTTTCAAGTGTATTCTTTAAAATATATTTATCGATGGTTTCGAAGGCTCTTTTTAAGTCAAGAAATACAGCTACAACAATGTCTCCCTTATCAATTTCTTCTTTTCATTTCAGGATCAAACCAGTTAAAGTAGAATGCGCATGAATGGCTACATCTAAGTCCCGACTGATATTCTAATAAAATCTTATTTGATTCAAGGTATCGTACAAACTGTATTTGTGTGGTTCGTGACAATCAATCAATTTTACACATGCATAATTGCACGCTTAAACAGTGATAAACTCTTCTGTAATATTTATAGATTAATATTGTTACACTATCCTGGATTCAAGTCTCCAATGTGATGAATTTTACTTGAACAATTTTCTTCCAGGATCTGCGTTAACATAGTTCTCCGTTTTTGCTCGATCACAATATTTAGTTTTCCGGAATCTTTCTATGTTCAATGGTTCTGTTGGAGGTGGAATTCTATTTGCTGGGCATTGTGAGATATTAGTATTTACTCTACTCTTTGAATTCGGTGACTTGGAGCTTCTTTGTATTGCTTTAAACTATTTATATAGTCGTTTTGAGTGTTGCTATGAAGACTCTTGCTAGAGCATCATCAAATACTTATAAGAAGCTTTTCTCACACATTTACTACGGATGGTATACATACAGGTTTGAATTTTGATTGAACTTGGGTTCAAAACTAGTTATACCCAGGTTGACTCAACTCGACTGCATTTGATGAGATGAGTGGAGTCAAAATTATGGATGCAAATAGCGGGTTGATTTTTTTTTGCAGGCAGTTATGTGTAATTTATTGAGTCTCTCTTTTTGTAAACATATTAAGGAGGGCTACCACCAAAAGAAAGCTCACGATTTCTGTTCTCGAAAGCACAGTGGAACATAAACGCACGAAAGTATGCAATTTGAAAATTGAAACAAATCACTATATACATATGTACATGCAAAGCTATATGATGATGTGGTATTCGTGTGCATTGTACTCCAAAGTATTTCGGCCATCTGCACAGCAATAGGATTGCATAAGCATGGCGAGATTTTAGATTTGCTGTTGGATTTTTCATAGAACTTATAAAAAGTTCGGCGTGAGGAGCAGGCAAGGGACAAACGAAATGTGTTCGCTCTGTGCAGTTGGTCAGACACTTTTCCTTGTAATTTGTCTGGCTTCATTTATTGCTTGGGCAAATTTTATTTTACTGAAGCCGCTCATCAAATAAAACTCTTCCGAGAACTCTGAGTTGTAATGTTCCATATAATTTTGGTAATGTTCATACTATGTCAGTTTTACCAGTTTATTGACTAGATAACCAAAGAACTGCGTTAAAGAGTTAAATTTGACTTTACCAACAACCATTTTCTCCTTCCTACTGCTTCACTAAAACGCATTAGGAATTAAGATCCATACAATAAAATAAAAAATACCGGGACTCCGCATTTTGAGATATTCAAGGATAACAGAAATATCCATTATCCTTGAAAGCAAATTTTCAGAAAAAATATTTTGATTAATTTATTAATATATGGATCGCAAATTTCATCAAAATCAAAAAAAAATTACACAAAATTGGTCGATTTTCTGTGTAACGACTTATAGGATTATATATTTCATATACACAAATTTACATACCGAGCAACATTCAGTTTTCTCTTCTTTATTCCATAATTATTGGACTGCATTTTACTAACATGTTCCATGATTAAATAATAGTTACTCACAATCAGAAACAAATATATTATAAATAGAACTGCCAAAATAATTTCTCGCCTCCGAAGCAAAAATAAGAAATTACCAATGATAAAACTTAAAATATTCCGCGAAATCTACACTCATATACCGAATACAGAAAATGACGGCATACACTTTCCGAGCCTGCACACTACAGCCCGTCGCAGAGCTTTCAAAACAAGTAAATACTTTCCGAAAGCACATCATTCCATCTGACGGTGATGAAATGAATTAAAAACGCCAAATTGTATGCAAAATATATAAAAACAAGACATTTTTGTCGTTACCATAGTTAACATTATTGACTTTATTTCCTTTACCATTGCATTAAAAAATTTGAGTTTTTCAAAATAAACAGAAAAATATTCGATCTTTGTTACAAATTGAATTTTCTTTCCAATAATATCATAATTGTGATAGTTATTCGTCTTTGAAAATAGCAACTTTCAAACCAAAATATATTAGTAACCAAAACTTTTTTACTAGTTTTCTCTCCGTCACTTCCTCTTGCACTTCAAGATCTTCCATACTCAAGTACAAATTTATCTACTTGATGTACCATTATTGCGTTATTATGTACCAAACTTTGCAAATTATTATATTATTATTATTTTTGACACGTCATTACCTAAGTTTATGCTTTTTCTCAAACTATGTGGAATTTGGATCATGATAATACGCACAGACTTGACGCAAAGTCGTATTAACTTTTCGTGTTTTTTAAGATTTCAGTAATAACCCCCCTTAAGTCTACGGTAAAATTCGATAGAAAATGAAACTCAACTTGTTATCTCAGCTACTTCTTTATTTAAATTCATTTTATTCTAAGAAAGATTGTCCTGCCTGAAATTAGATATTACTATCCCGGCCTGAGATTTTTCTTACATCTGACGAACATGGATTAGAATAGGATTGAGACAGGCTCTAGGCTGATTTTTCTGAATACCCTGCATTTCTTGATAGACTGCCTCGGTTTCCAAGAGATTTTGCTAGCGTGAATGCGCGGACGCTAATATGCAGCGCAAGTGCGCTGTAATCAAACAAGAAGCAACTTATCAGAAAGGTTTCTAAGAAAACGCCTGACGAAATTGCGCTCGTATCGCGGACGCTAATGCGTCGTAATCAAAATTGTTTGATTCCGACGCATTAGCGCCAGCGTTTTCAGTGGACGTTTGCATTTCACATCACGCAGTCATGGCAAAAACAGTGAAGTTTACAAAGATTGATCACTGATTTAGTAAAATATCGTTATCCATTAAATGTTTTTGGTTGAAATTTCAAAGACCTCTTCTTCTCTTTTTTTCTGAATTCCTTTTAAACAAACTCAACAATAACAGATTTTCTTTATCTACATATATCTTCCTCATGCAGTAAAAAACCTTCACTTTCAAAACTCATTCTACCATTAAAATAAATATTTTGGTCGTATCAACTAGAAATTTTACACACGACAATAATTTCTTTGGAAACCACACGGGACGACCTTGAATGGTAACGCATTTAGGCTGGCGCGTTTGCGTTGCACATTTGGGTAGGCGGAATCTCTTGATTTAAGTCAGATGAACACTTCAGCAATTTCCACCGCTTACGTAATTACACCACACATTCATAAAAAACCTTGATTCTACCTTAACTATGTATCCTACTATCATTATGTGCTATATTTCATCCTTTGAGTTTTTTTTTAATACTTCACAAACAAATCAACTACGACTACTAAGCAACGACGTCTTCAATTTGGAAATATCTATCATAAACTGCTTTCTACCCAAAACATGCTCAGCATTGTTCCGAAACCGAGGTAAAAGATCCTGCTATATTATAAAACAAATGTAATCTTACGTTTATCAGTCGCTTCAACAACATTTGGATGCACCATTGTTAACTAAGTCGTTTAACCATCGAACAGGTAGTCAAATACGTGAGTTGAAAATTTCAACTCAATCTTTCAATATAGCTTCGAAATGATGAATGACCGATTTTTTAGAAACTTTTTACATATGTATATACATAGATACTTTTGAACGTCACGAGAAAGAACATTTTTTTCGACGATGCTAAGAGCGAACCTTTTTTTTCTATCGCTCTACACTTTAAAAATAAGTGGCTCTGAAACTCCCACTGGAAGAGTGAAAAATGATTTTCTCAGATTTTCGGCCTTTCGCCACATTTTTGCTACGAGGACACTTCATAGAATTAAGTGATATACTGTGCTTTACATCTTTCTGAGACACCCTGCCTAATTTAAATCTCGCTAATAAATCAAGTGTACTTGAACCGGGGTGTTTCCTTCGTTCATTTTCGTTCAAGATTTCCTTTTCTAGAAAAAGCATTGAATCCCACGTGTAAATTGGGTTGAACTAAACGATGCTCAGCTGGCAAACGGTAAATCACAGGAGTTTTATGTACATTTACAGTATACTTTCCCAGAAAAAGAAGCCTCTTCTGAACTCAAAAAGGATAGGTATCTATTGACATTTGAGCTTGAGCACTGCATTGGTCCTTACACATATCTAGAGAAAATTTTTATGGATCACATATTTGCCTTATCCAGCTCATAACTATAAGACCAATGCCACACGAGCGCCGTATACCGCCCTCCTGTTTGACCGAGCGCCATGAGAGTATGTACATATTATGGAAATGTACACATGAGCTCCCCGCGAACCAATTTGGTACAGAGCGAGCTGTAGTGCGTCACAAGGACTACTACTAGGTAACTGCATTGCCACACGAGCTGCCAAATGGGCGCGTGTTATTTGAAATTAGAAGCGGGGAGTTTTTAATATCGTATAAAACTTTTAAATTATAAACAAGAGAATTGATGTTGATAGAGGAGATACGCCAGAGACCAGATCTGTGGGATACTGCCAACTAAATATACAAATATCATAATAACACATACGATAATAGTTGAAAGTTTTTTTGAAAATTCCTTCAATTTATGATGTTTCAAAGAGAAATGCCCGGTAAAATATCTTCCGCTGTTTAATGGATGCACCCAAAAGTTTTTTTTTCCTTTTTTCCGTTATTTTAAAAGATTTCCAACAGAACATAAAAATAATACATTATTTGGAACATTCATTCTGATCAAAAGTTAAAATCAAGGTAAATAGCTAATAGAAAAGAGCAACATAATTCTCCGTTGTGCGAATAAAGTTATGCTTTAATTTTTAACTTTATTTTATTTTCATTATTTGTTGTTATAGCAGCTATAGTAATACTCACTCTTTGAAAATTTCATGTGTCTACCTATTACGGTTCGAGCAAAAAACGCCGAAAAAATCACGTTTCTTGTATGGGGGCCCTTTTTATTATTTTTTTTTATTTATATTTTTATTATTTGTTATGATAACGGCAATAGAAATACACGCTGTGAAAATTTCAACTGTCTACCTATTACGGTTCGCCATATGGACGAACAGCGGAGGCTTAGTGATAGGGTCCCGTTGGCACCCTTTGGGTACAGAACCCTAAAAAACATGAAAAATCCATAAACATATACACATACTAGGTCGGTTCGCGTACTTCTCGTGAAAAACTTTCTGGGTAAAAACTTACTCGTGTGGTGAGGGAAGTATGTATATGTAAAAAGTATGAAACAGTACGTGAACGCTTTTCATGCAACTTCGTGAAAAACGAGAAGAAGTGAGTAATAACATTTGCAAATTGAGTATTGTTTTATTTTTTACCTTGTTGCAATATTGCATAGGTCCAAGGAGAACATTCAATAGACATTGCATTGTCCCAAAAATGAGTACGAGAACAGACCTAACATATTTATATTTAAATACATATACTTAAAAATGTTTATGGTATAAAATATGACTTGTTCGAAAAAGTAACAGAACTTTTAACGCATACTGTATATACATATAACACTTTTGATTAGAATGAATAGAAGTAAAGTAAAGCAATAATAGTGAAAAGTGATAAAAATTACAACCAAATGGGCTTCATTATAAAACATGCTGACTCTCAACATAAATGAAATGTTGCTTAATTTCGGCTTCACTTCATCTTAGCATGTATACTATTTATTATTCAAAGGAGATTCAAAATTCAATTGCATTGTTTTGCTTTCTTTTTATTTGTTTTATTTTGAAAATTTTACTTAACTACAGTAGCAAGCTACGAACAAATGTCATTGGTGTTGTCTTAACAATTGTTTTATTCGTATGTTCGTCCACAATTTTTTAGTATACGTATAAAGGTCGCGTATACAAAAAAATTCTGGATTGGATTGTTTTCTTCATAAAATTAGCATAACAGAGTTTAAGGACGAAAAAACAAAAGCTGCTATGTAAATGGGGGGTTTATGTTATTTAATGAGTGGACTTTATTCCTTCCTGGCCGGCTGCATTTACATGCAGCCTTTTACTTTGTTTCTGTTATCTCTAATACTTGCTGGACTTTTTGTGACTAACTATCACTATGCAAAGCAATTTTGTGATGCATTCCTATACAGCGGAGACAGTTCAAAGTGCAGTGCTCAAATTGATTATGATTACAGTTTGGTGAAAGGTAATTTTTTGCATGTAATATATATGCAAGTAAGACATGTTTTCAATTAGTCCTTACACATTTTTTTCTAGGCCCTCACAAATGGAAAGAACTCTTCCCAGCTGCAAAGGGATGCTATCAATCACCAATAAACATTCGAACTGAAACTACGGAGATTTTAAAAATAAGCGAACCGCTTATCTGGAACTATTATGACGAGCTGCCGGCTCGAGTTGTCATAGAAAACAACGGACACACAGGTAAAAAAATGCAATAACACAAATTGAATCTGAATGTTCAATTTAGATACATTGATGCTGTAGATTCACACAAATTTTAAACTTGTTTTAATTTTTTTCAAAGTTGAGCTTAAAGTGGAATATAATGGTAACCAGCCTACGATAAGTGGTGCAGATCTTCTTGAAAGCTACTCCTTTGTATCGCTGTGCTTTCGTTGGAGTCTATTAGATGACGAAGGTTCTGAACATTCTGTCAATGACAGAAAATATTGTTTAGAATTGCAAGTGCGTATTTTATTTTTTCTGTGGTACAAATTTAATGGAATTATTATAAGTAAATATATTTTTTTTAGGCTACTCACTTATCGAGGGAAAGCGTCGACTTCAATACAAACTATATCGGTGACTTGGGAATTTTAGTGCTGAGCTATTTTTTTACAGTAAGATCTTTGTTTTTCATATATATCTTGAAAACAGTTACAATTTAAACTTAAATAGATAACAAAATTTGAGAATCCATATTTGGATCCAATAATTCTTAATTTGCATGCCATTCGTGAACCTTCCAAATGTGCTGAGATTCCACCTTTTCCAATATCATGGCTTTGTTATCCTTACAAATCTGGATTTTATAGTTACGGTGGATCACTGACGGAACCACCTTGTACAGAGGGTGTCACTTGGTTTATTCAACCTGAACCAATGGCCATTAGTGAGAAACAGGTAAACAATATTATATTCTTTATTCAAACTAGATATTGTAATATATTCATTTGTTGTAGCTATCAGAATTTCGATCACTTCTATCAAAGAATGGGTCCAAAATATTAAAAAATTCCCGCCCAGTGCAGAATTTGAATTCAAGGATAGTTTGTTATAATCGCTACGATCAATTTGCCAGACCATCAGAATCTATTGTGGAGAGCGGGGATCAATCGACTCAGGCTATTTGCTCCTAAGCTAATTATATTTATTTAAGATGTTTAACGTCTTACAAAGTGTGTTCAATAGATTTTATTTACACTTTTTTTTATTTTAAACTCGATAAATTTTTTGGTGAAAAAATGGGGTTTGCTTAATTTATAAAACTTGAAATTAAATAATGTGTTACGTGCAACAATAATGGGATCTAATTTTATATGTTTCAGTTTATGTAATGCTAAGTGTTTGAAACTATAAGGACAAGCGACAGGGATGTTTTGGAAATTCTAGGTCAATTTTGTTATAATAGAAAATGTCTGATGCAGCAAAAGGAGCAGACAAGTCAAGCTGCCGAACGAACTATGAGTCGAAAAAACATTAGAAATACCTATGTAATGAAAAATTTTTAAAGTGTTTCAATTCTACCTTAATGTCTGAAGTTTCAAGAAGTACATTGATTGCATCACCTATGGTATGAATGAGTCACATCCCGGTGACGGATTAATGATTCCCGCCGCAAGTAAGATTCACTTCCCATTCACGATCACTGACATATATAACATGGACTGCCTGATTTTCTATTTCATAGAGGTCAACTTTCGTTGTGTGACTATTATCTTAATTCCAAGCTTTATTTTCGCTTTAATATTCATATTAAAAATTCTACAAATTACAGATGCATTCGAAATTATTTCTATTCTTGGAAGCTTATCTTCTATAACATCAAATATTTTTTAAACTTTATTTTTGAGGTAATAAAATTAAGCAATCTTTGTCTGCCTGTCCCTAAAAGTAGGTATGGGGGACAGAGAAAGGATTACAAATGTTGTATTGCCATCTACTTCTATTCTATATATTCATTGGGAAAACCACTGAACAAAAACTGGACTATGGTGGATTTCGTATAGAATTTATTGTTTTATTTGAAGAACTATAGAAAAGTTATCCCATAATAATATCAAATAATGTAAGCAATTTCAGGAGTATCAGTAGTCCATTTCATATATGTCAGTGGAACTACCACATCTCAAATCAAATCAAAGTGTATTTATTTTATAAACCCCTGCTTAAAACAGCGTATAACGCTGGGTTCTACGAGAGTACAGAGTATGTTCAATAGCTTACATAAGATATAGCAAAATAAACAATATATTAATTAAACAGGATTCAGTTAGCCTAAATTAACAGAAAATACAGATAAAATTAATAGCTTATATGGTTACGGAGGTATATAGAATATCAATTCCATTAAATTGAGTCATAAATCATTAGTTAATAGTTTGGATTTAATAAGATTATTGGTGAGGCCAATAACAGCACAGATAGTAGCATAAACATTAAAAAGATAACAGCTCCATTATCAGCTACAAACACTTAAACACAAATCATTAAATCATTCAATCATTAGGCCATTAAACAATTAAATAATTTGATCATTAAACCACTAAATAATCAAACCTAGCACCTAGCACAGAGGTATGGCACCAAGATTCATATTGTGTGATCAAGGATTGGAAAGCATTAGGGAGCATTAAAGGATTAAAATACCAGAGGATCCAGTGAAGTTAATATGTTGAGCAAATATGTTGAAGAAAATATGCTGAGGAATTGTATTCCGCCTGTTAGGGATTAAGAATTACTGAGTATGGAGTCTGGAATCATGATCAGATCCGATGGTCATATGAATGAATGGTTGTATGGAAAATGCAAAATGTGCATATACGGGATACTAATAAAATTAATTCAAATTAAATAATTAAAATGGACTAATTTGAAGCGGAACAAAGTAATAACTAGAACAGTAATAAAAAATAGAAAATAGTAAATAAAATAAAATCGGTAGAATGGTAAAAGTAAAATGGGATAGCGTACTACATCTGTATTGCTCAGACATTACCAATACTTAGGAACTATAAATATAGTGCCAACGTTTGCCAGACTAAGTCAGCTGTGTAGTGCCGTAGATAGTTGGTTTGGTACAGAGATATATTAGGTTCCTGAGGTTGCATATTAGGTTCAACATCCTAAGAGCTAAGAGCAAATAAGGCTTTCGCTGCAAATTCGCCAGGCCAGCTGAGCTCTTATTTCCTCCGACAATCCATTCCAGCTTGTGACCCCGTGTGCGAATATGCTTTTGCCACCAAACTGTGTATTTATGCTTGGGTAAATAGCCTTTTGTTGTCCCTTCTACTCCACGAGAAGCGATTCTTTATATAGCCTGGTAGAATGCCAAGTCTGGTCTTATGTATAAATGCCAGTGCTTTGAGTTCATATATGCATTCCAATGATCCGGGTATCAGGATATCCAACAGTGGGCTTACATGAGCTCTTCCTCTGAGATTGAACACGTATCTGGCACATCGTGTTCAACCCGGTCTATGAGATTGGATATAGCACGACATCGGCGTAATGGAAGTGTGGCAAAATCAGGGCAGTGAACAGTCTAAGCCTAGTTGTTTCGTCAAAATGGGGTGAAGCTCCGTAGAGATATCGCAGCCCATGATATACTCTCGCGCACATTAGATTGATCTGTGCTTTCCAAGTGAGATTGGAATCCATAAGGAGACCCAACATTTCTCACGGCCTTTGTTGCGAGAGGAATATTATGACCCATTAGGGTTATCGAAGTTATCTGAGATCAGATGTGTGCTTCTCTCTGGCCTTATTGCATAACAAATTGCTTGCGTTTTGCAAGGATTCAGCGCTAGCTCATTTAGGACTGCCCAGTTAACGATCCTGTCTAAGGCACCGCTGATGTTAGATACCAAAGCCTGCGATTCCTCCATCCGTGCTCCAGCGTAGATTTGTATGTCGTCCGCGTAGATATGAGAACGAAATTCGCTTAGATTTTGGCTGACGTCATTGATGAAAAGAGAGAAGAGTAGGGGAGCAAGGACGGCCCCTTGCGGAATCCCTGAACTCACCCTCCTTAATGTTGAGTTATTCTCACCTAATCTGACCATAAAACAGATAACTGTGAATCATCATGCATGCAGAATGAGAGAAACCAAATTGTGATCCGAGCTTTGATACCATCTTGCCATGCGGGACTGAGGCAAACGCTCTACTAAAGTCAAGGAGCACATGAATGCAGAGAGGCCCTCGTCACACATGCCTCGAATATCTGCTGTGACTTCCAAAAGAGCCGTGTTGGTTGAATGAAGGCGCCTAAAACCTGACTGCCTGTTATTAAGTAGTCCTTCCATACTGATAAAATCAGAGATTTGGTCAGCAATGATAAATTCAGTCACTTTAGAGATTGCAGGTAGACTTGTGATTGGTCGCCATTCTGAAATGTTTGTAGGAGACGATGTTTTGGGGATAGGTGTAATCATGCCAACCTTCCACCTGCCTGGGAAGTGTGAGCAGGTCAAAAGTCTGTTAATGAGATGAGTGATTACAGGTAATATATAGGGTAATGTTATTTTATAGAATTTGATGGGGGCGTCTTTGTATCCCATAGCATTTGATTTGACTCGCTGAAAAGCGTTCACAACCTCCATCTCCGATACGTTACTTAAACTGAACTGAGGCATGTAGTTGCCTTGGTCATGATTAGTATCCGGATTTGAGTGTAGGCCTTCATTTGATTCATTAGTACTACCAGAGGTGATACCAGACACAGATGTCCGGGATGGAAAAGAATGACCAGCTGAACTTGAGAATGAGCTATGAGCTTCCGAAGCTATGAAAGAGGTTTCGGTATTGATTTCATTCGTAGTAACATTATTAGCTTGAAATGATTCGTCTGATAACAGAGACGGTCGCACCGGTTCCGCCATACTACATAAGTACTCGTTTGGGTTTATATTAGATTTTTGTTTAGCTTTGGATCCTAAACCCATCTCATTCACCTTCTTCCAGTTAATGGCGTTCCCTTCTCTAATTCCTCAAAGGGTATTTGATCGCAGCCTTGCTCTGATCATGTAGTCTGCAAGTCTCCTATGCTTATGATAAGTTCTTTAGTTAGTGTGCGTTTTATTCGCTTTCCACTGCCTGTATGCAATGTCGCGAATTTGACAAGCCAAAACAACTCCCGGTGTATTGTATATAAGTTTGCTAGTTGAGTGGATCCGAATAGTCTTCAGAGGAACTTGTCTCTCAAAGATTTCGCAGATGGTGTCTGTTAAATGAATGGCCGCTGCTTCTGGATCAGGCTCATTATAAACAGGGGACCAGTCCGCACTGGTTAGGTCCGCCTGGAGTGCATCCAACTGAATACCATTAAAATTGCGAAACGATTTTGTTAGGAATGGAATAGATAACGGTAGATCCAATGATGCAAATAAGATTTCATGGTCAGAGATTCCAGGACATTGCCCAGTTGTTGACGGACAGAATTGGGAGAGAGCCATTAGAAGATCGATGACTGAGGCCGAGCTCGGGCCATGTCGGGTAGGTTCATTATTAAGGATGATTAGCCCTTTTTCACATATATGGTCTTTAAAAGCCCCTGAGAGCGCAGTTCCTGATTCTATGTTGATATTAAAGTCACCGTCAATTAATACTCTCGATTCACTTGTTTTCAATAATAAAGGCAAACTTGATTTTTGACTTCGAACGTTTTCAATAATCACAAACTGGCAAATTCGCATTCAGTTCTCCCAGCGGATTCAGAAATAGGGACCAATATCTTCAGCAAAACTGTAGAAAAGTTGTTACTTATTCCAAATAATAGTAAGTCAGAAAGCCATATTTACTGAGTATCATTTCTGATACGTATTGCTAATTGGTTCTTTAACTAGGTAAAGTTGAGATGTTTCAGACTGCTTCCTAGCAAAAATTAATTTAAAGACAATCGTTATCGTAGACATTTTGAGAGCATTGGCATACGAAGAGAGAAACTTCCATCAAAGTGATTCCCTGCTTAATATAAAAAATATTGATACTTAATATTTCAAAAAATAGCACAGAGTTAAAGCATTTTCTATAAAATCTTGCTTCGTATATGAACATTAAAACAAAAGTTGCATTCTCTTATAAACAGCGCAATGACTGGTTGCAATGCGTAAACTACCGGGAAGCTTCATAGTATACGTCCTAAATTTTTATTTGATTTCCTTTAAAACATCCCATTAAATTAAATGAAAATGTATTTATCAATAAGTCACGTTGAGTAATGGGTGCATCGATTGATCATACTTGCAGGTTACCGATTAATTGCATATTTAGCAGAAGTAGATTAATATAAAAAAAATACGAGTGAGTACATTGAATATCGTATTTAGATTAAGATTTAAGAATAAAACAAATTGAAAATAAACGATAGTTCTGCCTTATCCAATTGAAGAATTTCAAAGTTTACAAGTTTTTTAATAGAATCAGTAGGTACCTGAAGATTTTACACCAGCCAAATTAATTCTTAAGGGCTCAACTCAAAATGTCATTAAAAAGTAGTAATGTAAATCCTTTCACGGTCCTTAATAGATACATTTACTAGATTCACATAATAATGCAGAACATTTTCACAATCACCAGACACCTGTTGATTTACGAGATAAATTTTGTAAACATCAAATAACCTTTACGTGATTCTAATCTATTGAAGTGAAACCCACCTAAAGGATGAAGGAGCCATAAATATTACACTGTTAAAAAACTGTGAATTTAAAAATAGATAATTTAGCTTAGGACTTAGCCACACCTGGTTCCTAAAAACTATGGATTTAATTGCAGAAAAATACTAATAATACTTATTTTATGGTTAAATATATTTTAATTTATTAAAAGTAAATTAATGATGCAAAATTATATATGATCAAATAAAAATTTCCCTGTTTTTCTTAAATTGACCTAAGTAAATTATTTGTTTTAAAGTTGCCTAGCCTAGCCTATTTCGACTTTCAGTAGAGTGTGTTTGTGTCTTCTTCGATGCGAAAAGGTTTTGTTAAAAACTTTTGTGATTTGGGCAGTTTTTAGTGTGATATGGACGCTTTTTACGAAAAAAGTATATATTTCTGATTTATAGCAACTAGTGTACTAAGAAATGTTATCGCGGTATGAAATGCCCAATTAATATAGGCAAATTGTATTCGTAATGAAGTTCTGCTGCCCATGTAATGTACCTTCATCGTTTCGCATTCAATAAAAAACGGATGCGGTCCACCTCATCAACAATAAAGTTTTTAGTGTATCTTTTAGTATAAAATTGAAGTATGAATATGTGAAGTTTAGTAATTTTAAGTTAGAATGCGGTAGCAAGCAGATAAGTTAAAAGAAATATGACAGATTTCTTCTGACATTGCGATTGGCTGTGATCTCACACACAAGATACGATTTCTTGTCTTAACACCGAGGATTTTTGTGCCTTGAAAATGTCCGGGATTTCGGATGAACATAGACGTCAAAGGTAATTGATATAATTTATAATTTAATGCAACATTTGATTTTAACTAAAGAAACAGTTTCAAAACTAAAATTTTCTAAGTAAAAGAGTTCTTTGACCATTGACGTTCTCTGTGCAATCGCGCATTGTCACGTTAATTTTGAAGGATGAAACTGGCCTAAATTGACAGATGAAATGTCAGCGATTTTTGTGGAGTTTGCGATTTTCTGCATTCTTTAGCTGTAACAGTAAACTTCTTGTAATATAAATGATATATAAGCTAAGAAACGAAAACAAAATTTTATTAAATAATTGCAAAGTGTTTTTCATATTTCTGTATTGACTGATATGGAATAAAGCGAATAGTGTACATGGGATGAATTACCTTAGTGCAACAACATCTGCATTTTCATTGTAGCGTTCGAAAATTTTGAGATTTACATTGAGATGAAGCTTACGAAAGGGTAGGTCTAATAGGTGTGGCGCAGGAAAATATATATAAGGGCAAAAATATTGTAAAAAATTAGCTATATTTTTGGCATAAAATTGAATTGATAATGCCTACATAGTATTAATGTAAATAAGTAATTTATCAATCCATTCAGTTTCAAATAAGGATTTATACCATTCTAAGGGATTCAAACGTTGACAAGGAGCTATAGTGGAATAGATTGTTTCCAATCATCTAAAAAGGAGCAAAGAAGTGTATTGGATGGCATTACAATTCACAATACCAGAATCTGTCGGTACAGTTTTAGCTTACCTCATTCATGTAGGCTACGGCTCGGGCAGAACTACATATTCTATGCATGCTCCTGGATATTTTGTTGTTAATAAAAAAATATTTATATTTTTTATTAGTTACATAAAACTAAACTAACTATGTATGATCATTTTTTGCTTAAATGAAGAAGTAGTAGGCAGAAACTCAATAAAAGTACAATTCTGGACAAAATCTTAAATGAGATATACCTATCTGATTATGCTCTCTAAAGTTGCTATCAATTAGCAGATACACTGATTAGCAACTATAGGCATACCGTGAAGCTTGATTTACCTTGATACATATATACAGGGTGATTTGTAATTGATGATCATAAATGAAAGAAATGATAGGTAGAAATGTTATAAAAAAATAAATAAATTATGGAAGAGGGATCTTAACCAGGTTAATTAGGAACAATGTGCTTCATAGCTGATGTCGTAATCCTTCGACATCCAACAATTTTGCACTTTACAAATATTATGAATTTAAAAAAAAAATCAATATATCCTTCATTATTACAATTGCACGCCATTGGTCTTCCTCTTCCTCTTTTGATATTCGTCGACCTTACCCTGTCACTAAGTTTGTTTAATCATCTCCGATCCCGGCTTCGCAATGTCGGTTGAAGCTGTAGCTCGAATCCCAGTTTGTTTTTATGCTCAGCTCAGCGTAACTAAGTTCACCAGATTTTGCAGTACACTGTAATGCAACGACAGCTCATTTTGTACTGATTTTTTTTTTTTTTTGATAATTTGTGCAATTTAGCATAGGTACCTTGCAATGGTTTTTCGCAAAGGTCTCAACGAGTCGAGATAATGACTTTCGGTTTTTTCTCAATCAAAGATAATAGATTATTTCAGTGGAAGAAAGTGCCATTCATTTTGCGAAATAGACCCTATAGGTGGCATTGAATGTAGTATGTTCGGAAATTGCAATCGAATCTAGATTTGTTGAAAATAATTTTTTTAAACAATTAGGGGTTCAGTTTCCTTTTTGTTTATATGCTACTTATGTTTATTCTTGCCTAGCTAATCTTAACTACGTCTATTATTGTAGGCTAATTTACAACATTTTTTCAGTTGCCTACCTATCTCTATATCTTCTACTAGTATCATTGACCAATTCTTGTTCTTGCGATCCTTTTGCCAATGCCCTGAGGAGAATAGTGTCAGAGTAACAAGAGCGGCAAAGAAAGACGAGATATATAGGTGATGGCTTTATTAATTGCAGCTGTGTAAGGAGTTTGAGAAGGGATCGGGATTCTCGGGAGACAATAATTCGGGAGGGGCTGGAAGAGGTCCTGTATTTGTCCGTATTGTTTTTGTACATGCCGTCAGTATGTGCTCCATTGTCAGCGGTACTTGAAATTCTTCACAACCAGGCTGTGGCGTCCTGGTTATATAGTAAGAATGGGTGAGTCGGGTATGACCTTTTCGCACTTTTATTATTTTGCCACCTTGCCATCTGGATTAATCGGATTTGTGTTTTAGTGGGATAGTTTGCCTCCAGTTTTTTGCCAGAAATGTTGTTTGACTTTCCCATTATTCTATTTTTTCTTTTGCTATCTCTATTTTAGCACACCTTCGAATAAACGACTCACATGGTGGTATTATCAAATCGCTTTGTTGATGTTGGTCTGCCAGTCCTTTTGATAATTTATCGACGGCCTCAATGTCAGGAATACCGGCATGTCCCGATATGCAGGATATCTTGGTTTGATCTTTTGCCTGTTTCGAGCAACCATTTTATGATTTTATTGAAAGGCTCATGAGGTGTGGGGTTGATTATTGCCTTGAGAGCTGCCATAGCGTCTGTGTAAATTACTGCCGATTTTTCTTTTTTACTGGTCAGATTTACTGCCATGTGAATCGCATATGTCTTTGCCTCATATGCTGATGCTTTTGGATGGAGACTACGTTTGTGGTTCTCCAGAGGAGTGGTTTCCACCGGCCTATAAATAACAACCGCGCTGGATACATGGCTTTCGCTTTTAGACCCGTTGGAGTATATTTAGAGGTCATGCTTTGACGCTGCGATAGCCCTATACATTGTCGGTGGCGTGTACTTTTTGGGGATCCTGGAATTGGTGTGAGAAAAGATAAAGTTATCTGAAGGTGGGTAGGATCTTTTGTACGGAGGAGATAATAGATTACTGGGTAGTGGGATTCTTAATGCTTTTGTGGATTGGAGGGCAATGTATAGTGCCGAAAAATGTTTCAATGGAAGTCTTTCCATGTATCCTCTCAGCGTCGTATATTGTGGACTTTTTATTGGAAACAGCATTCCTGGTGACTAGTCGCGATTGAGCTACTTTTATTCTTTTTGCTATATTTCAATCCATAGATCTTCCACACGTGTTGTCCGATGGGCTCCAGTTGCTATCCTAAGTATGTTGTTAATGGTGGTCTGTAGTTTCTTTAGTTTAGTCTGTGCTGCTGTTCCGTAGAGGGTAATTGCGTAGTTAGTTATACCATTCACCAGTAATTTGAAACAAACCACGAATGTGTTCTCAAGTTATTGTGGTGACGGACGGACGGCAGACGGACATCCAAAAATCTAAATAATTAATAATACATTTGCGTGGTGTCTAATCCATTTGGCTCTACCAGCATTATTTCTACGCGTTACAAACGGAATGACAAGCTTAGCATACCATATGAGACTTTATCTAAGGTATAAAAATAATGGGCTTATAAAATTAAAAAAATTGTTAAAATATTTTTGAAACGGAAATCGATGAAGATTTAAACAAAATAATTGTATTCAAATTTTCAGCTTCATCAATCAAAAATAGCGTACTAAAAAGTATAATAAACTGATTTCTAGGTCGCTCTTACTCCGCTCATAGTATAGACAATTTGAATATCACACGATCACAATATGAAGTACATCGACGTATGGGAAAAAATAATTGATGAATATGTAAAAATGTTGTTTATATTTTCGAAAATGTTCCCATTTCGAGCTGTTAGAATTATCTATCAACTATTTCATTATATTTTTCGTCTGTAAAATAAAAACTGTAGAAGGAGATAGAAATATACGACAATATAAAAAATTATACAACTGTGAAAAAGATCGCCGTAGTACTATTATGATCACAATGCTGCGTTCGTTTTTCCTGATCCATACAAAAGGAGATACACGGATTTATAAATGGATAAAAATCATCAAATTGCCACCTTTTGAAGAATTACAACTTTAGAATTAAAACCAAATATTTCAGATCTATTTTGGCATTTTGTGAAAATTAAAATGCAATTTGATAATTTGCCCCCATAAAAAACAATTATAGCTACCTATAGACGTTTATAGAATGAAATTTATTTAAATTTCCAATAAACCAGTACCACAAATAAGTAAAATACAGATAACCATCCACCGTACTTAAAACTGACACCAATTATTGCGGCTAACCGACAACGTCTAACCGACAAACATGTGCTTAAAGCTTTTCTCTCACAAACCATTTACCAAACTCTCATTTTTCGAGAGAGATGTAAAGATAAAATTGAATACAAAAGCGGAGGGCTGTGAGAGAGTTCAAAAACAATCAAGTTTAAACAGCGATCGACGATCGTACGGTACAGTGTTGCAGGGAGAAACATGTAACCATTGAGGCGCTGTATCGTAAGCGTTGACCCCGGAATAATCTCAAACAGACATGTTTCTCGCATAGAATCTCTCGCAAAAGCTTCAAAGCTCTTTTTCGAAACAATGTGCTTTCTTTTTCAGTTGTTGACTGAACGTCACTGATCCCCATAAGGTCTGGACATCTGGGTTTATCTGTGCCAGTACAGTATATAAAAACGCAGCTAATACCTCCATATCAGTTGTATATCATCGCAAAATTTTTCTTTCGCGTGAAGCAATAATATTTTGTATCAAAAGAGCTTCCAAAAGTAACAGAATCATATGCGTATTAATATCTACCATGGTAACATTTGGTAGGGTTGCATTTACTGCATTCAGTACATCATGCCTTGACTTGATGTGATGCGTGCTGGTACAGCGGGCTGTAAATTCAGTACAGAAGATGAAAGGTCTGCAAGAAAAGCTTTTATGATTGCATCCAAACTTTCTGATTGAGCTTTCAAATATTGGTTCGCAAAGGAAACTTAATCTAGTCATCTCTTTAGCCTTTATTATTTAATGGTAATACCTGAGACAACTTACAACTAGATGTGCAAAACTCCATATAAACCCGGAACACTTTTTGAAAGCTCTTTAAACTTTTATTCAACCAGAAAAAGCTATCATTGCGAAGAATATATGTGGCATAATACAGCAAGAGAGAGAGAGAATGTGTAAAGCTTTCTATTAGAGGGCTATTAGCTCGTTTCAGTTGGACCGCGTTTTTGTGAGGTTTTGCACATCTAATTATCGATTTTGTCGCAGCGCCTCTGAGCGCATGCTGAGCTTACCACCATGCGCAAATGCTATAATATACGCAGCAATGTATGGCACAGGCATTGCATTCTCGTACAACTTTAAATGCGTTTTACTCAAAACCACTTTTATCAAACTGGGAGAATGGATTACTCGAACACATTTTCATGGATCGATTTGATAAACTTGTTGTTTTATAAACAATTTACTATTTCTTAAAAAGTACACCAGGGGCCGGATTCACTAACTCGGAGAGCTGTGGAGTTGTGGAGATGAGAGTTCTTTTGCCACTTAACTCTCCACTCGGAATTCTGTAACTCGTGGAATTTGTATTGAGATTTACAAAACTCTCTATTCAACTCTCGGCTGTGTTAGTTGTGGAGAAGTAAGAAAAATATTTCTCAACTGACAGTATTGTCTGCTTTTATTGTCCTTTGTGAAGGTACCAATGTACCTAGGATTTTCAAATTGATTTATTTATGTATTCACCTGGCTATATTTACAAAAACAAATTATGGAAATCCTTGCAATAATCACAGAAAAATAAGGATTTTGGTGCCTCAAGGTACCCGCTAAAAATTGTAATTCACGCGAAAATGGTCAATTTGGTCGTCTTCCAGTACAGAAGAGATGCTATAAAAATTTTAAATATGCACGTTGAAGCTTGTATGTAGGATGAAATCGCATCTACATTTTGTCCCTTAATTAAATATGTAATTTTTTGGAGATAAATGCAAAAGAAGTGAATCAGTCCTTCTTAAGATGAAAAAATGACGGTTTTGAAAAACGGACATATTTTCAACTCATCATTATGAAGAATTGGTAAGTCGTGGAAATTCACTTTCCATGAGAAAAATGTTCACAACAGAGTACTAATGGATGTGAAATAAAGAACGGTAGAAATATATGCAAAATATAGGAACTGTGGTGTATATGACCCAAGTGCAAAAAATCCGTTTTTCGGCGGTAAAAAGTCAGTTATGAAGTTAAAATGATAAAAAAAATACACCACTCGATTACCCGTTTCTCCATCTTTAATTTAATACCAAACATGAGGTATTTTGGATGATAACCCCCAATGGGAGGGTAGTACGACCCCCCATCCCCAAAAGCCCATCCCTCAGAAATTGTTCACATATATTTTTGTACTCTAGACTCTAAATCCGTAGGAAAAAACCGCGACCCTTCTACACAGAGCTATCGGTCTTTCAATATTTCGATACTTCTCACGTTTTCCCTAACTCCCCAAGTATTTTAGGGAATCGCGAAAGGAGAGTTAAGGAGTTTTAACCGGAGAAAACGAAAATTCTCATCTCCCAAACTCTCCGAGTTAGTGAATCCGGACCCAGTTGCTCAAAATTTGATAAAATAAAAAACCGCTACGTAATCCCATAGCTAATAATATATAGATATATTTTTTTTTTGTGTCTTGTTCCACGTCTTAGGCTGAACTACAATAGAAATATACGTAAGCACATTTACTTACGTAAAGCGAACGCGCCCTTTAATTTAACAGGCGTACACAAATTAACTTTAACTCGTGTGAGGGGAACTTTCGTTAAGTTTAAATATCCAATTTTCAATTTCCGTAAGAACGCGATGTGTCAAACAGTTAATTTATTATCAAATGATTAAAAGTGCAATGTAAAACTTAAAATGAAATAAATATTGTGAATTATTAGAAAGCACAAATCTTCAATTAAATCAACTTCCATTTGTTAATTTTTTCACTTTTATTTTACCACTTTTCAAAATTGAAAACATTAAATATCAAGATAATAACTCTTACTGAATGTGATAGATATTTAGGCTAAAAGTATCAATTTTTTGTAAGTAAACCTCAGTCTCGTTTAATTTCGTAAAGTTATTTACTTCTATTGTAGTAGTTCAGCCTTTATACTTTACGAGAAACCCGTTCTCCCGTGAAGCTATTTGTAAAAAACACGTTTCTCATGATGGGCTCTGTCGCCGCCATTTTTTATGAAAATTATAATAAATTTTTTTATACCTTACTATGTGTTAAATAAACCCTCTAAAAAGAAATCCTATTCCTTTTTCATACTCCCAAAATTGTCAAAGTTTAGGTTTTCTGCCCTTAAGGAAATTTAGCATGTATGTATGTGACAGAGAGGAATATATACTTGCTTTTTTCTAAAGGACACAATGGCGAATAACGGTATAGTGGTTTGTTTACCCACTGTAGTTTTTGCATGCATTTATACAGCCTATACAGCCAAAAAATTTAAAGATAAACACAATTTTTCATTTTTAGTCCACGACGGCAAAATACTACAAGATATTTCAATTGTGAAGTGAGAACTGTGAAATTCATTTCCCCTTATTAGAAAGTTTCCACTGACACTGACTTATAACAATTGACTGAGTGATTTTCTATTTCATGTGGCACAAAAACTATTGTGTTTCTGTATATCAGAGTTTAAAACGTTTACTAAATAAAAACATGTAAAACTCAACCAATCAGATGAAATTTTACATCCGAAAATCGAATTAAATTAAAAAAATATCTTTCTTGTGTTCCAAGTGATATTTTAACCTCTTATATGCACTCTTATAAGAAATTAAGCTCATTTCTACTTTAATTTACAAAATATTATTTTTACCTGAATCCTGTGTATGGGCAAGACAGATGGAGCATGGTAAACACTATCTTTACCTTATTCTTTCTGCGGTGATTGCATCTGCAGCCAACATAAGAACATCAAACGGCATAAGAAAACGTTCAGTAAGCGATATTTTGTGTTGGTAGCTCCAACTCTGCCTTAGCGCGAAAGAGAAAGCTGTAAAACTTGTGCCATTCTTTCCTATAGGAAAATGACAATACGCTCAGTTCATTGTTATAGGTCAGTGAAAATTTCTGAGTGAAATGAAAGAACGTGGGGCGCAAGGTATATCTGTACCGTGGTGGGGAGTACCTAACCAAAGTTACCTAATGACAAGTTAGGAAGCAGGCGAGATTTCCGAGTGTTTTACATTTAAAATGCGCACGGCAAGAAAAGGAAGAAAGAAAGAAAAAAAATTAAACTATCTTTAAAACTTTTATGAATAAAGATAAAAAATGTGAAAGTGCAAGTTGCATGCAACGAAACAATATGGCAAATGTTTCATTTTCGTAAATAAATGAGAAGGGGCTGTGTTTTCACTCTCATAAAATGTTCCCGCGCTTTGTAAAATCGGTTTTCAAGAAATATTGACAATGTTTTGGTCACGTGTTTCTGTTTACATTCGTTTTGCTGTGAAGAGATTGAGTGGGTTCTTGCTGGATTCTCTGATATTTTCGGGAAAAATTAGAATTTCATTCGAGAGGAATTTTACATCTCCTTTCAGCATTTGGGCCAAAACGAAATTTATCTTTTTCTTAAAAATGGGAGGTAGTGTGACCTGATGTACATATATTATTATGAATAGGTTGAAAGGATTTTGAGGGATTTAATAAGATTTTGTCGTTCGGGTATTCCTACGTTCTCTCGATTTTAGTGCATAGCCAAGTTCTTTCCCCCCCATTAATGCAAAAGACGAGAATATATGAAATTACTTGTTTCATTATAAAAAAACACCAGAAATTTTCCAATGTTGCTCTACAGCTTCTTAATTTGTCATTAGGTTAACTTTGACCTAACTACTATAATTCATTTAACTTTTTATCCTCGTTTTAATCTTTTTATCTTTGTATCGTAAATTTATTCAGAACGCGGTAAGAATGTTTGTCATAATTCTACAGGGTGGGCCATAAATAAATTATGTATTTACAAATTCAATTAAGATTTCCTTAATTAGCTATGTTTAAGTTTCAGTTTATATTTAATAATATATAGACATGGAAAACTTCTTTTATATAACAGTACAATAATCCCACGATTTACACATTTTATATAGGTATATTATTTGTGAGCCACCCTGTATTTGAGATTTTTGTTATTTTTAACCTTTTTTTTTACGCACTAATGGCAGATAGTATGTTCATTTTGTTCGACAGAATGATTTTTAAGATTTCTGGTTTTGTCATTCTTATTACAAGTATGATGCCCATTTCAAGGTCAACAGCATTTTTTCATTGCCTGCTAGAAAAAGTCTTCTCTTCGTAGAATATGCTCGCCGCCCAAGGGGTGAAGATAGACTCACACAATTTTTTCGTTTTTCTTTAATGGGCGCGTTCACTGCCACCGAAATAGTGATTTTTTGTCGACTACGAGTCACTACTGAGCATTCACTCCGCCAATTTTGACAGTAAACGACTACGCTTGACTACGACTATCGTTCACTCCGCATTTTGAATGTACCAAATAGTCGACTACATTCGACTACGCTCAGGAGGATAGTCGATCGTAGTCGGTTTGACAGAATTACACTACGACAACGACTACGCTACCGAAGTGGCAGTAAACGCGCCCAATGTAGTAGCAAGATTTTAGCATATTCACTGAATGTAAAAATTCTGTTATTTATACTGCAGCACATACAACACTAATATATTATAGGAAAGCAATAAGTTGAATCTATCAGATATTTATGTAATCTATTATTTTCCATACCTTGATGATAGAAACATTTTATTGATCTAATGTGAATTTTTTCTGCGACTCGGTGTTACCAGCGCCACCGAATCGTCATTTCCCGGCTGTTTTCCTCCCACCACACCAGTACGGAAGAAAGGAGCACGAGAATGGAAGATTCAGTGGCAGTGATATCACCGAGTCGTAAAAAGAATTTACTATAAGATTAAGCAATGTCTGTTTCCTCCACTGTTTGAAAAAAAAAATCTTAAAACCAATATCGTGGTTCGGTTGTGGAAAAGCTTACCATATAGTGCTCTTAAGAGCCCAGATGGCGTCAATGCCGTGGCCATTTCACTTTGTTGGATTAGACTTAGGTCACTAAGGTTTAAATAAGGTTAATTTTTTGAATTCGAATAGTGTAGTTGACATAGGCATAATGTATGTAAGTAATTGGATTTATAGTTAGTACGGTATCTCATCTATATTTATTTGCATTACTCCTCTGTACAGAGTAATGCATGCTCAGCTCTTGTATATGTGAGAATTATAAACTTGAAGAAAAACAAATATTAATTTAAAAATTTATTTCTTCTAGAATCCAAAAACTTGAGGAGCGGATGCGTGATCCTTTTAGTATTGTAAATGTAGACTGTTTACTTGATACGGTTACAGCTCTTGTGGCCGACTGTGAACATGAATCGGTTAAAAGGCTTAAAAACATTGAAGCCTATACTCATAGATGTATGTCGTTCAATTTTATTCATAAATTTTCATTTAGTATTAACAATTGTTTAACGTTTCCTAGATGAGGCTCTGGCTAAAGAAATCATTGAACTTCGTATGAAACCTGAAGATTTCCATGTAATCAAAGTAATTGGTCGTGGAGCTTTTGGCGAAGTTCAATTAGTTCGTCATAAATCTACGCAACATGTTTATGCTATGAAACGTCTTTCAAAGTTTGAGATGATTAAACGGCCTGATTCGGCGTTTTTCTGGGAAGAACGACACATTATGGCACATGCAAACTCTGAATGGATCGTTCAACTGCATTACGCATTTCAAGATACTAAATACCTCTATATGGTGATGGATTACATGCCGGGAGGAGATATAGTTAGCCTTATGTCAATGTATGAGATTCCTGAAAAATGGGCAATTTTTTACACAATGGAGGTTGTGTTGGCTTTGGATACAATTCATAATATGGGCTTTGTGCATCGAGATGTAAAGCCCGACAATATGCTTCTCGACAAATATGGACATCTGAAACTGGCTGATTTTGGCACATGTATGAGAATGGGTACGGACGGTTTAGTCAAATCAAATAATGCCGTGGGTACACCAGATTATATTAGTCCAGAGGTTCTTCAGTCCCAAGGAGGAGAAAATGAATATGGTCGAGAATGTGATTGGTGGTCCGTTGGTATATTTTTATATGAAATGCTCATCGGCGATACTCCGTTTTACGCGGATAGTTTGGTCGGTACATATGGTAAAATTATGGACCATAAAAATTCTCTAACCTTCCCATCCGATATTGAAATTAGTGAAAATGCAAAATCACTTATTCGAGGCTTTTTGACTGATCGACATCATCGACTTGGACGAAGTGGTATAGAAGAAATAAAAGTGCAACCTTTCTTCCAAAATGATACATGGACATTTGAGAATTTAAGAGAATCAGTCCCTCCAGTTGTACCAGAGCTTACTGGTGATGATGACACCAGAAATTTTGAAGAAATCGAACGAGATGAAACAACACCTGAAGAGTTTCCTGTACCAAAAACATTTGCAGGAAATCATCTACCGTTTATTGGCTTCACATACACCGGGGATTACCAGTTACTCTCGAATGATTTAATAGATGCAAAGGCACCGAATAATCATCATCACAGACCGTCAAATTCGAGTGAAATAAAGCGTTTGGAAGCACTTATTGAGCGTGAGAGAAATAATGTTGAGAATTTAGAGAAACAAGATCAACTTTTACGATCGCAAATAGAAGTGATTACAAAACGGGAAGTTGAAGTACAACAATTAGCAAATAGTTATGAAAAGGAGTTAGCCATGTTAAAGCACAATTATCGTGAAGCACAGCGTAAAGTAGAGCATGAACAAGAACTAAGACGTAAAACTGAATCTATCCTAGCCGAAACTAAAAAGAATCTTGACGATGAGCAAAATAAGAGAACTCGGGAAATGAACAATAATCAACAACACAACGATAAAATAAACGTGTTGGAGAAGCAATTGGCCGAAATGCAAGAAAATCTGAAGATTGAGACTGAGAATAGTCAAAAACTAAAGAAACAGACTGCCGAACTGAGACTTGCAAAAACTGAGGCTGAACAAAAAGTCAATCAACTCCAAACAGTCCTTACGAGTCTTCAATCACAACGCGATGCTTTACAACAAGAAGTTGCTGAATTGCAAACTCGTCTTGTTCAAGAAAGAAATGCACGAACTCAATTGAAGGAGCTTCATAAAGAACTGGAAAATAAACTTCAAACAGTTAACATAGATTTAGAGAGATCCCTGAACAGGGAGCAGCAAACTCTGGGAGATAATCGAACACTTAGTGATAAGATTTCCGATCTGGAAAAGGCCAATGCTAGTTTAGATTTAGAGCTTAAGGCAGCACAAGTTCGATATCAACAGGAAGTTAAAGCACACCAGGAAACTGAAAAATCACGATTACTAAGTCGTGAGGAGGCAAACATGCAGGAAGTTAAAGCTCTGCAGACAAAATTAAATGAGGAAAAGTCTGCTCGTATTAAAGCTGATCATAATTCACAAGAAAAGGAGCGGCAAATATCAATGCTGTCTGTTGATTATCGACAGATACAGCAGAGATTACAAAAACTTGAAGGGGAATGTCGACAAGAAACGGAAAAAGTTTTAGCCTTGCAGAGTCAACTTGAGCAAGAGCATAGCAAGAAAAATACACTTCTTTCAGAACTAAGCTTACATAGCTCAGAGGTGGCTCATTTGAAATCCCGTGAAAGTCAGCTTATAAAAGAAGTGACGCAATTGAGAGAGACAAAGAGGAAATACGAGGATGATATTGTCAAAATAAAAAATGCTCACAATGTCGATATCTTACAAATGAAAGAACTTCAAGATCAACTTGAAGCTGAACAATATTTCTCTAGACTGTACAAAACGCAGAGCAGTGAGCTTCGCGAAGAAAATTGTGAAAAAATGCGTACAATACAGGAATTAGAGGAAGAACGGGTTTCCCTTAAGCATCAAGTACAAGTAGCCGTAGCCCGGGCTGATGCTGAGGCATTGGCAAGAACAATTGCGGAAGAAACAGTGGCAGATTTAGAAAAGGAGAAGACAATCAAGGAATTGGAATTGAAAGATTTTATTACCAAACATCGAAATGAAATCACTGCCAAGGAAGCTACTTTGGCGGCACTTAAAGAGGCTGAATCAGAGGTTGTTAAAAAATTAGGACAAAAAGTTACTGAATTCGAGGACCTTCTTCAACAAAACAAGAAGCTTCAAGAAGAGCTTGTACAAAGCAAAGCCGAAAAAGATACGGAAATTGAAAAGTGGAAAGAAAAGTGGAAGACAGATAATTTGCTGAAACAAGCCGCAGTTAATAAATTGGCCGAAGTTATGAATCGAAAGGATTCAACATTGCAAGGTAAAAAACAAAATTTTAATGAAACTTAAAAATCAGTGTGTGAGTGTTTAATAAATATTTTTTTCAGGCAAACAAAAAGCCAAAGTTAGTTCGGCAGCAGACTTGCGAAAAAAGGAAAAGGAAAGCAGGCGTTTACAGCAAGAGCTCACACAGGAGAGAGAAAAGTATAGCCAACTTTTGCTTAAGTTCCAGGATCTTCAAAGTCAATTTGTAGAAGAAAGCAATGTGAGCAGTAGTTTTTTTTGTTATTTCACAATTGTTAATATTTTTGAAAAACGTGATAAAAATGTGTTTCTTTTTTAAAAGGCAAGAACAAAGCTTCAAATGGAAATTGACTGCAAAGCGACTGAGATTGAGCAACTACAATCAAAACTAAATGAAACTGCGTCTCTTTCGTCAGCTGATAATGACCCGGAAGATAATCAGGTAAGAAAATAGAGAAAAATCGGTTTGACGTATTCAATATTAATCTGAAGCGCCTGGAGCAAACTTACCCTGTTTCAATCTTAATTTATTTTACCTACATATATTTGAAACATTTCAGCATCGTTTCAATGGATTTTTCCGTATATGTATGAGTTTACAGAAATAAACATAAAATATTTTATTTTCCACCTATTTCTTTACAGTAGAATCTTAAACAAATAAAATATACCCAGATTTGAGGACCAGTAATAAAACTTGGTGAATGGTAGGGTGGAAATAGGTTTCTAAGGGAAAAACTTTCACACAAGACAATTTAATACGTTACCATCTCCACTTGTGCGGATGCCCAAGTATATTGTAACAGTCAAGTCATGTTCCTTCCACTCATTCTGATATATAAGTCTTAACAATGAAACCTTTTTAAAAAACCTTTTTCTGAAGGTCCTCCGTATGAACTTTTGTCCATGATTCTTCTATGTCTAATAATGGGCAAAGGTAAATTGTTGGTTTTATAGCTCTCACTATCTTTTGAAGGACACTATCTAAGGATTTTTCTCTGCATTATGTGTGTTGAGGTCTGAATATTGCTTCTTGCTCTAGAGTGTGTTGTGCTATAATAAACTTCAAAACATGGAATTTGCATGTTGTTTCCCTGCGCCCTTCAATTGTGTTTACGAATAATATTTTAATCATCGAGCAATGAAAGACTCAATATTGCTTATTTTTCCTGTTGATTCTTCTCATTTTCGCTTCCAGCTTTCATTTCTCTTTCCGGTAGTAACGGGGCTCATCTGAAATCGTAGGTTCAATTGCAGCATTTGTAAAAAAAAAAAGAATTTATCCATCTATCTCATGTCCCACAAGGTATAAATTGGAATCGAAAATATAATTTGATATGGTCAAATTGTGCTCCTAAATAACACTCCTAGCAATTAGATTTTGCAATAACTTCTAAAAGAAGTAGTGGCAGCTTGCCATTAAAATATTATTTGTTAACCATTGCTTCGTATTGTAAATAAAACCTTTTTCTTTGAAAATATGACAAAATAAATCAATTTATATTCATTTACAGGACTCAGTATTCGAGGGATGGTTAAGTGTGCCAAATAAGCAAAATATTCGCAAACACGGATGGAAGCGTCAATTCGTAATTGTTTCTTCGAGAAAAATAATTTTTTATAATTCAGAGATAGACAAACAGAATACGATAGATCCTGTGCTTATTTTAGATTTAAGGTTTGTCTTTGAAAATATATAAAAAAAAAACAAATTGATACATTATTTAAAAATTAAATTTTAGCAAAGTGTTTCATGTACGTTCCGTGACTCAAGGCGATGTTATTCGCGCCGATGCCAAAGATATTCCTCGAATATTTCAATTATTATATGCTGGAGAAGGGGAAGCCAGACGACCTGATGAACAACAAAATCAACTAGATATTAGCTCATTAAGGGGGCCTGCAGATGAAAGACCTGGAACTATAATTCACAAAGGTACCATATTATTTTGTGAATGAGAAATAAATTGTTTTTTTTTTACATTAATATTTACAGGTCACGAATTTATCCAAATTACTTATCACATGCCAACTGCTTGTGAAGTTTGTCCAAAAATGCTGTGGCACATGTTTAAGCCGCCGGCGGCCTATGAATGTAAAAGGTATGTTATAAAAAAATGATATATGATATTGATAGAAGGTATATATTTATTTATTTATTTAAAGATGCCGCAACAAAATTCATAAAGAACATGTAGATAACAATGATCCAATGGCACCATGTAAACTTCACCATGACCCGAAAAGTGCTAGAGAGATGCTATTACTTGCTTCAAGTCCGGAGGAACAAAATCTCTGGGTTGGTAGATTATCGAAACGTATCCAAAAGTCTGGATATAAGGCAAATTCATCATCAAATAATAATAGTGCTGCAGATGGTAGCAAAATATCTCCAAGGTAAGTCATACGGGTTGAATTTGGTTTTATTTAAATATAATAGCGTTTCGGAAATGTTGGAATCGATCAAATGAATTACTGCATTTAAGAATATTATTTAATATTATTTTTTTGGTTTTATTACATATTTTAGCATGTCATAGAGTAAAAAGCATAAATAGCGAATTACCTAATCCATCTAATCTAAACTGATTTCTTCTTTCACTACAGCAAACAAAATTGTTGATTGCGAAAGTTTTCAATAGTGGCGTTATGTCTTTGACCAACTCAGAATTTTTTCTGCGTTATAAATGTTTATCTTCCAACAATTTAATTATAAATTTAATTTTTTTACCAGCTTTCGGAAGGACATCTTTTGAATTACGTTGACGTGATTTGATGAACTTCATGTTGAGTAGTGCTCCCAGAATATTGCAATAGTTCGTAGCGTATCAAAGGGAAAATTTTGGTAGCAGTGCGTTTTACAATTTATTTCTGTGAATAGAGCTCGTCATTAATTGTGTCACGTATATCTTACACATTTTTTGAACCCTTTTATTCTTCACCTTGTGATTTTAAGATAAAAAGCATAAGAATCGAAACAAATTGAAACTTTAAAACATATAACAAACAGGAAGTCGAGTAATTTTTGGCTCGAAGGGGTTACTGATAACGAAAGACGAAATTGCAAAGGAAAATGAGATGTAAGCCACGAAAAGGAAGCTATTAAGGTCAGGGATATTTCAGTTTACGGTTGCAATTTACATTGAGTAAAATTAAGTAATTTTTCCATTTCATTTAGGTTAAGTTAGGTAGGAGCGGTGCCGCTAGAATTGCCTAGCCTGCTTCACTTAGACCACCAATAGGTCCATTGTGCCTCTTGTTCTCATGGGATAACCTATAAAATCGCCCTAGATCCATCCTGCTTTCGTTAGGAAACTTTTTGGCTTTACAGCTCCTCAAACTTGAATAGAAGTAGCTACGCAATAGCCTACCTCTTTTATTAATCAGAGTGGAACATTCGCAAAGTAAGTGTTGGACGGATTCGATATCCTCCAAATCTTTACAGCTCGTGCGGTCTCCGCTATTCCCAGCCTTCCAGCAAGGTCTCCTATGGCCTAATGACCCATACTATATTCCTGGTATATGTTCTGCTGTCATTAAGTACTTCTTTTGTCCTCTTCCTGTCATATGCTGGCCAAAATAGCCTCGCGATAGAACAGGTCTCCTTGTTCTTCCTTTTGATATATATCCCTGATGATCTCTTTTAAAGCTCCGATCGGGATCCTCACATAGGTAAGCTATCGCTGCGGAGCTATCCATTTCAGAGCCATTTTTTGGCCAACTCATCAGCCATCTCGTTGCCTGAGATATTCCAGTGATCAGTTACCCACATTTCATTTAAGTTATTTTCTTGATTTTCTATAAAGTCCTTTAAATTTCATCACGCAAAGATTTTAAATACCACTCTATGCTTTTAAGCAACTCCACAAATAATAGAATTATTTGATATATATAAATATTTTCATTTTTAAAATTAAAACGAACAAATAAAAAAGCTAGAATTGGTCTAAGACCAATTCTTATGATACCCTAGATGAAAGCCCGTATAAAATTTCGTATGGTCACCGATCTATGCAAGTTTGATTTTTGAAGTGGTTTTTCGCATATACATATTTCTAGAACGGTTTGTCACACAGAAAAAATTATTATAACCAATTTTATAAGATTTCGTATTTTGAAGAAGTTTGTAGTGCAATAAAAATGTCTTGAACTCTTCGTTTTCAAAGTATACGTAAAAAACCTAAATTTTTATATGGCAACACCAAGAAGGAGTTGCCCGATTAAGTCCATTTTTGAAATTTTATTTGCTAGTACAATGAAAACGCCATGTACCAAATTTCAGCTCTCTACGTCGACGCGTTCTCAGGCAGTGTCCAAATATATGAAATTTTTGTATGGCAACCCTACGAAGGAGTTGCCCGATTTGTCTCATTTTCGAACTTAATTTTACTTTTTTTTTTAAATCTTAAGTCTGTGTACAAATTTTCAGCTCTCTAAGTATATCGTACGCACAGACGGACGGACATGCAAAAATCAAAATAACTTTTAATATAATGCGTGGACACCTACGCATTTTGCTCTACGATCATTATTTCGAGGTGTTACAAACGGAACGCAAACTTAGTATAGAAAATTGCAGCACGGAATTTTTCCTCCCCCCTCATCAACGAAGAGTAAAGATGGTACAGCGTGTAAGCCGTAGCATTATAGCGAAAGCAGACACAAGTCAAACTTGTCCGAAAACCATTCTGAATTTTTTCATGCGGCAACAAAATAGTTTATATTCATTTGGTTTTAATTAGAATTACAATTTACTTTTAACAGAAGTTGTTTGAACGAAACTTATTTATAATAAATAATTGTTTTGCAAGAATGAAAGAAAAGAAAATATTATGAAGTCATAAATATTTTTTTGAAATTACAAGAAAAGAGAATAGTAATTCAAAAATATCAAAAATTAATATATTTTTTTACTAGCAATGCACTTGGAAAGTGCGAACTTACAAATTTCCCTCTGGTGTCCTTGTTAGTTCATACGAACTTACAAATTTCCCTCTAGTATCCTTGTTAGTTCATTTTTCGTGGCGCGGACTATATTAACGAGCTTTTAAGTAATGAATTAATGGTAGTATGAAAAAATATTTACAAATTTGCACTCCTATTAGAATAAATCAATTGCTTCTTCACGAATCCTGCTAGCTTTTTATACATACCTGTAATGTGTCTTCATACTAAAAAACTTACCCCCAAAACAAATATTTGTCCAGCTTCATTTAATTTAGCTTATCAGAATTTCTGTTTGTATTGTATTATAAGATTTATACTTACCTGAGTTGACAAACTTATAAAAATTTCATGAACTGATTTTGAAAGGTTTCATGCAAAGAGGAATTTTTTGAGTGCATACATTGCATTCTGATGTTTCAGCCTTATGAGGGCTTATTCACTAGCGCGATATATTGCATGTGACAGAGCTGATTGGCTGCAGCTATATGGTCGTCGCTAAGCATGCTTATGCTTTCTAGGTTTCGTGCGATAAAAAAAATTATCACACAGATGCTCTTAGTTTGATACGATTTTCACCTTATTTGTAATCGAGTGCTAAAGCGTTCCGCAGTGATGTGGAAATTTACTACAATATGTAAATGTTTGTAAATTTTACAATAATATCTTCTTGCCACCACAAAACCAAAACAAATTAAGCTGTAGCCACTGTCAACCTTGTGAATGTATCGCGCGATAAAAACCAGTCGCAAATAGAATAGATTTATAGGAAGAGAAGGACGTCACAAAAATATCGCTCGGTATCGTACCGCACTCGTGAACAAGGGTTAAGCTGTGTTTCATATTCAGAACGCCACTAAAAAATTTACGATTTCTGGAAAATTATTGCATTTAGGGAAAAAAAAATGTTCAAATTCAAATTGATGAGATTTTGAACTAAATTCAAGTCGGCGGCATCCTTTCCTACACTATTCTTTTGTCCTTTTTAAACTCACAAAGGAATCGTATTGACGATTTTCCTAGAAGACTCGGCGGACCAAAGTTCCAGAGAGATTTTCAACAGGATTGAGGTCAGGAAAGCGTGCTGGCCACTCCAAAATCCTTAATCGAATTGGACGCAAACCAATACTTCCTTTCGCGGCTGTACGGGGATACTGGCGCTAGTCTGGTGGAAAATCCACTGTGTTGCAGATTTTTTGTTGGATGAAAGGGACCGAACTCATGCAACGAACTTCTTATATATCTTGCTCTTTTTTCTGGATGAAATGAACTGCAGCTCCAAACAACCAAATAGAAAAACGTCCAACAAAGTTTGCGTTGCGCTTCCAGTTTTTCTTTTTTTTTTTTTTCATTGAAGAAAAAAAAAGATTAAATTCCCTGTAAAGCATTTTCACTCTTTGATTGATAAATGCCACGATGGAGTAGATAGATATGTTGTAATAAAGAAAATAAGAAATTTTCTTAGTATTTTATGTTCTTTACCCTATGACTAGATTCAATTATATTTATATTTAAATTACCTATACAGGACTTCACCAGAATAAAAAAAATACATAAAAGAAAATTGTATGTTATGCTTTTCGATTCTAACATTTTTATAGCTAATCTACTTTAAAATAAAAACGAAAATGTAACTAACACTTTTAACAATCAACTAATAAGTAACAAAACATTTCTATTTTCACATATTATATCAACGCTTAAAACCAAATTATGGATTTAACAATGCCCTTCTTAAAATGGAATTAAAATTAACATAAATAATGGACACACACATAGTCAATCAACTCGGTCAAACTACAAGCCATTTTCAGTTAATGTACAAAGATCGGCCACTCTTCCAGCAAATGCATCATTGAAACAACAATGATTTTTAACTATTAGTATTAGAAGAGATCATGAAAATTTTGTAATGATTTTGTAGATAGATGAAGATGAAAAGGTAATCAAATTTCACTCTTAAAAATGCTTAATGTAGTTATCATAAAGCGTTTTTTCTTTTATCATTTTTTTTTTAATTCAGTCTGGAACTATTTTGATTTATCTCCACTCATAAATTTATTTGATTTATTTTTTTTATTTTTATTATTTTACACTTCACTTTTGTTCATTGTTCATTTTACGTTTTTCGTTTATGTTCAACAGTTTTTTTGTATTATTTAACAAGTAATTTATTTTAAGTCGAATAAGAATTATATTGAAAAGAAGAAGAGTTTTATTTTTTTACTCTATAATTACAGTCGTCGGAAGCGTTTGTGTTTTATATGATTAGATATTATTATCCAAATATAAATATTTCCCGTATTATATAATTTATATTTTGCCGCATTCGCGATTATTATTATTATAATTTTTTAAAGTGAAATGATAAGTATTGAAACTGCTTTGTGATTACATTAAAAAAAATCAAAACTTTTAATTATTATAGTTAGATACGTTTTAAGATATTTCACGTTTCCAAAAGATAGTCTTAGTAGGTAGGATCAGAAGTATTTTTTACAATAGACTTAATTTATTAAAGAAAAATTAAAAAAAAATATTACAAAAATCGTGACAAATGAAAAACAATCAAAGTATTAATCAAAAGGAAATATTTTTTTGACCCTTGGAGACGATTTTATTATAGTAAGCATTATAAATTTTAGACTATAAACCATTTTCGCGTAATGAAATTAATTCCCCATTCAGAATTTCCTTCTTTATATTTTATTTGGATATCACATTCTCTCAAAATTAGCTCATATCAATGTGTTGAGCTATACTCGTTGTGGCCATAAGTGCCTTCCAAGTGCTGAGGTTTTTTTTTTTTATTTATGGCACTAGAAAATGATAATCTTGCTAGAGAAGGTTCAAGTGTTATGAATGCCTCATATCACTAGCGGACAGATTAGTACGATAAAATCAGTTAAGAGATAAATGGTCCTAATGACGATTCCACTAGGAAATTATAGTTGAGGCAATTTATGAAACACTTGTAATTTCAAGGCAGTTAATGTACGTCCCAATATAATAAATTTTAGGAAGATCACCACCTCTCTGTGCTGAAAATAAACTGAGATTTTCAATAGTGTTGCTGTTTTTACTAAATATATTGTTATTAAAGAGCTTTCATCTGTCGCTAGTGCAACTTCCGTTCTGGTCATTAAATATAGGTGACTTATGGAAATGTTGTCATACTATATTGAACGCAGGAACCGTTGCCTCTATAGATATGGCAAATCGGAAATAGTTGCCGTGAATATTTCGAAGGCTTTTGAGTGATCCTGGCACACTTCAGTTTTAGCTGAACTTAAATTATCTAGCTTGAATACCCATTTTCTCTGTTGGATTCAAAAAATTGTGTCCAGCCTCCTTAGTTAGCATCTAATTTTTCAAGGAAAAGTCAAAAAGTAAAATTTGTACACAAGGATATATTTTCGCATAATATAAAAATATTAATAACTTTTGAGATAACTCTTGCTTGACAATTAACAAACTTCTCTGGAGACCAAACTTCAAATTTCGTGTATACACTTCGGAGATGTGTCTCTAATGACTTTTTTCTAATGGTCTCCAGGGTCCTAATTTTTTGATCTCCAGAGACAAAAGTTTCTTGTCATGTAAAAATTTTGAAGATTTCAGTCTCTGCAAACTGAAGACGAGAGACCAAAAGTCTCGCACCGTGTATGTAGGCAATGTCAGTAGTGTCTGCTTCTATTCTGATAGTCACCTCACTTCAAGTGACACAATTGTGTAAAATTCATACGAAAGAAGAATAAACAGATTTTATACTGAAAAACTCTTAAGAATTGTGTAAGAATTATCTGTAGAAAAAACAGACCAGCAGCTCGCCGCACATTTTCCGTTTTTGTTACTGCGAATGTCGGTTTTAATTTCGTTTGTTGTTCCTAATATTTCTACAGACTTGTTACTTATGTACATAGGTGACCTGAATATCACAGTAAAGGCCCATTGACTTAGGATGCAAGATCTTTAAATTTATTTTAGAGTGATTGTAACTGATTCTGTAATTTTTTTTATCTAGCTAGCAAGGGTGCAATAATAAATCTGGTGTTTCCCATGAAAGAATCATGGTTTTTTTGGTAGATTATACCCCACTCTAAAAATTATTCCTGTAAATGAACTGTCGTGGGGGGCGTCGGATTTGAAAATTCAAAGAACGCCATTTCCATGGCAATAATGGTTATATTACATTTAGACGACCGAGAAGTGATTGGAAACGAAACCAAATTTCTGCAAATTTGGTCAATCATGGCAGTTTTGACAGAATTTCAAAAAGTAAAAAAAAAATTTTTTTTTTAATTATTGTCCATTTACGATATTAAACTCAAATCATAAAGCGGAAATATCAACTTCTGCCAAAATCAATCTACTGGAAGGGGTGAAATTTATCGGCAAAGTGCACGCGCATTTACGGGCGGCATAACCTGGCTATTAATGGAGAGTTGTGCGCTCCACACCTATCCTATATTAAATAAATATATCCAGCATACATAGAATTTAAATGCTATCTTTCCGTAACATACTATTTTATTTGATAACATGGATGCGTCCGATTGGCAGATCTACCATTGACCAATTTGGCAGAAAATTGGTTTCCAACAACTTTTCGATTATCCGAATGTAATATAACCATTTCTGTGAACATGGAGTTTTTTTAATATTCATAATTTCCAAATGCGACGCCCTCCACGACACTTCATTTACAAGAATAATTTTTAGAGTGGGGTGTAATCTACCAAAAAAACACCTTATTCCCCCGTGGATAAACCAGACCCATTATTGCAGTCACCTCTCTAGGTATTAAGAAAACCTAATTTCAATCAAAAGATTATAGGAATCAGTGATATTAAATCTTTGTAACCCTACCTGGAATTAAGGAAGAAGTAACGGATTAATACTGTCATCCACTACCCCACATCAGTACATGTCAGTAAATTAGATGGATAACAATTTGTGTCTCTTGTAGATTTCTAATATTTTATTTTATTGAATTAATTTTTAGCATTTTGTTACAGTTATTTGCAATAAAACTTCTCTTGATGACCTGGAATCCATCCATTAATTTAGGACTTTGGCTTGAATTCATAGCTTTCTAAGCTTTAAGTCAATCATATTTTACCTTTCAAACAAAGGTCGCATCGCCGGAAATCTTTACAAAAACTATATCACTGTCTCAGAGAATTTTATTCCCATTTATAATAATACGGGCTTCACAAGCAGATAAATGCATATATCACCAATACATATTTTCTCTTTCTCGATTTTCACTGAGCTTATAAAGAAAAAAAGAAAAACCAAACCCTTTATATGTACCTACACGAGACGAGTTTTTTGTCTATTACGAGCAAACTGGAAAGTCCATTCTCCGAATCCGATCAAAGGCTGAACATGTCTCTAAATTTATTATTCTCCGGAGTTGACTATATTCTAAATTTCGTCATTGTAGGTGCACTGGTACAATTATAACCGGTTTTCTTTAAGTTAGTTATAGCATTTTTTATTGTCTATTGAAACTAGTTTTGGAATGCATACATAGCTTTAATTATCGGCACAACTGATAATAATAGCATCAAAAAATTCATATATATTTTTTAGAAGATTTTGGACGAATTGTTGTCATCGAACCAATTTTCTTGGGTAAATTTAACTCATTACTTTTTTATTATATCTTGTAAGTGATGAAGATATTGGGTGCTTACAGCGAACTGAGGATCTACCTAGGAAGGATTTGCCATTGAATAAAACCCTCTCAAATAAATATCTAAGGGTGCGTCCAAAATCGTTATTCATAGCTTCTATTAGCTGTTAAAGCTAGGGCTATTTTCTGTTCAAAATTATTCAAAGGATCTAATTTCTGCTATTTTTTTGTTTTTTTGCAATTAACTTACTTTTAAGGTTTTACCTCGAGGGTTGTTATCTTTGATCATCCTGTAGGATAGAGCAAAAATTAACAGTATATAAATAGTTAAAGTTAAATTCTGTTGAGTTTTATTGGCAAAATCTGTCTTCGAAAGGAGAGAATGTGATAAGATTATATTTAATAAAATAATAAATACATTTTGCATGCATTTAAAATTTTTGTCAATAAGCGCTCAAGCGCAAATATTTCGCCCTCAAGATTTTGTGCCGAGATTCTCGTCTGCAACTTCTCTCTGCTCAAATTAGCACAAAAAAAAGCTATATAGAAACTTTAAAAATTACCAAAAATCTAGGTTTATTTAATAATTTAAATAAAAAATCATTTTTGTTTTTCTACAAACCAGTAAAATTTTATACTTGTGGTTCGTACCTCCATCAAGTAGAAAAATTTGTTTGTCACACTCAACAGGGATTTTATTACATGATATTTCGTCTCCTTTACTTACTTTCTCGTATGTCCCCCTCATTTTAATTGTAACAGTTCAGTTTTCTAATAGTAGTAAATCAATTGATATCAACGGTTTCATTTGTACTTAACTTACATACAGGATGTTTCCCCTTAAGAGGTCAATAGAGCAGCAGGTGATAGTACTCACCTAGAAAACAAAAAATTGTATTGCAGGGTTGGGGGTCAATATAAACCGTTTAGGAGTTACAGGGCGATTAAAAAAATTCTAGCTTTTCACAAAACACACTGTATTTTAAAAAGTACTGGGAGCACGGTTACAGTTTAGAGCTCATTGTATGCAGAGCTTCATGGCCTTTCCAACGACTGCTCAACCGGCCCCATATTCCCTCCTCTCAGGAGTTAGTTACGGACGTCTAAACAAAATATTTCGGATTTTTTACTTTTTTTTTTTATTTTGACATCTATTTTTCTTGCAAAACGGTGGTCAACATAACTTTTTTGTATAAAAACTATAAACTGCATACTCTCCTCTTTAATTTGTGCTATCTGCAGCTGTTAAAGAGTTATTAGCACAAAAGCTATTCATGTCATACCGAAATTAGCCGATTTTTTTTTTAAATTAGGTGTTTTCAGTAGATAGGTTTTGAGCTAATAACTCTTTAACGGCTGCAGATAGAACATTGGGAGCTGGTTGAGCAGTCGTTGGAAAGGCCATAAAGTTCTGCATACAATGAAAAATTAGCTTTTCTTCTTAAGCACCCTGTATTTTCTAAACGGTTGATATTGCCCCCCCCCCCCTGCGCAATAAAATTTATTGTTTGACTAGGTGAGTACTATCACCTCCTGCTCTATTGACCTCCTAAAGGGAAAACACTGTATAATAAAAATTGACTTGAGTGTTCTGACCTAAAAAAAAAATGATGCAACTTTCAAGCAGTTCACCAAAACTGATATCCCGAGAAGTTTTCCTTAGTCAAGTCAAGTTCTGGTAACGCCTTTAATTTTTTGCTATTGTCATCTTAGTCAATGATGCATCATCATCTGGTTTGGCCCTCTGGGGAGTTGAAGCTTCTTTTTAATCCTCAATACGATTAGTTGTCTACTTCTTTGGGATTGTTGTCCTTGGATTTTTAAGGTCTCGTTACGTTTATTTCCTTTCATCTACATTCTCGCTAGAGGTAGTGTTTTTGGGGTGGGCTTGGAGGGAGTAAGGATTGGATAGGTGTAAGGATTTTGAAGAAGCTTAGTACTGGTAAGTTTCTGTTATCGTTGGATGTTCTGTGTAGAGCCCGTGGTAGCTCTGAGCATTTTTCCTTCAAGCTTGCTAAGGCTAATTTACCATTTTGGATAGCAGTATGTTATGGACAGCCTAATGACCTGTTTTCGCAGCAGAAGTTTTGTTCTCCTTGCGAGTCTATCCATGACGTGAATTAGTGAGCTTTGTTTATGCTCGCCCCCATGAAGTAATTGAACCTTAATACTTCATGAAAATTTACATTGCGATAGTTCGCCTTTTATGCGTCTTTGATTATTTCCAAGTTGTAGGTGACCTCTATTGTTTTCGATTTGGGCGCTTGCCCGTTTCATTAATTAGAAGGTTTTCGAATGCAAATTACCTTCAATATTTGAACTGTCTTTATTGAGATTTTCAGTCAACGGATACTGATAATCTCACTTTCTTAGTCTGCTGAAAGTACCTATTGAAATTTCAGTGACATTGAAATATCATTTATATTTATTTGCCTCATGACCCTCGCGATGTGTTACATGTCATGTGTCAACATGCTACAAGTACAGCAGTATTGTATTCTCAATGATTTTGCAATCATGCAATCCATTCATTTCTCTTGTAGTGTCTGATAGCTCATTAGCTTGTAAATAATTACTGGTGAATAGATAGGGTAAAATAAATTAATTCCAGCACACAAAAGGATATACTTCGTAAACTAATGTAATATCCAAGACGTTTCATATATAAACCTATGTATTGGGAAAAAAGAAAAGTTGAAACTATTTTTAATGTTTATATCCATATTTCAATTCAAAATAACCAAATAAAAAATATTTTCAACTTTTAAACCTGATCCTTACCGAAAGTACGAATATAAAGAGATAAAATAAAATGTGAAATTTCATTTAATGGAACTGGTTACATATTTTATACCCCATCTGGCAGCTAAATGTGGCCTAGGAAAAAAAAAACAAATATTCTTGCCTATAATTCCAAAGAAGACTGAAAATTAATCTATTTCAGAACAACTATGTACTTAAATTCGTTCAGCCATTAGAGTATATAACACAACACATTATATGTATATATTAATGCATTCCTTTTAGTAACACACTAACTGCCTTATCTAATGAAAATATGTATAATAATAAAAACCTGAGTAGCTAGCATAGCATGTGCATGATCGCCTTTTTTTAATAGCATTTTTTGTTTGTTTTCGTTAAGACTATTAAACTTGCAATTTAGGTGTGAAGTTCCAAACTATGTACAGACAGAGTGTTGTTCAACGAAGTAGCACAATCAGTAGAAATTGTTACAAAAAAAAATAATTAAAATTTAATTTAAAAAAAATTGCTTTCGTTAGATTCCTCTATTTTTGAGTTTTTGTGAAGCCGTCTATATCTGTTTTGTACTAAGCTCTGTTCACATTTGCCACAACATGCATTGAAAATATTTGATTTTTATTCTGAATCGTTTTCCGCATCTTTTTTTTTATAAATAATAGCCCTAGGCAACGGCGTACCCAGGTTCTGAACTAGGAAGTGGTGGCAGCTCATGCCGAATCGAAAGCCGGGAGGGTGTGGTTGCGGCGAGGTGTAATCCAACGACATGTATGTACTTCTTATATAAAAAAAAAAAAACAAGAACTTCGAACAAAATTTGTTAGTCACCATAAAAACTATTGCCTTATTAGCCTGAATAAAGATATTTGTGAAAAATCTGAACATGGATATCGGGACAAATTACAGTTTTTCAATTGTATTGGGTAGCATTGATGTAAACATGTTACCATTAAATGTCACGCAATATTTCTAGTAAGTTAAGCTGGACAGATCACATCTTCTCGGTTGCCAAAGAAGCATCAAAATGTCTTGGTTTTTTGAAAAGGTGTAAGAAATATTTCAGCCCATCAAATATAGCGCTCCTCTACAAGTCCTACATCAGACCTAGAATGGAATACAATTCCCATATCTGGGCCGGGGTTGGTCACACAGCCTTAGCTTCATTGGATATTGTCCAAAAGAGAGCCTGCAAGCTCATTGGCGATGTGGCAATTACTCGTCATATCGACTCGCTCGAGCACCGTCGCAATGTTGGATGCCTTTCGCTCCTTTATCGCTATATGCATGGTAAATGTTATGATGAAATATCTAGTCTGATCCCTTGTAGAATAGTTCCTGCAGCTTGGCTTAATAATATAAAAAAAAAAATACATACTGGCTCAACTTATTTTTCCAATTTGAAAAAGTCTGCAATTGTCTAACTGGCCAGCGTTGATCCCGAATATAAATTTTAATAAAAAGTAGTGCCACCGGAGTTTTAAATGCTTCGGCTATAGAGATGTAAATTGAACACGTTTTGTTCAAAGTATACCAGCCGAGAAACAAAATCAAAGAACACCTCATACCCCGATTGTTCATTATTGTTCATTAAGGATTTCCTTTCTAAGCTTTACTTGTGTGTCCTTTCACTACAAGGTTTGCTCGACAAGACCGTCAGAAAGATCAGTACAATACTTAAATTTGCCCAGCCTGACAGGTAGATAGTTGAAAAAGCTTTCGGAATTTTGACGCAAAATGGAGAATTTTTGTCAATTCTATTGTAACAGCCTGAAAGAAATATTAAATTTTTTTCAAACCACAAATGAAGACGAGTTATTAGACCCCCAATACTTAGAGCCATCTGAATTAAAAATGAGGAAGAACAACGGAAGAAATTTTCCAAATCCAACAACGTTTTTGTACTTGTACTATAACCTCATTTTATTTAACATTTACCACTTTAGGGGAGGACACAACAAATCAACTCTGGTCGCAGAGTGCGCTGGGTCCCATTGGCCTAGTTTCCCACACTCTTAACGTAACCTGTGTCCAACTCTTCGGCAAAATCATCCCCACCTTCTCCTTTTTTCTAATATTTCTATAATGTTCTAAATTCAGATTATATATATTCCTTTATATGATTTTAATTCATTTTTCAACACCCACTAGAATTTGCATTGTTCATTTTGTTCTCACAGTTCAATCGCTTTTTGTATCGCTGTGATCTATCGCGTTCGTGTGAGCATTTGCATTGACAAATATGTTTAACGATCTACTCTGTCGCTTCGTTATCGCAATCGCGACGGTGTGTATCAGGTTTTTTTTTCTTATCTAAAAGGAGCCTTATTTTTACGCTAATAACATTTTTCTCGGGTTTCCTGAATATGTTTCTAAAACTTCTACTTCAACCTTCTCCAGATTTTCTTTAACAAAATTCCGATGCACATTCATTAGAGATATCCGGTAAGCCTTTCCTGTCCTATAATGCTCCTCAGCCAGATCTTCATTCTTCGAAGTGTACTGAATGAACGTTCTATAGTCGCCGAAGTGGATGGAATTACGCTCAAAATCGTACACTGAAAGAACGTCGGAATATAAAAATCAATTTTTACCGTCTGAGAAACTGCACTATAGGTAAATGCAAAAGCAATGGCTATATTTATGGATATTCATCTTGAGACTGTTTCAAATTTAAGTCCCCATAAACCGGTCGTATTTTGGGGCAATGTGTTGCTGCTGTATGGCCGGTATATCTCGGGAAATATTTCGCCAATATATGAAATTATTGCAGCAATATTTTCGTATGGCTCGGCAATATGACCCAATATTTTTGAATACTGCTGATATTGGCCGATGTATTGTCGGTGATATAGCTCCGTTATTGCAAATACAGCAACATTGCTGGGCCATATGTATGTATTTGTTGTGTTTGTTCTGTGAACAAGACATAATTCTGCTTAAATTGAATTGTATTTTTTTAAGAACGATTGCGTTTGTATTAATAAATTAGTATGATTAAGCGCGGCGAGTGGCCTTTGCACTTCAGCCCTTCACTGGCTTATTGTGCACCGCTTTCTTTATATTTTGTCCAACAATCCCACACTTCCTAGGAAGATCAGTATTTTTTTGGATGAAGTCGAAGTTAGCTGGCTTAAAGAAGTATGAGTCAAAAGCCCGGAATCTACAATGTGCAATGGCTTCGCATTCGTATAGGATAGGACATGCTCCGATGTTTCATCCTCTTCGAGACATAGCCTACATACCTCAGTGGGTGATATATGTACCTATCCGATGCATGTGTTTGCTTGTTTGCAGTATCCGGTTAGTTGAGTTGATTCCTAGACAACTTTTGGCTTGTCCGGAACCTATCATTGAAGTCCATTCGGTTCTGGATCCATCTTAGGATGGTAAGCTTTACGGTATTGTAAGAAACACCGCAAAATTGTGCCGGTTCTATGAGGGGCACGGATGCTCATTTTTTTGCCAGTAAGTCTGCCTTGTCACCCATTGAAGTGTTAGTTCTTTGTGCCGAGGTTTGTTAGTGCTTGAATGCATTCCCACATTACTTCAATACCTACATATATTTTCCCATTAGTGTAGGATCGGCTGAGGTTTTTGTATGCACATCTACTGATGTCATAAGCTTCTGCCTGGAATATCGAGGGGTATTTTCTTAGGCTTTGATAGATAGGTCTATGCTCTAGAGTTTACACCATATATTCCTGGGTCTACTCCTTTCTCAGTTTTAGAACCATCGGTGTACCATATTAAGGCTTCATATTCTAGATATAGTAAATAGACAAATGAAAAGATTATGACTTTGTTAATGAAGTACACTTACCTCCTGAATTGTGAGATTTGGAAGCCGGTAGCTATAGGGATCGTAACATGAAAAAAGATAGTTTCGCCATTATATTACCTTACCACCTTAGAAGCCTACGAAAAAGAAAAGCGGAGTAGGGATGGGTAACTGGGACATTTTAATGGAACAGCTCTAACCTGTTCCAAGTATCAAAAGTATCAGTTTCAAGTCCCAACTTTGGTATAAATAATAAAAGACGGATTGTTTTTAGATTAGGGTACACAAAAGATGTGTTAAAAAAATTACAAAATATATTATGATTTTAATCTTCGGTGAAATTTTATTTTTCCAAAAAAATATTATTCATTTAAATTTGTTTAAGAAATCAACGCTCAAAATATTAAAATTGCAGTACGGAAACTGAACCGAAAATGTAGCTCTTAGTTTTTTTACAACGGATACCTACAGATAAAAGTAAAATATAAATTAGAGAAATATACCTATTTACAGGTACACATTTTCTTCAATAAATTTTCCTAGAATTTCAAGATTATTTAAATTCATTTAAAAGGAATATCGATACCTGCTTCTATACAGATAAACGACTGGGTCAATTGTAATTAAAAAATATGTTATACCTACATAAGTAGAATTTAATGCAGCCTAAATCAACTGTATTGTATCTATTGTGTCATATGCTATCACTGTTGCATGATAGTTCTGTTTTGGCTTAATACAATACATTTCAGTCACTTTCCAAGCCACTCTACCATATAATGTCGTACTTTTAATTTCCTGTTGCATATAGTTAAAAGCCCTTGTGTAGTGTGACTGTGTGAATGTATAGGCTATATCAGTCAAACATTTATTTGGAATTTATAAACTACATAATTAGGAAATATAAGACTTGGTATTGGTACTGTCACAACTACTCTGAAGGAGCATGAGACTATTTAGTATTGGTACTGTGACAGCTTTTCTGAAAAATTTGGAACAAGTACAGATTGGGACAGGGCTGTACCTGTGCCAAAGTAACAGGTTGCTCCAATTTTACCCATCTCTAAGCGGAAGTAAAACAATATACCTATATGTAGCTGAAATAAGTAGCCTGGCTATATTGCTAAATCACGAATAGACACGTCCAGCTAAGATAAAACATTCTCCACGAGAATGTAATGCGATAAAGGCCCGGTGTCTGTGCGGTTACGTTACGTTAGATATGAAAGCTCTTGGGAACAGGAAATAGTTACACTGCAATAAAGGGCAATTCCCACTTTTCATATAACTTTAGGCCCGACATAAACAGAAATGAGAGATGTCTTAAACGATGCATTTTGATACTCTGAACATATTTCATCAACAATGTTTATTTAAATTAAGCGAGGGAAAAATTTGGCGATCGGATGTATTTTGAGCGATTTTCTCTTGGCTGAAAAAGTGGACTTTTTTACAGCTCCTGATTGTGCGGAATTGATACGTCGTTGAAAATGACTTCCGATGAGAAAAATTTTCACAACAGAGCATTAATGGCCGTGGAAGAAATAACTGGGAAAATATATGCGAAATGTAGTAACTTGGGTGTATGTGATCCAAGTGCATGAAAAAGGGTTTTCCGGCGGCAAAAACGTCCCGAGAAAGTTTTCTGAATCGGAAAAAAAGTTCACCACCAGATATTACTCGGCGAGACATTTCATTTGATATGCAACATGCCGTATTGGAATGACCCTTTCCCACCCTTTCTACGGATTGTAACTAGTAATGAGCTGAGGTGGACAGTGAAATAGTATAGGAGTGTGGGTACTCAAACTTGTTCTCAGGACCTAAGGAATTCGATTCTGTAATAGATTAACCTCCCCCCCCCCCCCTCCCTAGCTTTCCCAGCTTAATTATGATAAACTTTTTTAATATGTTCAGAGTATCATAATGCATCCTTTAAGACGTCTCTCATGTCTGTTCATGTAGGGCCTAAAATGGGCATTCCCCTTTGTCAAATTCGATGGATACTGAATAACGATAAAAATTCTGTTGACAACGAGATTCATACTTAACAGTTATTAAGATGTTGTTATTTCATGCTGGAATCCAGCCAAAATTGTAGGTTGCATTACAACAACAATATCAAGAATCTATCTTATGTTTTACGATTTAAAGGAGTGTTGAAAAAAAAAAACATAATTGACAGTTGCATCTTCCAAACAAATTTTTCGGTGAGCGATGCATTTCGAAACGTGACAACAAATTAGCATTACCTTCTCGTTTACGATTTCTGGAAATGTAATTTTCTTAATTTTGACGACATGCAGGGAAATTTTCATGCCATAAATGCCTACGCCTGTTCTGCCTTCTATTTTGGATCCATCTGTGTACCCTTTAAGAGATCATTTTTCATAGGGTAAATCACCAGAATGCCACTATTGACGTCGCCTAAGTTTACCTTAATTGGTGTTTCAAAGTTACAGCATTTCGGCATAACGTCTGAGATAGAATTAACCATCGCGCGTCGTCCTGGGATCATATTTTTTTATATTCGTAGCCTACCAATTTTTAATTTTGATGATTTCATACTCTACAGCTACTAAATTTAAACGAAACAGCCATTCAATTGCCGGTAGGATTTTTTAGTAATGAAATTTTTATGCATAAAGTGCACGTGAATGTGCTACTCCTATGAATAAACGCTAAACGTACATATTTAATATGATTTTACCTTTTTCATTCTTTCTGAATCTTCTTTCTTAAAACTTAGAAAACGAAAGCAATAAGACTTTAGTAAAAGTGATTAAGTGATAAGTTCACTTTTCGATAAACACAAAAAATATATTTGTACATTTACAGGGATAAATAACGGTTTTTTTATTCAAACCAATCTAAAACTCGTTCCGGATTACAGCAATCAGGAAGAGAAGCAATATCAGTACTAAAAATTATTGTAGCAATTCAAAGTTCAACATTCCTTATGAATTTAAACGTTATTACAAAAAAGAAAAAGAAAACAAAATAAAAATTTGTACGAAAAATAAATAAAAACAAAAAATAGGACGGAAAGAATTAGTAGATAAAGTGCCTTTGCTGCATCCAATTAACTTTGGATACGACGAACATAATAGAAGCAATCGCGTCTTCAATACAAAAAATAAAAAAATAAATAGAAATCTTAAAAATTGTAGAAAAACAAAAACTGTGTATGCGATTTGTAAATTTTATTGTAATTTAATATTTTATTACTACTTTTATGATATATTTACTGTTAGTTTTTATAATAAAATATTATTTAAGTTACATATCATTGTGCATGATGTCGCGCGCGTTAGTCTAATTGTCTAATCTTTTGTATATCTCGCCCTTTCTTAGCTGTAAGGCGCCGTTAAGTACTTTGTTTTTATATTATAATTATTACGAAGGATTTTTATCAATTGAATTTTAATAGGTTTTAAAGATTTTGTAAATATATTATTAATAAAATCCAGTTTTTTATAACTTGAAGCAATCGTTTTTTCCAAATACATGTGGGTGTATTTGCGGGTGTGTGATGGATAAAAATGGACTAGAAAAGGTAGGTGCCTAAAAGCATTTCCATAAATAGAAAAAAGATTGTTTTTGAAATCACATATATACCGAAAAATATTTACCAGAGAATTTTATTTAGATCTACATACATCTATCAAAGAGTATTTAAAGTCATGAAAAATTACCCTAGACCTAGTTTAGATTATCCTAAAGGAATATCTTAGCCACTAATTGCATTCTTAATCGAAAGCCTACTCGGTTTTCTTAGCTATAGGGCGCTATTGTCGGGTCTCGTGGTTTTGGAAGAAGTTGCAGATTCAAACCGGGTATGATTTACTGAAATTAGTGGTGCATCAGTTTCCAGACAAAAGTAAAATTTAATATCTTAAAAATCACTAAATATTTTACTTCTATTATTTTTTTTTTTTAGGTTAACAAGAAACTATTGAATTTTCTATATGCATGCATACTTCAGTTGTATCAAGAACGTTATCATTATGGCCCAGAGCGCTTATAGAACGGAACCAAATCAGATTCGACCGATGATCCCCAGCTGAACTTTTGGAATGGTAGAGAACAAGAAAAGTAATTCAGCGAAGACTGACTGTATCATCCAGATTCGACTATTTAATTTATTATACTTGTTGCCACAGTTTCCACCTTCTTATCAGAAATGTGAATATATTCATGACGCAATTAACGGCGGAGATCAGGATGGTGGCGGCAACCAATTGTATACATGTTAGCAACCTTTTTCTATTATTATTATTTGCGTGTATGGTCTCTATTTGGACAGTGGATTGAAACTGAGAACTTTTATTTCAAATTAGAGTTGCAACAACCTGTTAGCTTCACATAAATTGTGCGACGATCCATTGCACATTGCAATACCACATCCTTGAGACACTACTATATATCAATACAACTAGTTGGAGCTTTTCACGAACCCTAAAATATTCATTAATTCCTTTTTTCACGACTTCCCTAGTTATTAGTGGAAGGAGTGCTTTGCCTTGGCCGTCCTTTAGCAATTTTCAGCATATTCACACGAAAAATGTTGCATGCTCTCCACCTTCTCTTTGTCAAAGCAGCTTCTACACAACTCATTGTAGGTGGAGTGTGGGGTGTTAGTATGTCTGCAGAAGAAACTATGTCCTTGTGCTGGTTGTTAAATTATCAGATCTATAGTTGGCAAGCTGATTATCTACTAGGTCCATTTACGTCTTAATTGTATTATTAATGACCAGAACCTCAGCTTGAGAAAACCTTGTTAAGTCAATAATGCCTGTATTGATCAGACATGGAGTGAATCTCACAACTAATAGCTAAATTCAGGCAATAATCTCCAACAGGATAAGTAAGACACAGCTATTTGATGAGACACCACTGGAGGTTCACACCACCGGAGGTTGTGCCCAAGGATGAGTACCTACTGTCTCCACTGCTGTGGCTCGTCATGGTAGTTGACGACCTTTTAAATCAACTAAGCAATCAAGGTATTGAGTCAAAAGCTTATGCTGATGACCTTGTATTCATTATCAAAGGTAAATATGAGCACTTACTGTATACAAATTATCAGTCAATCGCAGCAGAACTTCAATTATACCTTTCACCAGAAGATGTAAATTACTATATAAAAAAAAGTTGTCTACGCGTTTACGCTCATAAAACTTCTTAGCGACCCAAGACACCGTTGTTAGTCGGCCTACATTAAACATAAAAATTTTAAAGAAAGAAATGAGGGCTTCCTCAAATCAGGTTGTGGCATCGTTGATTTAATATAGAACGAGGCATTGCTGGCTTACCCTTTGGTTACGTCATCAAAAGAAATAATATATTACAACGATTTTATAAAAACAAAAGATAATTATTCGAAATTTTGCTTATCAGTGCGAAAGCTATTTACTTTTAGAACTATATCATATGTGTTGTAATAATTCTGTAATTCTGAAAAAAAAATGGAAGAAAAAATTATTAATTATGAAAATACATACATTTATGCATAATAAGAAGCATGGCTTCTTGTGGCCAGTGGCTGTGAATGTAACTTACTTGGCTTCAACAGTCGGCCTCAAGTGATGTGAGATCGTGAATGTATTTTGAGCCTAATGTTAGTTAAGGAATGTTAAAAACACCCCAGCCCCTACTCTCTCATTAATTTTGAACCCACACATATGTGAAAGCTGAACTCTACACTACCAAATGGAAAATTTGATGAAGTAACATGATGCAGAAGAAACACATTAAACCAGGTGAGAGAAATCATGTCAGACTCTGGGAAGAACTCAATTGAACAATATATGGATGATGCCGGTTTAATCCTAACTAAGAAAGTCATGTACAGACTAATTAGCTGGTTACCAGTTTTGGAGACGACTATTATGACGTGCTTGCATATTGCAATGTTACGATCAAACTGAAGAAGCAAAAGATAATGCTAAAGATGAATTCTATACACGACCGATTGACAGTCTTCGATCTTATTGTATTAGAAGATATCATTCTTTAGATGGATATTGTGAATGCTCAAATCAGCCCTGAAAAGGTTAAAAAAAAAGGCTTGAGTCCAAGCACCAATGGCAGCGATAATTATTTTCGTAGAATTTTACAGCTCACCACAGCTGTATTAATAATGAATTATGCACAAACAGAACTGGGTATCACTCGATCGTACACAGATGGTCAACAAGGCGGCTTAATAATACCACCATGTGAATCGTTTATTCGAAAATGTGCCAGAATAGAGTAAGAAAAAAAAAATAGAAAATGGGAAAGACAAGCAACATTTCTGGCAAAACACTGGAAGCATACTGTCCCACCAAAACAAAAATCTGATCAACCCAGATGGCAAGGTGTTAAAATAATGAGTGCAAACAGGTCATACCCGACTCACCCATTCTTACTATATAACCCGGACCCCACAACCTGGCTGTGAAGAATGTCAAGTACCACTGACAATGGAGCACATACTGACGACATGTACAAAAACAATACGGACAAACACAGGACCTCTCCCAGCCCTCCCCGAAATATTGTCTCCCGAGAATCCCGATCCCCTTCTCAAACTCCTAACACAGGTGCAAATAACAAAGCACATATAAAACAAGAAAAATAAGCCATCACCTATCTCGTCTTTGTCTGCCGCTGTTATTACTCTCGACATTTTATCCCCTCAGGGCATTGGCAAGAGGACCGCAAGAACAAGAAAAATGTTAAGTAAATTAGCCTACAAGAAACAAACGTAGTTAAGATTAGCTTGGTAAGAATTAACATAAGTAGATATAAACAAACTGATCAAAAAATTTAGAAATACCATATTAAACAATAGCGCCATATTGGCATAGTACCCGTAGGTATAAGTATAGCTTTACATTATATGTAGGATATACTAATTTAAATAAATATTTTAGAAGACTTGTGAAGTTATAGAGGAACAGACATTGAAGAAATACCCCCTCAGTTTCACTTAAACGTAGAAAACCTCCATTCTCCGGAAGTGGCAGAAGACTTAAGAAGCCATTATATCAACAGCAGAAGAAACCATATGTGATGCTCAAAGAGGTCGACAAGAATGGATAAACGCTTAAACTTGATCTTTGTAGCTCGAACACGAAAATTTGTTCTCAACCAACAAAATAGCATTATGTTTCAACAATAACAAGTAAACTGACAGGAACATTATTTTTAATTAATTATTTATTTAAAAAACTTTCTGACAATATATAATTCTCAGTTTTATAAATCTAATTGCAGTAATTTGTCTTTTATTAAGCTTGGATTGCACTTTGGAAAGACTTTAAAAGCAAACAACAACGAACAAAAATAATATTACAAAGAATAAAATACAGGAAAAAACAGTCGAACTTTTATTTTGTGAGCTTTTATATATTCCAAATTATAATAAATAGATTTTTAACAAATAGATACAGTGGGCGTGTAGAAAATACTTACAAAATAAATTACTTTTAGGTAAAAAAAGTCGCGATTTCATAAATACGCGAAATTCAATACATACTACATAATGCAGGAAATTTACCAGCAGTAGCGCAAGCGGCCTATTTTTTCTGATCTTTAACTACTTTGAGTAATTTCGAAATAAAAAATGAGGTAAACTCGGTAAGCCTAAACATAATTCAGTGTGTGAATTTCAATTCCAGTATAAATGGAAACCTAAACTAATAGTGGAATGAAGATGAGCAGTTTTTCTTTTGGTAGACAAGAGTCATTTAATGCATAATTAGCCTGCAAATTCCTCTTTAAGGCATTTTCTTTGTTGTTGTTGTTGATAAATTTTTTCACAATTTTTATGAATTCATGTCTTCTTTTTTTTTAATCTGAGGGTGTGAGGTCTTTTTCTGGTTCATTTTCGTTTAAAATTTGTGATAAAAGATCATGTACAGGCTCGAAAACCTTCTTAGATCCACTATTTGTTAAATTTAAATAATCAAACATATCATGGTGACTTATTGTTCCATCAGCCTGAACTAGTCCTCTATCTATGGAAACCATCTGTACTCGATTAAGTCCAATACATTTCTCTTTTACGAGATCATTAACTGCAGCTACTTTATCACGCAAAGCATTCGCCTGATGTCCTCGAGGTAATAAGGTCTGAAAAGTTAATATTGATATAGAATTAATTAAAAATTATTTTTTTTTAAATGATGGATGTGTTTTGAAAATCGCAATTATTAGCTGGCATTAAACATTTTTCATATTTACTAATTTTATGGTTTCAGTAGAAGTGACACCAAATTTTATGGCGACCGCAGATATGTAATTTTTACCTGGAGATAGTATTACTAACATACTTTTTGATATGACAAGTGAGATAAATGTATGGTTACGATCGGGGTTAAAATTGAGGGCATAATGTATATGCAATAAAGAAGCAAGGATAAATTCAAGGCGAGAAATTAAGTGTTTCTTATACAAAAATGGGCCAGCAATTATGATATGCAAAAAAAACAAGTAAAAAAGCTAGAATTGGTCTAAGACCAATTCTTATGATACCCTAGATGAATGCTCGTATAAAATTTCTTATGAACACCGATCTATGCAAGTTTGATTCTTGATGTGGTTTTTCGCATATATTTCTAGAACGGTTTGTCGGACAGTAAAAATGATTATAACTAATTTTATAGGAATTCGCAATCTGAAGAAGTTTTTAGTACAATAAGAATGTCTTGGGCTGATCGTTTTCACAGTATACGTTAAAATCCTAAATTTTTATATGGCAACACCAAGAATGAGTTGCCCGATTTAGTCCATTTTTGAAATTTTATTTGCTAGTATAAAGGAAACACCACGTGCCAAATTTCAGCTCTATATCGATGCGTTCTCAGGCAGTGTCCAAATATATAGTGGAAAAGGAAAGTTTTGTATGGCAACCCCACGAAGGAGTTGCCCGATTTGTCTCATTTTCGAACTTAATTTTCCTTTTTTTTTTAAAGTCCGTGTACAAAATTTCAGCTCTCTAAGTGTACGCGTTCTTGAGTTATCGTGCACACAGTCAGACGGACGGACGGACGGATGGACATGCAAAAATTAAAATAACTTTTAATATTATGCGTGGGTGTCCAATCCATTTTGCTCTACCATCATTATTTCGAGGTGTTACAAACGGAATGACAAACTTAGTATACCCCTATAGATTTCATCTAGGGTATAAAAACTGATAAGAGATGATAGTTTTGGAAGATTTAAAAATTCAAATCAGTTTGCGGGAGAATAGAAAAGTTGTAAGGATGTTAAAAGCAAGAAAAAAGCTAACTATACTATACAATTCCGAGATACTTTCTTATTAATTTATTGGTAACAAGCAACTTAGGCCCCTTATGTATAAAAACACTGTTACTTGAGCAGAAAGAGAAGAAGAAAAATATACTAAAATTAAATTAACTAGGAAATTATTAAACTTCTAACTATACTGACAAATTGCATGGCAGTCGAAATCCATCCTCTGCTATCCAAAAAGATTATATCAAAAAAACGAACTTATACAGAATTGAGAGCTGAGGGTGCAAATGCACAATCTATCATCACGCCGAGCAGTGCTAGATAAGTGCATTATTGTGTGTGTAGTAGGTAATCCAAAGAAAATAAAAATTATATGAGTATTTTGCTTAACGAAGAGCGAGACTAGCTCGACTTGTTAACAACTTCTAGTTGAGAGAAGTTGAGAAAATCAAGAGGGCGCAATTAAAACGCCATTAAACTAAGCGAGCGAACAAAATACAATCGATTTAACACAAACAAACAAAGCATTAGCATGCATAGCGACGAATAAGTATTTTAAGCGGAAATGTGTGGACCTAACAAACTCTAATCTCAAATGAAGGGTAAAGTGAAATGTGAACCGTCTCTTTTTACTATATCTTACTCATTTGGCAACGAAAAGTATAAACTTTGTTATATTGCCAGTTATCTAAAAGAATATTCCGTAAAATTTAAGTTTTTTAAAACTTTTCTTCAATATGAATGCATATATTTTTTATATTTAGAGAAAAATATATAATTTCTTCATATTGTTTAATCTCGAAAACAAAATGTCATGGCAACTATTTACTAAAAAGCACAAACCGATACAATGTTTGAATTTAGCATACAGCAGATTTCGAAATTATACATTCGCATTGAAATATATTGTGAACGGAGAGCTTTCACTTTCCACTTTGCCGTTGAATTGTTAATGCCGCTTTTGCTTTAAAATAAAATGACCTTGGGGTGGATTCTGTAACTGTAAGTAGCTGTATACACGAAGTACTGAATGAAGATTTTTCTGTGCTGAATGTCGTTTTCAAATTATCAGTGAGAAAAGAGTCCTCTTGAAAGTGTTGTTTATTTGAAATAAATGAATTCCCATTTGACTATCAGAACCAGCTCAACACAAGCTCGCTGTAGTGACACGTTTAATAAATAAACGATCAACAATATATGCGCTTCATCACTTAGTCGGTGTTAGTATTAATATGTTTAACTAAACATAAACTAAACACCGAATGAAATGACATTCAATGCGCGACATAGAAACAGAAAACTAGTATTATATAGACGTTTTTTTTTAAATCTTGCTTAGAAACGTCAACGACAAAATGTTCAGCGTTAATATTAACCGTAATTCACATGCAATTAATGGGTTCGTAAGGACCTTGCGGAGTTAACATGCAACAGAGGTAGCATTCTCAAATTGTGCCCACTATCGCGGAAAGATATTTTGCTAAGTAACAGCGGAGAATCAGCATTCGCGTTTAAGAGTTAATGCACAAACGATACATCGGCAACCATGCGAAGTCTTTTAAGCAAGTGCATATTCAAAAGCTACAAGCGATCCTAATAAGGTGGAAGAGTCAATGAATTATTCCAGAGTAGGTGCCCAAGAGTAAAGCGCAGGAAGTTTCACTGAACAGACTCGATACGGTCGATGTGTGTACCGTAAATGGAGACCATACCTGGCTAGCGTATCCAGAAAGAAATCTCACAGAGCAAGTGCATAAACGCAATGTTATGGTGGAATTCGAGAGCTTTCGGGACCAACGTTTTCATAAAGCCCAGAATAGAACTACTCTTTGATACCATGTAGTTTATATGGGAGATAAATTCAATCTTTGGTCACATTTGACACCCAAGTAAAAATGTATTTGTTTAAAAAAAATTGTTTTTTATTTGTTGACGTAAATGTTGTTTCTTCTAATTCGATTTTTTTAATTTTTACACCTAATTCTTTACTCCTTAATGCTTCAGAATTCACAAATAAAATCGCCGTGAGAAAATATCGGTTACCGTGTACACAAGAAGAAAAAACTCATTTGCACTTTTGCGGAATCGGAAACGTGTTAATAGAAAATTGTTTGTACACGGGTAAATTCACAGTTGCTGAATCCGGTCCCTGACCTCTCTTGTCTGGTGTAAATTATGTATATACTATAATCGTATGGAAAATCCAAATAGTGAATGAATGAAACTGTAAGTCTTGCTCAAAGATGGGACAAACTCTAAAAAAAAAACTCAATTGTGAAGAATAAGGCTACATTCAAACCGGACGTTTTAATCATGCTTTAATGATTTTTCAGAGCTGCTGATTAAATCATTTTGTTTTACCGGTGTGAATGCAGAGGGATATACGTAGAAATTTATGTGGCGTTCTGATCAAGACTGAAGAATGATTAAAACTCCGGTGTGAATACAGCCTAGTATGGAAAAGAAACTAAAATCGCCTCTAATCAATGAGTCATATACAATCCGCATAGAGTAATGTATTTCGTATCATCTTATCATTAAAAGGGTTTAAAAATCTAAAGAAAATCAATTACCGGAAGTACAACGTATGTATCAGGAAGCTTTTCCCTGATTTTCAGAACAATTTGATATATCCCCTCAGCGATTTGTTCCGGAGTATTTTCAACATTATTAGTACCTACGTGTAAGACAACAATCTGAAATTGGAAATTTTTAAACATTTAGCTTATATTTAAGATATTAAACATTTCAGCAATTAAAACGGCCAATTACCTTTGGTTTAACATTGTCTAATTCTCCATTCTCTACACGCCAAAGAACATTTTCAGTTTTGTCGCTGCGTATACTAAAATTAAGGCAATGCATGGGTGCAAAATACTGATTCCACGTATCGGTATGCTGCAATGATTCTAAAATGCAATCACCAAGAAAAATAACGTCAGGATCCTTTTCCATACATTCGGAAAGGAAACGTTTGTGAATGCTCAGCCATCGATCATCGCCTTCCGTGTCTCGTAAAGGTGTTGGAACTACACAAGGATTCATTCCCGAAATTTGTATGTTGTTCCTGTGATGTTTCTAATTTACGATAAATGATATATGCCTCAACAGCGAAATTTAATATAGATTCCCTATTAAGCGGCTATAGAAAAGTTTGAAAACACGTCGCTATCCGGGTGCTATGCTAGCCGATGCTACTGCTAAATTCCCAACCAAAAAATTTAACGCGAATGACAGCAATAAGACAAATGTCACTTGAAAAATGAAATGTCAAACAAAAGAACTTTGGGCTGCCTCACGAAAAAGATTATTGAACTTTGTTGGAGAAGTATGCTTGTGATAATTTTTTTCGCGATAAATATATATAATGGCAATATAATGGTTGCCCATTCTTCGGACGTACGGCGCATGTTGTCATAATTTCATTGGCAGATCGTCATACGTTTCTCTATCCCAAATTGCATCTCGCAATGAATATCAAGTTCCTGACTGTTTCAAGTGTGTGGAATTAATTTAATCATCCACCCTAAAGTCCAGCCTTGACGCTTTGCGATTTCTTTTTGTTCCCTTTCATAAAGGATAAAATGCGTGGATTTACATTCAACAAGTGGCGGTGGAAGTGGAAAATCTTCTTTCTGAGGTGACTGCAGAATAGTGGGCTTTATGCTTTTAGGATTGGTTCAAGGATATGCAAAAATGTAGATCATAAATATTTCCAAAAGCAATAAAAATGTAAAATAATTCTGAAGCTCTAATATAACTGCTAACCACTGACATGTATATGTATATATATGTCAGTGCTGCTAACAAGTTTCTCTAAATATTTTCAATTGCGTGAGATTGGAAACATTGCTCACAACATCGAAAAATTAATAATCGCATTAGACGCATCGCGAGTTTCGTTATAGTTATGTTGCTACTAGTGACAATTTTTGGTTTAATAATTCCAGCTTTAAACTTGGCAGAAACGACAAAAGGTCGTCGCGCTTACGATTACTGCAGTCCGTCCTTATGTCCAGGTGGAAAGAAACATATCGCTTGCAACAACACTGATAATTTTTCACACCAAATTGCGGTGAAGATGTACAGTTGATACCTATGGACGATAAACTAAAGTTGCACATTCTAAAACTTCATAATTCGTTTAGAAATGAAATAGCCAACGGACAAGTTTCTCCGTATGGCACTGCTCGAAGGATGTTAGTCCTTTCTTGGGATTTTGAATTGGAATATTTGGCGAAGTTACACGTTAAACAATGCAAATTGACGCACGATCAATGCAGAAATACAAGTAAATTGAAATGTGTTTTTTTTTGTTATTATTCAAATCGTTTTAAGTACTTATTGTGAATTTATCTAGGAAAATTTGTTTGTCGGTCAAAATGTCGGAGAGACGCACAACATTGAAAAAGACTCGCTCAGTATTAAGAAAATTGTAGAGGCCTGGTGTGAAGAGTATAGAAATGCTAATGAGACGTTTATTACTCGATACCAACCGCATCCAGAAGGGTAAAAATAAGATGATATTTCTCTCAACAAAGATGTTGATTTAAAGTTTTTGTTTTGTTTAGAAGAAAACTGAATCATTTTACAGCGATCATAGGAGATAGAGCTGTTAAATTGGGTTGTGCCTGCATTCGTTTTTCCGATAAAGCAAATAAAGATGTTACGTTTATTATGACTTGCAATTATTCATCAACGAATTTTCGGACTATTCGTGTTTATTCAGTCGGGCAACCTGCATCTGGGTGTAAAACTGGACCAAGTCCACAGTTCTATGGAGCTCTATGGAGAAAACTTTAATTAATCCTAGGTTAGGTCTTTTGCAATAAATTATTTTATAGTTAAATTTCTTGCAATAAATTATATTTTATTTATATTGAAAAATTAATACGTTTGTTTTTTGTTTGATATTAGCAGCTGTTTGCGCTTTTCTCAGCATGGAGTGTGGGTGCATCTTTTTCTACGCCCCGAAAGGCGGCCGACGAAACACAAGCTGGCGGAAGTGACGCGTTCTACCAGAACTCCAAACCTCTCTTTAGCAAAGACAAACGAATCCACTCCAGTCCCGTAGTATCAAAAGTCCGCCGAACTTAGATGGCGCGATTACGAGTAGTATCAAAGGTATTTATTGGCGCTAGTGTCGAACAGATTTTTTTGGTTTGAAATCTACTACAATCTGTTAGCCGAATAATCTAGCTAAAAAATAAACGTCAATTTATCGACAAACAAATGTCAACGCCGTTTTTCTTTGCACGGGACTTCACGACAATATTTTATTTGCAGTAAAAAAAAAACGCAGAAAGTGATGTGGAATCGCAATAAATAGCAAAAAAAAACAATATTAAAAATGGAAAGTTTCAGTGTGAATTACTCAAATTTAACGCGCCATCAATTGATAGCAAAATATTTGTTAAATTTGCGACAAATAAAAACTTTCGCTGAGCAAAATTATCACATATCCGCTCGTCAATTTGATGATTATTTATTTATGCAATATTTTATGCGAAGCAGTTCCGGTACAAACGACAGTCATAACAGCAATGTATCGCTCAAAGATGAAATTGTTAAACAAATTATGGATAGAAAACGAAAAATTATGTTTTGGATTTTCTACTTGCTGATTGCATTTCTTTTTATATCATATAAGAATGAAGCGTCCACGTTAGTCTTAAGAAATATTCAAACTTTTATTTATCCTGGAATGAAATTTTGGCGAAAGATGACACTGCCAATTATAAACAAATTCCCTGGACTTACAGAATTATATGACGAATCGTGTCTCATGATGAATCCATTTTTTCAAGTGGACGATTTAAATTGTGAGCCCTGTGCGGGGGTAGTGAATGTCTTAGATTTGACGAACGTAGACAAGACAACAGAGTCTGTGCCTTTTGTATTTAAGGTAAATAATTTATTTTTATAAAGTTTATTTTTGATTATGTATTTCGATAATAAGTTATGTTCACAGTTTGCATCCAATATAGAGAAATAAGCGCCGATTTTTGTAACATAAGCATTTATTTATTTGAGTACCCGTGCCATGACTCCTCTTATACGTATTTCTTTATTTTGCATTTGCACGGCCATTCTTAAATCTAGTTGATAATTACATCTAAATTATTTCTAAAGACATGCAACTGAAAATATCAAGACATTTTTTTCAAAGAAATCTAATCCAAGAAGATACAGTAAACACGACTGGAATGAGTAAAAAGTTTAAATAATATGATCTCAGAAAACGGTCCTAATAAGTGATGTACCCACCAAGGGCAGCTAACAGCGCGCCAGCTGCACTCTACTACACTACACAAAGCAGTCGTTGTTTACTACACTCGATCTTGCTCTCAAACTCAAGGTAGTCAGAGAGACTACATAAATAAGAAACTAAGAAAGAGAAATTATGAAATCCATCTGAATTTGTTTTCCATTCAAAAATCTTTTTAGAAAGGTTTGAAAGAAGCTTAGTGAGCAAAGGCTAGCGATAGAGCCCAGATGGCCTAGTCGTCGTGGGCCAAATAAGCTTTATTGCATTAGGTTTATTTTAAGGTTGTACAATAAAGATCTTTTTCAGGGCCTGTCCGAATCCAAGTCTTCGTCTTGTTATTACTGATAGTGACGGAACACAACAAGCTCAGCTATTATAATAGTTAAACGAACAGTAAAAAGCCTGCGCAATATTTAAGCTTTATTTTATCAGCGTTCGCCATTTTCCCATCGAGCTCAAGACGAAGTTAACCTGTCGAAATTCGTTTGCTTAGCTTACTGACTTATAACAATGGACTGAGCGAATTGCTATTTCATGTGGCACAAAGAATATTGTGTTTCTGTATATCAGAGTTTTAGCACCCTTTAAAACGTTTACTACATAAAAACATGTAAAACTCAACCAATCACGGAGCATGGTAAGCACTATTTTTACTTCATTCTTCTTGCGCTGATTGCATCTGCAGCTAACATAAAAACACCAAATGGCATAAGTAAACGTTCAGTAAGAGATATTTTGTCATGATAGTTCCAAATCTTCCATAGCGCGAAAGATAAAACTATAAAACTTGTGCCATTCTTTTCTATAAGAAAATGACAATACGCTCAGTCTATTGTTATAAGGTCAGTGGCTTAGCTTGATCTCGACAGCCAGCGAATAAACATAAACTCAAAATATGTTGTCTATTTAAAATAGACAAGACAACTCAAACCTCGACTCGATAGTCAAGCTAACCAAATGTCTAAACTTTTATACAAACTAGTTGACATAGACATGGATTCGGATAGAGCTTGACTCGTTGTTACGTCACTAGCTGTAATAACTAACAAGACGAAGACAAAGTCTTGAATTCAGACAGGCCCTAGGTATCAATTCAATTGTTTCCTATTTCAAATGGGAAGCGTCAAATCTGTGCGTATCCAGTTCCAGTACTCTGGTGATTTTTCATGTCTACATCGGGCTTATCTATGTCCAAGTAGATTGCGCGAATTAGCAATATAAATTTCCTGATGTTTCCTATGTTACAACACTGTCTTTGTATACATAAGTTGTGGTCTAACAATTAAATTATATTTTATTTAACGGTTTGCATAGATTTTTTTAATATTCACAACAATGTTTTTTTTCTTCTTTTAAAATTTTATTTATCACAGATTAAGCAGGATCCTGTATACATTTCCGACCTCTTTGAACTCTATAAATCCAACAAGGACGTCTTCCAACGTGATGCCTACCGAGTACGATCATCAAATCGTGACGTTACAAGTTTGGATGAACTCTTTTATGATTTCAATCGTACACATCAAATTCAAAGTCACAATTTATGGAGATGTAATCGAATGCCACCTGCACGTCTATTAAGACAACTATTTGCACGACCTGGACGTCTTCCAACAACCGGTATCTCTTTGGAGCGTCATCTTGCAATTGATACACCAGAAGCACCATCATATATTATCCCGGATGCTGAGTGCTCAAATATGTACATTCAACAAGCTCTTGGAGCTCGAACAATTATTCTTAGGCCTACCGTGGAATGTAAGACCAAGTGTCGAACTATTTCTATAAGACTACCTCAGTCATTTGTTTGTAAGTAGGGGTTTTTTTTTTATTTAATCAATGTTATTTAATTCATTTTTAATATTATAAACTAATAAATTTAATGCTTTTTCTTGCAGTAAGCTACAACTGGTGGTATTGGAGACCTGTTTCCGTTCCAGATCAAATGACCAAGACGGTATCAATAAGTCTTATTGGTTCATATTGCTAGCTTTAAATTTAAGTTTGTTTTTTCTAGTCATTCATTAAAAAAAAAGTTATGTTGAACTTTTGAAACACTATAAAAACCGATACATGCCAGTCAAAATTCCGCATTTTTCAGAATATTAACGTGGTTAACAGTTAAAAATAATTTGGTAGCTTTAGTTCTAGTATTAAACAGAGTTTTTAGGAATATTTTTATAATACTGTTGTGTGCATTTTGAGTGTTCATTCAATTCCAATGCACTTTACTATAAATATTTTCTTGCCGCCCCATGTTTTTTTTCTTAGAGTTCTTAATCTGCACAAAATCCTTGTCTGAAGGAATGCAAATAAGGAATTGATATAAGAAGATATGATTCCTAATATTCTATGTCACGCCAAAAATTAATTCAGTTTTAATTTTTATTATTATTTATAATTGCTTATTCGATGCGTTTTTATTGAATTTATATGGAAGACAGGAAAAGATGTTTCCTATCTATACAATCATAACTTTCCAGTGTAGCTTCCCATTCCGTAGTAGTTTAAGATATCTTAGTCAATTCAAATCATTGCTACTAAGCTCACGAATACTATTACCTACTTTACGAATTTTTCGAAACTTTAATACGTATTCCATAAAAAGTTACTATCGAAGTTCTCCTCAAACAAAACCAATGTCTAAGAAAGATTTTTAGTAAACATCTCACCAAATCTTTAACTAAGTAGGTTATATTAAAGAAAATTCATTTATTTTCCTGTACGTATACATGATTTGTTACTCTTCTACAGCATCGTAGAACATTAATATTTTTTCATTTACACACTAAACGAATTTATAAGTTGCCAAAATATGCATTTAATGTTCATGTTTTTTTTTATTTATAAATTAGAGATAAATTAAAGAAATTGTTTTAATTAAAAGTGTACGATTTATTTGGTGTTTCTATCCAAAAACCAATATCGCAAAAATGCATTAGGTAAAGGTTTTTGTTCACAATAAGATCATCTTTCTAAATGGACCAATTGGCTTGCATAGTTGGAGATGTGAGTGAAAAGTTTAAATAGATTCGAAAATATAATTTTAATGTTGCGAATATTTCAAGCAAAGGATCCATTAGCTTGTACAATATTTTCAAATCTCCTCAAGTAGTTAACATGGCAACTTACTATATTAATTAGAGTAAAACGTGGAGAAGATACAGGAAAGTGACATCTTAGAATATATAATTAACAAGTAAAACAGTACAATAAAAACTTCTAGGATTGACCGTTTTCACAGTATACGTAGAACATAAATTTTTGTATAGCAACACCTAGAAGGGGTTGCCCGATTTAGCGTTCTCAGGCAGTGTCCAAATATACAGGGTGTTTCCGTCCACAGAACAGGAGGTGATAGTACTCACCTAGACGAACAAAAATTGTATGGCAGCAAGAAGGGCGGTTCACATAAACCGTTTGGAAGATACAGCGTGTACATTCGCTGTCAAGAGCTAGTCTCAGCTATCTCAAACCTATTTTCAAAGATAGTTTGTTCCCTTAGTGACTGAAAATCGAAATTAAAAAAAATGGTCTAAATTCGGTATGAGCTAATAACTTTTTAACGGCTACAGTTAGCACATAGGTTGTAAGTAATATGTCAAATTAAAGAAGAGAGTCCACAGTTTACAGTTTTTATAAAAAAAAGTTATTTTAACCAATCTTTTGTAAGAAAAAAAGATGTTAAAGTAAAAAAAAATTATAAGAAAATCCGAAAATCTTTAGACCACCAGAATTCCGAAGATAAGAGGAGTACTGGGCTGAATGAGCAGTGGGTGGAAAGGCCATGAAGTTCTGGAATGAGTTCTTGACAGCGACCGTACACCCTGTACTTTTTGTGTGTGAAATCACCCCGTAATCTCTGATGTGGACGCCCCAATACTTTTTATATAGTGAACAGTTATATCAATGATGGCACTTTTGATAACAGAATTACAGGTAAAACGTATAATAATAATATAATAATATAAAGGCAGACCATCTGCGCCTTCAAGTCAGGGTCCCTTCAGGACAGGGTGTGCTATTTGTGGTTGTTTTGTATAGGCACGATTTTTGTGTGTGGTATAGTTCGTGACCGGCGGCAGGTTTTGGTTAACCCCTCCTATAACCCTCCCGCACTAGTCCGGTGCTATCGCTGATCACGGGAGTGAGTTGTCAGCTCATACTGACAGGATGGACTTCACGTCCAAGCAACTCGCTCGAAATAAGTTCCATATTCCATAACAAATTGCTAAAAGTTATTTAAAAGTACTGAAAAGTAAGAGAAATCATGGAACAATAACGTGCCCGGACACCATGTCCTTATCGTTGTTCCTCTGGGTAATAAACAATGAACGATTCTAGAAGAAATACGATCTAGCGAGTATATTTTCAAAACAAAGGTAGGTATATCTTAGCTGTGTTCTGTTGTGTACTACATTGTTCTAGAACTCCCATATACTGGAGAGAACAAATTGTTCTGTCGATTGAAGCGAACTATTTGTACTGTTCGCTTCATTTAAATCTTTCTATGAATATGAATGAGGCGTTCTATCTCTTGTTCTGCGGACACAAAAGAACAGCTATTGTTTGCTTTGTTTTCTCATCCAGTAGTAACGTTCGTGCGTGTATAGAGATTTTAATATTAAGTATTTTTGCCGTGACTGATATAATATTTATGTTATGGACCGTCGGGCGCTAGTTGTCGTTCGGTTCCGGCTGTTCGTTCCTATTAGTGCAGGCGCAAAAGAGACTCATCCGAATGAGGGCGCCACTGAACTTAGTATTGAAACTCAGCCGAAAGCCGAACTTAGATGGCGCCAGTGGACTTAGTATCGAACTAGAGTGGTTGCGCTAGTGTCGCAGATTTTTCCAGCGTTCTTCGTTCCGTAATCAGCTGTCATTCTTAATTCTCAATTTGTGTAAATACAGTTTTTTTAGGCGCGTACTCTGTTTTCTTAAAAACATTTCTAGAATTAAAATATATTCAAACAAAAATGAGTTCACTACTACCGGAGAGAAACATTGAAATCAAGGCTCGCATTGAATCTGAAAACGATTTTGCAAGGAAAGTGGAAATCGCTCAGAATCTAACCTCAACACCCGGGAAAGTTATCGTACAAAAGGATGTGTTTTTCAATTCTAAATCTGGTCGGTTAAAGTTAAGATATCTAGATGAGGGAAGAGCTCAGTTAGTGCAGTATAATCGAGCAGATATTACAGGACCAAGAGTTTCAAAATTCAATCGAATTGATGTTGATCAGCCAGATGTTTTGGAACAGATTTTAACACTAAGTAACGGAAGCTTGGGACTATTGAAAAAAACTCGTCTTCTCTTTCTTCATAATAATACTAGAATTCATTTGGATAGAGTCGAGAACTTGGGTACATTCATAGAATTTGAAGTATGTCTCGCTGAGGACTCAAGTGAAGAAGATGGACAGAGAATTGCTAAAGAAATGATGACATTGTTTGAAATTCAAGAAGCGCGCCTTATTGCTTGTTCGTATTTCGATGAATTAAGGCGAATTACTTCCTTGGAACAGGATTAATTTCGCTACTAAAATCTAAGATATATAATATTGTGATTATAGTTGGGCACCTTTCATACTTTTTGTAATTTTAGAGAAATAAAAATATTGATTATTTGATTCCAACGGTTGTTATTAAGCTACTATTATTATTATTATTAGCTACTATGGACGCTCTAGCCTCCACTGCTCTTACTTGTTTATGTTTCGTTTTGCTGTAATGTGTATCTACTAATGTAACTTGCTATGATGTGCCCAGCGCTCTGCGTGCCTTTGGCATGGGTGCTCAAATAAATGGATGTTTATGTTTAGGATTTAAATTGTAGAAGTTCTCTCAGGTAGAAGTATGTAAATGTTTTTTGAGATGATTTACCTCATTTTCTGATACCTTTAAAAATCTTTGTTGAAGAAAACTTATGATAGGTACTATTAATTTTGTAAAACGTTGGTAAGTTCAATAACTTCTTTGTAAAAACAGGCAGCACCAGAGTAGAGACAAGTCGGTTCCGAGCCGGAGAAAGGAGATGATGGGACACAGAATAAAGATCGAAGTAAATCCTGGATTAGACTAGGTTTACGTGAACTTGCCAGTTGAGATTTTTTCCATAAATAATTGCTGTCCTAGGTTGGGATGGGATAGTATAGAATGGCTTGCGATTTGTTGGAATTAAGAGCAAGCCTGTTATTGGAGAACCAACCGCTATGGTGGCCAGATTAGCATTGATTTGTGTGAATAATCTAGGTATTTCTGAACCAGCAGCAGCATAGATCTGTAGATCGTCGGCATATAGGTGGAAGCAATGTCGTAAATAAATAACGAGAAGAGAAGAGAAGCCAAAACGGCACCCTGAAAGGACCCCAGCCGGTACTCGTTGACACCAGAGCTGCGACCGTCAATGGAAGCAATCAAAATTCTACTGCCGAGGTAACTAGCAACAAGCGCGCACGCAGAAGTGGAGAGCCCTAAAAACGAGCTTGTGGATCAATATGCGATGCGGAACAGAATCAAAAGCTTTTTTGAAGTAAAAAGGATGTTTATTAGTTTTTGCCCTCGTCGCAGGACGAACGAATATCATTCACCACTGTCACGAGCGCCTGCGTCTAAAGCCCGGATGTTCAGGCTTCGTAGCAGACACCATTGTTTATCAAATTGTAGTTGGTAAAAATATCGTCAAGCTAATTAAAATCAAAGCAAAACTGAATTAAAAGGAAAAAAAGGAGAATAGCTCTAATAGTCAGTAACACTTTTTAAATCGGCAAATGTGTTGATCTGTGCTAAAGATTTAATAGGAAAAGGCTACGACCCTAATGAAGAAAAAAGAATAAATAAAAATCCATTATAGTTCTCGTGTATATTTACAATATAAATATTTGAAAAACCTTACAGCAATGATATTCTAATGCGATATACTCCAGTGCACCGTGGTATTGTGAACTATACATAAAATCTGGGAGAACATCGAAAATAAGACTAAAAATAGCAAGCATGGGGGCAACATTTTATACACTCCATCAATAACACTACGTCAATACTGCCAAATTTATTAAAACTTCCTTTTTTATTCTAATTTGCTTTTAAATTTATTTTTAAATATAGCCGGTATTAGTGATAGCAGTGCGCAACCTCCGAGAACGACAATCGAAGTCCATGAAAAGGCATCACTGGAACTGGTCATAGTGTGTAGTGTTTTGCCAGCTTGAATTGCAATAAATGATGGTGGTGCAACTCCGAAAAATGTTCCTACCGCAAATGGATAAAGCGGTACACCTATAACTGGTGCAGAAAGATTAATAAACCAATTCGGTAGTAACGGTGTCATCCGTAAAAATAAAATGTAACTGAGCAGACTGTCCCGATGTTTTTCTACATGTTTAGACCATTCAGCTGTTCTTTTTGGCCAGAAATGTTTTATTAATCGTCTACCAACTAATTGGGATAATAAATAGCATAATGTTGCACCTAGAGCTGAACACAAGCACACTAACGTTAGCGCTGTCGGAAAATTGTAGAGGAATCCACTTAAAATTGATAGAAATAATGATCCTGGAATGGCAAATGTTTGTAAGCTATATTTTTTTATATATATATATTGAGTTAAGGATCTTAGTTTTGTGTAACTGTTTAGTAATTTTAAGAGAATAAATAATAAAAGTGCAGAGCAAATGTAGTATTAGTCTAAAAGGTCGATAATCGAATAGAAAACTTGAGACTTTAATTTCAAATCTCTGACTGTTGGGAAGTGAAGGGCTGACCCCCTTAAGCAGTAATAGACCAGAAAGATCCTAATGGATCTGAACATTATTAATGACGAAATTTGCCTAATACAGGTTGTTTCATAGAATATACGGGAACAGAGAAATTCGGTGATACCTGGGACATTGCTGCATTTTGTGATCTCAAGTATATTTATTATATTATTAAGTCAAGCTCAGGGGATTCCAATGATATAAGGCCTCACATGAAGGGGAAAGTATTAGGGAACATGAGCGGCGGAGGGGCTGATGTGCGTCTCTCTTGACCATTCGCGGATTGTAAATCCAGGGAAAAACAAAAGATTGTTGGCTGTTCCATATTCGGACATTTCGGGATAAAAAAGCATCACTGAAATTTATCGGACGGTCGAAAGCATTTTGAAGAGTGAAAGGATGATGATGGGAATATTTTACAAAGGGGAATACCCATCTTAGGCCCTGCATGAACAGTCATGAGAAATGTCTTAAACGAACCATTAAGATTATCTGAACATATTTTATTAACAATGAGTACGTTTAGACCGGAGCTATTTAGGACTAGTTTTGCGTAAGTCGACTTTCGTAGGACTTATCCAGCTGCCGTTTAGTCCGCTCATATTGAAGCTTTGGAAGTTGTCAAATTTGTCAGATCTGCCTACTATTTCACGAGAAAGATGAGAAACAATTTTTTAATTTTGTGCAGATGTGTAAATTTTCTAAAATTTTTCTACCATCCATTACGGACGGAATACTTTCTTCAATAATTCAAAAGAATTTGTTCCTACCTCTGAGCAGTCACCCTATTCCTTTTTAATTCCACTCATTTTCATTAAAACAAAATAATAATTCTATCTATTAGTGAACATAACACATTCAAGTTTGTAAACAATTCCTTATCTAAGGTTTATGTCTACGTTTAATACTAATTTTGTATGACAATACCGCATCTTAGATTGGTTCTAACGCGGTAGGGTTATGGTCGACCGGAAAACGGGCTTCACTGTTCGCCTCAGCTCATTACAAATCGAAGGGGAAGGGTGGGTGGAGGAGGGGGATTATCAATACGGCATGCTGCATATCAATTTAAAGATCTCGCCGAGTACTATTGGCTGGTGTTCTTATTTCCCGATTCAGAAATTTTCCAAGCCGGAAAACGTATTTTCAAATACTTGGGTCACGTACACCACAGTTATTTTTGCAGTTCTTTCTTCCATGGCCATTAGTGCTCTGTTGTGAACATTTTTCTCAAAGGAAGTAATTTTTCGCGACACACCAATTTCGCGCAATCACAAGAAGTAGAAAAGTCGCTTTTTCACCTAAGAAAGTCGCTCAAGCTACATCCGATTGCCTAAGCTCTCCCTTGCTTAATTGCAATAAACATTGTTTAAAATAAGTCGAGAGTATCATAATGCATCAAGTCATTTTCATGTCTATTCATGGGAGCCCAAAGTTGTATGAAAAGTGGACATTCCGCTTTGGAAGTTCGTAAATGGGAAAGATTTTCCTTATCAGTTTGAACGATAGTCGTACTCAAGCGTAGTCATTTACTGTCAAAATTTGGAGGAGTGAACGCTCGGTAGTGGACAAAAAGTCACTATTTCGGTGGCAGTGAACGCGCCCAATGATTTCGGAAACTCCCAAATAATGAATGGCATGTCATTTGTCAAAATGCTGTCGAAGTCCGAAGTACTCCGTTATGCATGATCATTAAAGTAAGAACTTGACGAGAGGTAGTCTCGAATTGATTTTAATCTACCTAAATGAGCATAACCTCCTTTCATTGCATTTGAATTTAAAACCAGCGTGAAGTAACTAAGTTTTGGACTGTGTGAAAACAGCAAGACTTTTTTGTACTGCCGTACTCTGCCTGCGTCTAAAATGTTGATCACATAATGCGATTTCATCACGAGACGAGGTAGGTACGTTTACATTTAAATTGAAGACTTTATAATGATGAATATCGATATCAGAGAGTATGTAAAACAAACATCAATATGAAGTAGGTGGTCATGATTCTTTCAGGGTAGTTGCATAGGTGGTCAAGATTCTATCAGAGTTGTTGCAACCCAGTTACAAGTTTTATGTGAGCCTTCGCAGCATAATTCTTTTATAAAGGATACAATATATAGACCAGGATGACTCCAAACATAACTTCAAAGTAGTACATGTCTTTGTATCGATCCAAGACTTTCGCTAGCATTTTGGCATCCTCAATATCCCATGGAATTTTTATGTGTTGTTTTTCTGATCTATGGAAGACGAAAAATAATTGTTAGAAAACTAACTAAACGGTGGTTTTCTTCTTACTCTTGTAACTGTGGAAACATCATGTAAACATAAGACATCGCCATCACACTAGATATAAACACAACAATTAAAATGACTAGAGATTTTTTTGTAGCCGAACGGTCCACGTCAGACATCGTATGTTTCACAGTCGAAACATCTACATGAAAAAGTAAATAAAAAATTACTACTCAGAATGATTTGTTTATTGCAAAAAATTACTATTGTTGGTCAAATGCTCCGAATGGCAATCCATTTTACACTTTTCACACCTGTCCTTTATGAACAAAACCGAATCTCGCAAGTTTTTCCACTTCCACGATATACAAGGTCAACTGTCTTCTGATGTCGTTTTCATTAAAATTATATAAATTTTAATATCACTCAAAGAACACATCCAATTTTAATAAATTCCCAATAAAATCATACCACGCTGACTGGAATGTACAATTATTGCATATTGCCTATTGAAATGCAACTGGAACTGCACAATCCTGAAGAAGAGAAATGTCAAGATAAAAAGAACGTGATAAAAATGGACGGGGATGAAACGAAAATTTTGACGGCCGTCAGAGCAAATTTCCATTGAATAAATAACTAATAAGAAACGGCATATCGGATGAAAACCCAAACCACTCGGCGAAATGCATTAGTGTGCTGTATTTAGATTCGTTTCGTCATGGCAATAGTGAAACCGTGAAATTTTGAAGGGAGATATTTTTATAATCCAAACTGCTATGTAAAACACATAAATTTTTGGCGCCCACTTATCTTCAGAAAATATTCCTTCTCGTTGCCTATGATAATTTAAGTGACTTGTCAACAGAATTTTCAAATAAGTGACCAGCCCTCTTGTCATTTCTCCCCCGCTCCAAGGGATAGACTGTCATTGAATTGCCTACTCACGAACACCATTGAATAAATAACTAATAAATTAGTTATTTATTCAATGACGTACACTGTATTCGCACGAAACCCCGCTTCCTTATTAGTTATTTATTCAATGAAAATTACATTATTTCCGGTTTTAAGTGTTGATTACATAGCGCCCGTTCCATTCCGTCACGTAAAGCTGTCAAATTTGAACATACCCAAAATACTATAAGAAACGGATCGGAACGGGACGGATAAGTTGAGCAAATTTCAATTTCGACGGAAGACATAACCTCCAAAATTCGGAATTTGTTTGTTTACAATTGTAGACTGTGGTGCTACTTGATTGAATTTAAATTAAATAACTTAACTTATGATTTAAAAGTGAGTATATACATATATAAAATGGACAAAATGGGTAATATATGTAGTGTGATATTTCTAACGGTGCTATTTATTGCCCATTTTAAATCTCGATGATAAAAATTAGTGTTCACACCGTGGGATAAAATGTTGTAATACGATAACGCCAGTCTGTATTCGAAATATTTGTGGCCCGAATTGAGACTTTTGTTAATTGTAACTTTTGTTTTCTTCATCCTTTGGTATGTTGCTACGAAATACCCAGAAATATCCCTTTCCATTTGTGTGGTTTACTCACCGCCTTCTCCTTCTGACACCCCAAAACATTTTATGTTCAATGTGGAAATTGAAATAAGGCAAATAAATTCCCATTTAGCTGGTATCATTTCACAAACTTCTTTAAAAACAAAGTGAAGATAACAGTCAAATAACGTGACGGCCCGGGGCGTTGTGATCACTTCATAGTTGAGTCGAAACGGGCCGAAATGGAATGTAACGGAACGGACGCTATGTAATCTGCACTTTATCCTGATATCCGTAACCCCCGCAAGATACAAGCCATGAACAAAGTCGAAAAAAGAGAGCAGCGGGCCGGTCAGCAGGCGACATCCACAGTCTTCTTGCCTTGTCTTACTGAAGGAGTTTTTCATATAAAAGTTGCTTGTATTTTGTTCAAACGCTATAATTTCCATAAATTTGTTCTGCATGCAATTTTTTTTAAACTATTAGAAAAAAAACATATTTGGCTGCAATTTGTTTTAACTTCATTTTGCTATGGGGGCGACAGTTTTAGGCTTTAGGACCTGTTTAAGATGAAATTTTAGTTTTTTCTCCATGGCGAGTATACAAAAAGCAGTGAGAGTGAGCTCTTACTGCATGCTGTACCCGGCACGTTAAGGCCTTTTAATGTGTCGGTGCCTTCGGCGACTTCATGGCTTGTATTATATTCCGGGGGTTACGGGGCTACACAAGCTATGAAACAGATATGATATGTGTGCGTTCGGAGTCCGTTCTCAAAAATGTTCTATATTGATGCTTATGGAAACGTGCCAAACATTGACTTTATATAAGCTATAGAGCCTAAACTACTATCCATACAGGAAAACAGTCTTCTAGTAATTTAAATCTTGGTTCCTTATCTTTCTAAAGGCTACACTTCCTATATACCTTACTTAACAAAATAATAAAATAGTTTTGATTATTTTAAGAACAAAGGGACGTCACCACAATTTTCTCTCCAGACAAAATTGTGGAACGTGGTTCGTACCTTCGAGGAGGGAACTAAAGGGCTTTCACATTGAAACCGAAAACCGATAAGTTCTACATCGAAACTTCGCTTTTGCTTTCACATCAAAAACCGAAAACTTTTTTTTCGGTTAAATAAAAGTAACATTTAATTATCATAAAACTTGTATGATGAGAGCTCATACAAAAAACGTATTTTAATTTTACTACGAAATCCCTATCCATATTATAATAATATAATAAATAATAAAGTAAAATAATATAATTTTCAATGTAAACACAAAAGTGTTTTCGTTTTTCGGCCGAAAAAAGATAAAAGTTGTGTTTTTCTTAAAAATCTGAGATAAATATCCTATTTTATTAGTAAAATTATTAGTTTATCATATTTCCCATGATTTTATTAATCTTTGGAGCAAAAATTTTGTTTTAAAGTGGAATAAATTGAGTTTTTCGGTTTAAATTTTTCGGTTTTGGGTTTTGATGTGAAAGTGCCTTAAGGAGGCGACATGTGATAAAAAAAGAGTAGCATATCGTTCTTCTTCTTGTTTTGTCGAGGTGCCAGAGGCGGCGTTAAAAATTGTTGATACCTTAAATATCACAACAAATTAATGGCGCGAAAATTCAAACACATTTCTTAGAAACTCCGCACAATCTTCCGCACTACCTACTGACAAGTATATAAATGGACTGTTTCATGTGGCACCAGTTTTGATTTCAGAATGTATGCTCTCCCTGACGATATATTTAAATTATTTTTTTTAATTTACTTATATCTGCATGTCAGTGGGATTTACCGAATTCACCACAAAAGTATTTTAAAAGTATTTTCCTCAACACGGCTTGTTGTATCTAAATCTTCGAGCATGTATAACTCCTTTTTATATACTATCACCAATAGCCATTAATTAACCATTTCCTATAAAAAGTAAATTATCTCCTTTGTAACTACGTCTCTGCGCCAACACTTTGGGGCTCTTTGTTTACAAAAAAGTGACAGTTCGTACCGACCGAGAAAACCTGTCTTCTATATATACCATTGCTTCAGTTCAGTTGTCAATTTTACTAACTACAAGCCACTTAGCGTTCGATTAACATACTAGTAAAAATGTCGTCAAATGGTGCTGATATTGCAGTGGCGGGCTTGTTGCTTATTCGAATTTTGGAAGATATTGAAAAAGACGAGAGAAGACTCCAGCGAAAACGGAGATACTGGACAAATCCTTTACTTTCCAAAAGACTAATCGACATAGAAACGAATTTATTGTCAGATTTACTGTATGAAGACAACACAAATCATAAAAATCTTTTAAGGCTTCCTTACGAAAATTTTTGCGAAATACATGAATTGGTAAATACCCAAATGTTATAACTGATACGTGAAATAATACTCTTATATTTTTAGGTGCGTCCCATAATCATAACAGAAGATACTGCGATGCGAGTATCGATAACATCGAAAGTACGATTAGCAGTAACATTGAGATTGCTCGTTACTGGCGACAATTATAGATCCCTAGGGTACCTTGCCCGGATTTCTCCATCAACAATTAGTGTATTTGTGCCGACAGTTTTAAAAGCTATATACCAGTGTTTACAACCGAAATTCCTTAAGGTATAAACAAAAAATTTAGTATAAAACAAACTTTTATTTCTTATAATATTAATTTTGAACATTGTGGGCGCTTATTCGCAATTCCAACCCTAAAATTGCTCTGCATTTTATTCAGAGACATTATCTTTTAAACTGATATTAGTTGATACTAAAGCAGCAGATATAATATCGGAGCCTTCACTGGTGCGGCGGGATGACACCGGCGTTGATGCCGATGGTGCAGGTGATGTTGATATCGGATCAAAGATGTATTGTTTCGATGCGATTTCTCTATTTTTTCTTGCTGAAACCGCAGCCAATCGCATATTAATTAAGTTTTGCTGCATTTCCTGCATAAACAGCAACGCATCTTCTTCGGACAATTTCCTGAGGGATGTGTTCAAATATTGACAAAACGAGTCAATTTCGTCGTTGGCTGCTCTCTTTGTTACCTTCGATGCAAACTCCAGTACATTTTTTATTGCGCTCACATATTTGTCTTCGCTTAATGATTTTTCGGGTGTAGAGCCACTTAAATTAGAATTGCTGTCGTTGTTTCCATTAGCAGAAATGTATAAGTTGTCTTCCTACAAAGAGAAATAAAAAATATTTATATTTTTTTCTTTTAGTTTCCACAAAACCAAGAGGAGTGGGAAACAGTCAGCATGGATTTTGAAAAATTGTGGCATTTTCCACATACATTAGGAGCACTTGATGGAAAACACGTTCGTATAAAGCAACCGAATAGCTCAAGGTTCTACAATTACAAAGGCTTTCATAGCATAATCGTATTAGCATTGGTAGATGCTCATTGCAAGTTTATTTATATCGATGTAGGATCAAATGGAAGATCCTCAGGTGGTGAAGTGTTTTCTGCCTCAAGTTTACTTAACTATATGAAGTCTTCAAAATGCTGCTTCCCTTCCCCAAAACCATTGCCGGGTCAGACATCACCAATACCTTATTATATTGTCGCCGACGAAACTTTTGCATTAGATAAAAATTTAATGATACCATATAGTAGATATGGGCAATTATCTACGTTGCAGGAAGTATTCAATTACCGACTATGCCGAGCAAGACTAACGGTAGAAGCAGCTTTTGGTAGAATGGCAAGCAGATTTCGAATATTGCACCGACCAATTGAAACCAAACTGGATACAATAGATTGGATAATTAAATGTTGTTGTGTATTGCACAATTACTTAACAATTCCGGGAGAAAATACACAAGCACCAGAGAATCTTCAACCTGACAAACTTCCAAAGACAATAACTAATATACCCGCTCAAAATATTAGTTCCCGGTACAAAAATGCTAACAAAATACGTGATGGAATTGCTTTATATTGTACAAAAGCTGGAAATGTTTCTTTTCAATGGGAAAAAATTAAAATTAAATCTTTCAATTAATATACCTGTTTCTCTTCAATTGATGGTCTGTTCGATGAAATTGTTCTCTTGATGATAACTGGATCAAGGAATCTCATTTTTTCAAACCAAAAGAGCTTTGACACGTAAACATCTCCTGTCCTTTGATTCGACTTCCGAGAATCTACTTTGTTTCTTTCTCCTGTGTACGTACCACGAAGCGTTTTCACTTTATATTTTACAAAACTTTTGTCCATTTTCATAGTCTTTGCCAATTCGTGCCATGCTTTATTTCTCATATCTGCTTTTTTGTATGCGCTACTATTTTTATCCCACAGGCAAGGATTCTTCTTATAAGCATCTATTAGTTTAAGAATTTCCATATTATTCAGTTTCCTTTTCGCCATTTTTTCTTTAAAAAATAAATATTACACAATACATTAAACTTTTTCGCTCATTTCCCACTCAAAAGAGAGATCAGAAATCAAAATAAACACACTACAAAGGTGAGCCTTTTTAGTTTCAAAATATACGTTAAATTTGGGCTGTTTAAATGACTTCCAAATTCATACTAATATTCAAATAACTCGAGGTACTCAACTTCTGAGTTCAGACCATCAGGCATCAGCACATTCCACCTCAGTATTAGCTTTTTATGAAAAAAATATCTACTTGCCTTCTATTAGATGTTATTTTTTGACAGCAGCACAGAACGAACATTCTACAGAACATTAATTATCTAAATGGGAATTGTTCACTTAAACTTAAATTTAAGATTTCAAACTAAAGGATAAGTCACCATACACCATATATTATATACATATACTCATTTTAATTACAATAATCTTATTAACCGCTGTTATATTGCTTAGATCCTAAGCTACTCTGTAAGTCTTAGTACCTAGTCGCTGTACCCAACGCTAGTCTGCGTGGCGCATATGCCGAGGCTTGTAATAAATAAACTTTGAGTTTGAATTTTAGACAGAGCCTAGGACGTGAGATAACATCAACTGGTGTGACCCTATATTGGTTGGAGATCTGACGCTTTACTGCTTTTTGGTGTGCACCTCTTCAATCTATGAAACGGTCATACTTAACTCCATCTTTTATATTTGTTGGGAGAATTAATTCAGATCCAAATATTAGTGTGGGCTTGTTTTGCAATGAAAATTTCTACGTCATAATTAGGACTTGAGCTATTTTGCTCTCATACTTTCCAAATATTAGTGTGGGCTTGTTTTGCAATGAAAATTTCTACGTCATAATTAGGACTTGAGCTATTTTGCTCTCATACTTTTATAGGAATTCCGGTTACAATCTTACTTGCTAGATCATAGTGTTGTAAAATTAGATGTGTAAGATAAGAATATTTGCCGAGCAAACCGAATGAATTTCCAAATATAAGGCTAAAGATATCTACATTTAAAATCTCGAAATTCTTTTAAACGCTACTAGGAACCAATCATGCCTTCTGCTGACTCCAATAGAATAAAAAAATCATTTATTAAAAAACCTCAGCTTACGCTACGTTACAACATTAGGTACATCGAGTAAGTAATAGATGAATATACTATGGTAATAGCTAGTTGGCGTAATCGATAAAATACAAAGCTGTTTAACAAACCAGAAAAGGAGCAATGAGCACACTCATTGCGGCAGAAAGCAATTACAGTAATATAGTCAAACAGTAGAGATTAAAGCACCTAAAGTAGAAGTAGAATGGCGAACACCAATTGCACACAAGTGATTCGATATTTTTAACTACTAAATGACAGGGGTAAATGTGAAGAATTCGGCGGAGGCTATTTTGCTGCAAAGCATAGTGAGGTATACCAGACAATAAATCTGAACTAGGTACATTGATAAATTAAGAAATCTCATCACATAAAAGAAATAAAAAAGGTATTTAGTTATGTACGAAGTAAGAGAAAATGATTACAGAGTGAACACAACAAACAAGGAAAAAAATATTTAAATAAAACAATCACAAATTGAGAATCTGTAAAACAACTTTAAAGGACGCAGGACGCATTTACTATAACTATACCTAATAGGAAAAACAACTAACTAACGCGCCATATTTCTATCAGAGGCCCTATTTCTGTAAATAATTAGTATTTATCCTTAAAAGAAAATAAATTTTTTCAATAAAAACCTGTTTTAATAAGTTTTTTGTCCTCCGTTTGTATAGAAAAATTGAGAAAAAAATAACACTTCTTTCACCAGTGCGGATTCTTTTAATTTTTTACAGACAAATTTTCAATTTTAAGATTTAAGAATGACAGCTGACGGCTGATTACGGAACGAAGAACGCTGGAAAAATCTGCGACACTAACGCCACCACTCTAGTTCGATACTAAGTCTACTGGCGTCATCTAAGTTCGGCTGAGTTTCAATACTAAGTCCAGTGGCGACCTCATTCGGATGAGTCTCTTTTGACGCGTAAAATTTTTTGGAGACTTACTGGTGGTGCCATCTCTCTCAAACCCCAAAGGCAAATTTAGCGCGTTGACGTTAGTACCGCTCTTGCTAAAATTCAAGATAAATTTTCGCAAATATCTTTTAGCTTGCTAAATTTTCATACAAAATTTAGCTTACCGCGGACCTTAGTACTAGGCTTTAGACGTTGCAGTGTTAACAAGTGAAAGTAGCGAAAGTGTGTAATTGGATTGCAATGATTGAAAGTACAGTGTTAGCGATAATTAAAGTTGAGTTGATTAATTGAAGGTTTATGCATTGTATAAGATTAGAGTGAAATAAAGAACTTTATATTAATTATTTAATGTGTTTTTAATAACGAACCAAAGGCCACGCTCGCAGGTGTTAGAAGTGAAATAAAATTCGCTAAATAAAGTGGTGGCAATTGACTTAAAAATTCAAAGTGTGATTAATTTTGAGAAATTGTGTTAAATTGTGAAAGTTCTGGAAAATAATTTATATTCATCTGTAAGAGAATTACTAAAGTAATGGGGCGCAAAGTGCACGAGCTTCGAATGCAGGATTTGAAAGTGGAGTTAGGGAACCGGTCATTACAAACGACAGGTACAAAGAAAGTTCTAGTCGAGCGATTTAGACAATCTTTGATAGAGGAAGGAAAGAATCCTGAAACATTTGTTTTCGAAGAGAACTTGGAAGAAATCGAAGCTGAAGAAGAGCCTGCGATGAAAATGGAACAGGTTTTGATACTTTAATGAGTAAAATGGAAGGCCGTTTTGATGAGCAAAAGAATTCTCTCGAGGAACAGAAGAAATCTATGGAAACCCGAGCAAAAGAATGCTTTTAAAGAACAAAAGAATTTTCTGGAATCCCGGTTAGATGAGCAGAAGAAATCTATGGAAACCTGCTTGGACGAACAAATGAGTTCTCTGGAGACTTGTCTAGAAACTCGTTTGGAGGATCAGAAAAATTTTCTAAAAAGTTTTTTAGAAGAACAAAATTTGAAAATTGAAGGAATCGAGCAGGAAGTGGCGGAAGCTCAAAAAAAAGTCACCGAGCAGGACAGTTTTAAAGCAGATCTGGAAAGAATAAAGCATCGTCAGCCTCTAAACGTAGTTAGCAGCTGAAATATCCGGAGCGGGTAGAATGGAAGCTCCAATATTTGATGGACAAAATTCGTGGCATATCTTCAAGAGACAATTCGAGGCAGCTTCAGAGGTAAATGGATGGAATGATGATGACAAAGCTATAGCTCTGGTGCTAGCACTTCGAGGTCCTGAGTCAGAACTCTTACAAACTGCACCGATTGAAAATCAACGTAATTATTCTTCATTAGTACAGGCGATAGAATTACGTTACGGAGATGAACACATGCAGCAAGTATATCGCTTACAGTTGCGCAACAGGATTCAAAAACATGGCGAATCATTACAACAACTGCAGGCAGATGTAGAAAGATTAGCGCATCTTTCATACTCCAGCGTGAATGCAGATTTTCTCAATGACGTGGCAACGGAAGCATTTGTGAACGCTATTAAAGATCAAAATTTACAACAATCATTAAGGCTAGCAGGAAGGAAATCAACAACAGAAGCACTAGCCTATGTATTAGTGTATGAATCTGCCAGACAAGCTTCGCGGAGTGCAGTACGAATGAGAGACATTTCGGTGAACGAATGTACTTGTAATAGAATGCAGTCATCCCAGAGCTCACCTTTGCGTGGTATCCTTCGATGCTGGAATTGTAATAGACCAGGACACCTACAAAGAGACTGCAGAAAACGCCGACGAGCAGAATCTCTAGATGATATACAGTTGGGAACTGTGGAGCCATCAACAGGTTGGGACATCGAGAGTTTGCGAACAGCACAACGAGAAGATCCGGACATATCGCCTATAAAGCAGACATAGAAAAACCAAAATGGAAGGATATTTCGAGGATGAGTGAAAACCTGAAAATCTACTGGGCTATATTAAAACGCAAGTGGTAAGCACCTAACAGTAAGTCGTTCCGAATGCAAATAGTCGTGCCGGCATCAAAGGTCAACGATGTTCTAGGCAAAATGCATCGTGGAGCATCTGGAGAACATTTGGGAGTGAATAAAACAATTTCTAAAATACGAGAAAAGTTTTATTGGCTACATATGCGGGAGGATGTAGAGAAGTGGTGTCGCAGATGCACTGTGTGTGCTTCTTACAAATGGCCTCCACGTAGCAGCAGAAAGGAAATGTATAAGTGTAATGTCAGAGCTCCATTGAAACGGAGAGCTGATGTACAAGGGGCCACGGGGGCGAAATTAAGAGTAAGTACCCATCGGATGAGGACCCGCTATGACTTACGTGAGAATTCAGCAGGATTCAATGAAGGTGATCTTGTTTGGCTATACAACCTGAACCGACGTAAGCCATGCTCTCCAAAATCACAACTACAGTGGGAGGGGCCGTATTCAGTAGTAACTAGAATAAATGACGTAGTATATAGGATTCAACGTGGTACAGGAGGCAAACGAAAAATCGTCCATCTGGATCGCTTGTGTCAATAGTACGAGCATCAAGACCGTGGACCACCTGTTGTTCGGGACGAACAAGTTTAAGAAGGGGGAAGTGTTACGTGTAATAGAAAGAGGCAACTGGTGACATCTACTGGCAATGGAGAGTAAACCACTTCAGATTCGGAGAATTGATTATGGAATCTACAGGAAGGTTCAGGAATAGAATGCTGAGAATGAATAGAACAGTCAAGAAGCTTTTGGAATAGAACACTCCAGAATAATCCGGAGAGTTTCTAGGGTATAAATATACCTAACAGGTGTCATCGCCAGAAAAAGAGTCTTGTCTTAGACGTTGCAGTGTCAACCAGTGAAAGTAATAAAGTAGCGAAAGTGTGTAATTGGATTGCGATGATTGAAAGTACAGTGTTAGCGATAATTAAAGTTGAGTTGATTAATTGAAGGTTTATGAATTGTATAAGATTAGAGTGAAATAAAGAACTTGTATATTAATTATTTAATATTGTGTTTTTAATAACGAACCAAAGGCCACGCTCGCAACAATATTATTATGAGTAGGTTGAAAGGATTTTGAGGGATTTAATAAGATTTTGTCGTTCGGGAAATCCTACGTTCTCTCGATTTTTGTTTTTAACTCGTTGTCTCAGTTGCACTACAGTAGTGCGTAGCCAAGTTCTTTTCCCCCATTAATGCAAAAGACGAAAGTAAGTATATGAAATTACTTGTTTCATTATAAAAAACACCAGAAATTTTCCAATTTTGCTTTACAGCTTCTTAAATTGCCATTAGGTTAACTTTGACCTAACTATAATTCATTTCACTCTTTATCCTCGTTTTAATCTTGTTATATTTGTATCGTAAATTTATTCAGAACGCGGTAAAAATGTGTGTCATAATTCTACAGGGTGGGCCATAAGTAAATTATGTATTTACATATATCGATTGTTGTCAATGCATGAAACATATGAGTTTAACTTCGTTATCATGTTGGTGTTACTGCAGCTTCAGCTCCAAAATTAGTATTTGGCTAATATCAGCTACAGCTTCATGTGTAGCTTAGGTAAATTATTTTTGCAATTAGCGGAGAATTGAGTGACCAACAAACGATTTTTTTAATAAAAACGAGTCCAACAAACGATTACGCATTGATTGAAGACAAGCGAAAATCAACGCCCTTGAGAGGGAGAATATAATTTATATTCTGTCTAAACAAGTACCAGTTTATGTCAGTGCATGCTTGGCATTGGACTTACTGGTCGAAGCGAGACCTACCTAAAATCTCTTCTGATCTATGGGTGACGGCACCCGGTTGATTTAGCGCAACTCCACGCCTAGAGCCAGTCCTCTAAGCATACATTAATAAGCGACCATTCCTCAAATTCACGGACGCAGTATGTAATTTTGTCAAAAGAACAAACTCCTCTGTTTAGAGAAGAATGTTCGCCCAAGTCATGCAGACTCAGATAATGTCACTCTGCCCGCGATATGGGCTACCACAATCACTACGATGCTCCCACAAGGGGGCCTTCCCATGTTGAGGCGAATATTGCTCAAAGAGCTCTATTCGGGCCCGTAGTACCAAGTTAGCAATGTCGGCTACCCAATTGGCATGGCTTCGTATCAAATGATCATACGATCAGGAGTACTCCCAGTGAATCTTACATGCAGACTCTTAAACGTTACTGGTACCTGCGTTCGGGCTTAATCATATTAGCACTTAAAAAGTGACAGTAGTGGACCACGAGAAGGTTATGATCCGCCCTTTAGGCTAGGAGAGGCTTGAGACTAACGCCAGTAGTCTTATAGCATACCAAGGTACAAATAACAGGCTGCATACTAGGTCATATACGCGCTAGGCTTCACTAGGTACACGCACTATCATCAATAATCAGATGTGTCAATGTCCTCAGCACAACGAAGCACGGTACACATATATGGCTTTTCACATCCAGTTATCCTCCCTTGGCAGCTCTGCGCTTCACTAACCCTTTGCACAGCCAGTAGCATTGACAGAAAGCTGTCATGGTTTTACGTGAGCACCTGCCATTATGGCTTAATCTCACGGCACTCTAAATGCACGGATTAGTAGACAAGCGACAATCAACGCCCTCAAGAGGCAGAATATATTATATTCTGTTTCAGAAGTACCAGTTTATGTCAGTGCATGCTTGATATTGGACTTACTGGTCGAAGCGAGACCTATCTAAAATCTCTTCCGATCTGTGGGTCACGGCACCCGGTTGATTTAGCGCAACTCCACGCCGAGAGCCAATCCTCTAAGCATACAATTATAAGCGACCATTCTTCAAATCCTCAGGACGCAGTATGCAATTATACAAAAGAACAAACTACTCTAATTAGAGAAGAATGTTCGCCTAAGTCATGCAGAATCAGTTGATCTCACTCTGCCCGCGATATGGACCACCACAACCACTACGATGCTCCCACAAGGGGGCCTTCCCATGTTGAGGCAAATATTACTCAAAGAGCTCTATTCGAGGCTCCTCAACCCCGTAGTACCAAGTTAGCAATGTCGGCTACCCAATTGGTATGGCTTCGTATCGCATGATCATACGATCATGGTACTCCCAGTGAATCTTACATGCAGACTCTTATACGTTACTGGTACCTCCGTTCGGGCTTAATCATATTAGCACTTAAAAAGTGACAGTAGTGGACCACGAGAAGGTTATGATCCGCCCTTTAGGCTAGGAGAGGCTTGAGACTAACGCCAGTAGTCTTATAGCATACCAAGGTACAAATACCAGGCTGCATACTAGGTTATATATGCGCTAAGCTTCACTAGGTACACGCACAATCATCAGAAATCAGAAAGCTATGTCCTCAGCACAACGAAGCACGGTGCACATATATGGCTTTTCACAACCAGTTATCCCCCTTGGCAGCTCTGCGCTTCACTAACCCTTTGCACCGCCAGTAGCCTTGACAGTGAAAGCATACTTTCTGAAATCAAAATTGGTGCCACATGAAACAGTAGATCAAGCAGTCCATTTATATATATGTCAGTGTTCTAGCCATACAAAAAATTTGTTTTTCACTATAATATTTAGGCACTACCAGAGAAAGCCTCAACGTAGAAAGCTGAAATTTTGTACACGACGTTTTAATAAAAATAGTAGGTATATACAATTTAAAAAATGAACTAAATTGGGCAACCCATTTGTGGAGTTATATAAAAAAAATCTACATGAAATAATTATTTTAGAGTTTTAATTTTTAAATCATATTTATTGCTTTGAATTACAAACGGTTTTTGTTGTTTTGATAATAACAACAACAAAGTTAAAAATTTGGACTATCAGGGCCAGGTATTCAAAATATCAACTAAGGAAATAAATAAAAAAAAAAAAACAATATTTACCTGCCATAACACTCTCTGCGCCTCTTTCGCCAATAGTTTGAGTGCTTCTTTTTTGAGCATCTACCCATACCTTTCCTTATATGTATATAAAATAAGCTATTTTATAAGTATTTTATAATGTTCACTATAATTTTATATAAAATAATCTAATAAATTTCTCTCTACAGTGCTATTAAGTAAACTATAACAAAGGAAAAACTATAGTTTTCTAAAAGGAAAACCCACAAATAAAAATAAAATTTTTCACAAACAATGTTGTTATACATGCAGACTAATTTATTCATGTGGCTCGCGGTACTGCAAAAAGAACAAAATTTCGTTTACTTTATCCCACTCTGTTATTAGGGTAGCGTGTGGTGCAGATGACTCATATCCAATTCCAATCACTTTTTTCCTGCAGTTTTTGTGCACACCTCTTATTGGTGAATGGTTTCTGGCATATACCAATCATTTATCAATCGCGTACGTTGTATACACCCCCTACAAGCACACTACTTACCTGCTCAAGTTAAAAAAAAATTACACCTTTTAATATTCAATGCTGTAAATGTCGTAAAATAACGGATTTTCTTAGTAATCGAATTCAAAAAGTTTTTGTCAAATTACGCACACGATTACAAACAATGCAATAAAATGTGTAAAATTCAAATGAATTATTATATTTGGTTACTTTTCTAGAGTAACCCTCTGGTTAATGCGGTAGTCAATTTGTCGAATGCGAAATAACCAGTGATGAAATATTTGATAATAATGAAAAATTGGACTTTTTCATATCATCATCATGAATGAAGAACTAAATCAATCTGAAAAATACTATGCTATAGTAAAAGTTTCTATGAGATCATCGTAATTTTAAGTAAGTAAGAAAAAACTGTAAAATCATTTCTTGTGGTACCTTGGAGGAATGCCTCCATTTTTTTCTTTTCTCTGTAAAATTAAATTGAAACAAGTAAAAAAATTAGATTTGGTCTAAGACCAATTCTTATGATACCTTACATGAATGCCTGTATATAATTTCGTATGGTAACCAATCTGTACAAATAGGAAATAAAAAAAAAAAAAAAAATCTGAAAAGATCAATCAATTTCAAAACTTCATATATTTTCAATATTTCAATAAATATTCAATTATACTGAAGTTCTGCTAACATTTGCAATTTTACCATGTATCTATTTATATATATTTAGGGATACCCTTCATCATCATCATCACATTCAGGCTACTTTTCCTGTTAACACTACCTGAAAATTATCCTATAGTATAGTTAGTTAGTTATACAATTTCATAAGATAATCTGTAATCACACTAAATCAGTAAATTTCTTACGCTGATGTTTGTACTTACTTTGGGTATTGCTCTCAAGGCACACGTCCGCATGCAAGACCCTCGAGAATACTTCACAAGCCATGAAACAGACTCCCCGCCTACCACATGCGAGGCTCAAAACGGAGTCCCTACATTCTAAAATATTTGCAGTGGGCTTATATAAAACCGACAAAAGTTGATTTGAATAGCTCCTCTGCCCTAAACTACTATTCATACAGAAAAGTGGTGTTCTGATAATCTCAAGCTTGCTTTCTTATCTTCCGAAACGTAATAAAATTTTCTTACCTTTCCTAACAAAATTATTTAAAAAAATGTATCTTAACCAAATGACTACAATTCCTCAAACAAAAATTCTCAGCTGAGTAATTAAAAAAATTCAAGTGGAAAAGAATGAAAAACAGGCAAAATGGGGTGGTGGAAATTAAATGTGATAGTTTAGAATCATCTAAAAAAATATAATCTGAATTAAAGTCTAAAATGGGTGATAATTATATTATGCAACCTGTGATACTAAAGAATTCCAAAGTTATGGTGTGTGGAATGAGAGTGAAACGGAAATATTACAAATGCTAAAAAATCAAAACAACATATCAAAGGACGTAAGAGTGTTAAAAGTTTTCGAATCTCAAAAAATACGAAATAAGTATAATGCTATATTTGAGGTAAATAAATTAAATTTTGATAAAATATTAATTGAAGGTAAATTAAATATGGGATGGGATAAATGCATAGTGTACGATAGTCTAATTATGTGAAATGTGTTTCAATTGCTGGGGATTTAACCATGAAGCTAGAAAGTGCACAAGTAAGAAAGTATGCCCCAAATATGCAGAGGAACACGAAGAAAAAGATTACCAAAGTAATCAAGCAGAGTGTATAAATGGTATTTCTGCAAACAATAGTCTAAAACTGGAATTGGACACTAAGAGATAAGCAATGTATAGTATACAAACGAAAATTGGCGGTAGAAAAGCAACAGACCGATTACTAGCAATTTAAGAATATTAATTGTCAATATAAATATATAAAACTAGTATATTTCAATATACAGGGACTAATTAATAATATAAATGAATTAGAACAAATTATGATGAATGCGGAATATGATTTTGTGCTTCTTTCGGAGACGCATCTATTGGAGGAAGTGGGTGATAATGAAGTAGCATTGAAAGGTTATTGTATTCTTAGATGTGATAGTATATCTAGTCATACTGGTGGAGTTGTTATTTATAATATTAGGAATGAATGGAAATATGAAGTTCTTAGTAGTGTTGCAATAAATAAAGATCTTTGGTGCTTAACTGCAAAATTAATAAATAGTAAAAAGCAGATTATAGTGACAGTAATATACAGGTCACCATCATCGAGTAAAAGGCAGTTTTGTGAGCTATTCAAATCATGGATGGATGAATTATTTGTAATGACAGTAGACAAAATAATAGTGGGTGATTTTAATATAGATTGGTGGTATGATCAAAACAACATAACATACAGAGAAGAACTGAAACAGGTAATTAACGACAATAATTGTAAATTAATTATCGATTTCCCGACTCGAATTACACAACATTCGCAAACACTTATTGATTATGTAATTACAAATAATAAAAACATTAAAGCGTCAGTTAATAATAATTTAAAAATATCAGATCATCAAACTATTGAAATTATAGTGCCTGTGTGTAGTGATGTAATAAAAAACAAAGGTGATATATCTAAAATTTTAGTATACATATAATACAACTAGCTTTAGCAAAGCCCTTAATTAAAATAATGTTAATGGTTTTGATAAACTGGTTCATGTCAACAGTCAGGCTAATTTCCTAGTTAGTATATTAAAAAAAGCAATCGAGTCAATGACAGTAAGAAAGCCCGCGAAATGGGTAACAAATTCATGGTTTACGTCGGATTTAAGTAAAATGAAGAAATATAAAGTAAGGTTGTTTGAAAAAGTAAAATTTCTGGGGAAGGAAGAAGACTGGGAGCGTTATAAATCTATAAGCAATATATACAGGACCAATATAAAGAAAGCTAAGAGTAATTACATTAAATCGAAAATCGAAAATTCGTGGGAACAAAAATCAATGTGGAAAACCATAATATTTTTAGTACTGAAAGACGCCAGAGAGGAAGTTAAAATATGTAGTCGAATTTGCGGATGGTCATTACCAGGTTAGTGCAATGTTGGCTAATAAGTTAAATGATTACTTTATAAGATAGTTTAAATGTAATTATTTGCTCTATAGATATGGTTGCATACGTGAACTTGATAAACACTGTTTTTATCCAATTAGTATTTAAACCTATAAATTCGAAGGATTTAATTGAAGTGTTGATGCGAATTAGTAAGAAACGTGATTACTACGGACTAAGAATGATTCAAGAATGATTCGGGATAAGATTGATGTTTTGGGTTCTATGCTGCTAAAAGTAATAAATAAATCGATAGAAACAGGAAAATTTCCTGATTCATGGAAGGAATCAGTGATAGTTCCGGTAAAAAGGGTTCCCAGAAGTAAGAGGTGTGAAAACTTTAGACCGGTAAATATGTTACATATCTGCGAAAAAATTATGGAAAAGGTGGTCCAAATGCAATTGGCAGATTATATGGAGAAAAATAAAATCTTGGTGAAGTATCAATCGAGCTTTCGGGGTATTCATGCGAGACCGCTTTGACATGGGTTTTAACTGAGTGGAAGCTGGCAATAGATCAAGACAAATTCGAAATTGCAGTATTTTTGGATATGAGAAGAGCCTTCGAGACGATTGATCAAAATCTAGAGAAATATGGTATCAATGGTACAGAGCTACAGTGATTCACATCGTTCTTGACTGGTAGAGCGCAAGCAACTAAAATTAGTAGTATATATTCGAACAGTAGAGATGTAACGGTTGGTGTTTCTCAAGGGTCAATTCTAGCAACACTGTTGTTCATATTATATATTAATGATATGGGAAAAGTAATAAAATATACAGAACTTAGACTATTTGCTGATGATGCGCTAATATTTATAACGGGAGTCAATGTTCCAGAGTGTGTAAATAAGCTAAAAGAGGACTTAACGCTAATTTGTGAGTGGTTAAAGATGAACAGGATGAAATTAAATATAGACAAAACGAAGTGCATGTATATTAATATAGATATAGACTTGTGTGTGGAAATGGACAACAAAAATATTGAACTAGTCAAGGAAATAAAGTATCTAGGGGTAGTTATAGATTGTAAATTAAAATTTAATAAATTTATAGATTATATTTGTAAAAGAGTGGCAAAAAAGATCTCAATCTTCAGGAGAATCAGAAACAATACTTCGACAATTAGTGCTATAAAGGTATACAATATAATGATCAAACCTCATTTCGAATATTGTGCTGGGATAATTTTTATGGAATCTAAAGAAGATCTCAATAGGTTACAAAAGCAACAAAATAGGACAATGAGAATTATACTTCGATGTATGTAAATGGTTCAGTGTAAGACAACGGGTGTGTTTGAGTGTGCTAATTACTATATTTAAAATTAAGAATAATATGCTTCCAGGATATTTGTGTAGTTATATTAGATATGTCAATGATGCACAACCATATTCGTTAAGAAATAATGATAGGTTTAGGTTAAGTAAATTCAAAAATACTAATACGCAAAATATGATAATGTATAAAGGTTTGCAAATGTATAATGAAATACCAATGGAAATAAGAGATGAGAACGAAATAAGAAAATTTAAGAAGAAAATAATTGAATATATTTAAAAATAAATGTTCCTATGGTATAAAAGTATAGGTTAGATTATAAGCTATGGTTATAAGGCATGTATTTATTGCTGTGAAATAAAGCACTACTACTACTACTAGTAATCATTGTAATGTGGCTGTGCCGTCATGGGATGCCGTGGACTGAAGATATCGCATGTAGCTGCCTACAGATTCGGACTACGGCTGCACATACACACATGCAATTATCACTCAGCTGAGAGGTATTGAGCTTAAAATGGTAAGGTTACTTTGTAATCAAAACTATTTTATTATTTTGTTAAGTAAGGTATATAGGAAGTGTAGCTTTTGGGAAGGTAAGGAACCAAGAATTAAATTACTAGAAGACTATTTTCCTGTGTGGATAGTAGTTTAGGCTCTATAGCATATATAAAGTCAATGTTTATCACTTTTCCGTAAGTATCAATATAGAACTTTTTAGAAAACGGACTCACAACGCAAACATATAGATTTTTGTTTCATGGCTTCGGAAGTATTCTCGAGAGTTTTGTCTAATAATGCACACAAATTCTCAAGAAATATGTTCGATGTAAATTCTATGAAAGAAATGAATTTTTGCCTATATTGAAAAACATTTTTGGTTCGTACCCATGATATATTTAGCCGAGATCAGTGAGTTATTGAGGTTTGCTATGAGCTCTTACATACATCACTTTCTTAGTATTTCTTGTCTGTGGTAATATGTTACCTATTACAAGGAACTTGTTTCACATCAAAAGGTTATTAGGTACATTCAACTTGACTTTGGTTATCGGTGGCTAATGGAATTCTCATCACTCTACAAAGAGAGGTTATGACAGCAGTAGCATATGCCTTGTCTCGGGAAAGTTCTTATCGACGATCTGTGAGCTAATCAAAGAAGCATTACAAACGCTTCTTAACTGGGCTGTAAGCTGTGGTCTGAGGCTTAACTTCACCAAAACCTTATTTTATCCTCATGTATAGAATCTTGGTGTTGTGCCTGTTCAGTTAAGGTATTACAGAAACTTTTCGAGCAACTCCAACTCCAACAGCAGCAATGGAGTCTATGCTCCTAGGCTCCTGCCTTTTGGAATTCATGGAAGATGTATAGCTGTAAATAGATCTACAGATCTATTGATTTATCTCAAGGAATGTTTACGGGAAGTCACGGAACACACTGTACCATGGCCAGACCTTGAAAAGGTTTCTCAACTAGTATTCCTATCCTACCAGAGAGGAGTGGTAGGATAATTGCATAGTAAAAGAGTGTGATACAGATGGTTCGAATATGTATGTAGGAGCGGGAGCTGGGGTATACTCAGTATCTCAGCAAACACAAATATAATACAACCTACCGGACTACTGCATTAACACAGTATGGCTGCTAGAAACGCCCTATTATATCGTACGTAGTGATCGAGATAACAGGATTAGCATTTATAGCCAAGCTGTAGTCAAAGGTCTAGACTCGACAGTCAGTGATATAGCGGGAAATGAGACAACTGATGCTTTGGCCAGGATGGGTTCAGCAATGAATGTGTGCTTAGCGAAAGAATCTATAGGTTAGGCCCTACCTATATATATGCGAAGAGGATTCTAGATTTCACAGGCCTATAATCTAGCTAATCGCAGTAGGGGAGAACTAACCACAAGCTCAATTTCAAGGCAGCTATGGCCCAAGATATGTTCTAGAGAGACAGAAACTCAAGGAGGAACCGTAATCGCATGTGAAATCTTACTGCAATTATCAAAAGATACTGCCTCTTGGCAAACATGCATGCAACCTGCATATACAATGACTTTTGCCGAAACTGTATGAGGAAGAGGTTGAGAGCATTCAACACCTGCTGTGTGAATGCCTTAACCTTGCCAAAAGTAGGAAGAATACGCTTGATAGCTATTTTTTCCGCGAATTGAGGAAACTAGCAGCCAAGGAATTCGGGGACTTTATTAGGCTCATTAACTCTTGTGGCTGTATTTAACACACCCCGTGGAAAAATCAACAAACTTCCAAAATTATAATAAAAAAACTTCAGCATTAAATGTTTAGACATATTTGTTATAAGAGAAAGATTTTACCTCAGTCAATTTGTCTAATTTACAACAACACGTGGCAAAGAAATAACCAGGTCAGCGTAAATTGAAAGAAAGTGAATTACCTTGCTATTTAGGGCGTTGAAACTAGCACGTAAGCTACTGCCGCCATTATATTACTGGATACTTCACTCCTATAGTCCTATTCGCGCGACTCTTGGAAATAAATTCTCTTGTTAATTCTAGTTGTATGACGTTACGTGCATGTGTGAGCATACACATTTAACAGCAACAGTTGGAGGCATAAATTTTGTGGAGCAAAAAGTAATGGGTAAACAGAATGCACCGATAAGGAAATGTTTTTCCACTTTTCTTGTTTTTTTTTTCTGTAGAAGTTTCGGTTTATTTATTTTTAGCGCAAACTGTAAGGTCAAATCTGCATATTTCGTTATAAATCTCAATTATTTCAGTGAACAATTTTTAAATTCAATTAAACTTGTTTATTTTTAATTGTTTTCAATAAAGGAGGAAGCCCTCAAAAATTCGAAGTGGGTTATGTAATAAATTGTTTGCAATTTTGAGCAACGCGAAGACCCATATTTCTATAGGTCTATGTAGTGTTTCTTCTCGAGAAATTCTCGAGAAAATTATAAAGTCACAATTCTCGAGAAATTTAGTTACACACACCGATTTCCTAATTCTCGAGAATTTTAGTTACACACACTAATTTCCTTTCGATATTGATGCAATATCCATATAAAAGTTTTTGTTTACAACACTAATTTAAGTCGAGACCTCCTTAACGCAGTTAGGGAGGAAATATCTAAAAGAAGGGATTATATTTTAGTATCTGTTCTTAGGCTCCTACAGAATCCTGCTTGTATGTCACATAAAGAAAATGATAGTTTTTTTGTCATGGCACCAAGACAAGAGATATATAAATTGGCTAAATCTAAATCATCTAAAATTTTTGAAACTAAAAACAGTGATAGCGATAATACTGAAGAAACTGGTGAAACTGAAAATATTGAAGAATGTACAGGTCGAGAAGAAGAAGCAAGTCTACAGCAACAAATAAATTTTGCAATTACAAAAAGTTTAAAAGAATATGAAAGTCCGAATGCTGACAAATTTCAATCATTAACAAAGGTATTTAAAATATTTGAAGCAAATGGGAAGAGAACCTCAAATTTGCAGAATCCACTTCTGACCATTAAACCAATTTCTACGCAAAATGAACGGAGTTTTTCTATTGCAACAGATTATGTTACCAAAAAAAGAACAAGAATGGGAGATTCAACTTTGGATGTGCTCTGTGTTTCTTAAAACATTATTTTAAATCAGGAAAATGATTAAATTTATTATTTTTATAAACATTTTTACATATTTTTGTAAAACTTGAAGAATTTATTTCTACGTTACTATTTTTTGTTTTGTTGTATAATAAAAATATGAATTTCAGTTTATATTATAGAGTGCATTAGATTTTTATTTTAATAAGTTATTTTCTCAAGAAATCTCGAGAAATCTCGAGAAAAAAAATTTGTGTTTTCTTTTCTCGAGAAATTAAAAAGGGTGAGAAATGTGAAACACAAGGTCTATGTATATTAAAAAATGATAGTCCATGACTACAAATATGCAAATATAGAAATATTCAAAAGTTTCGGGACAAAAATTAAGATCTCAATATATTATATAATGCTTAAACACCTTCTAACCATTATAAACGCATGCAGGTGCCCTCTAAGTTAAATTAAGAGGAACATTTTATTTACAGTTACACCGTTTTACTTGCTTTTCGGTAGAATTAAACTCACACATGGGTATCGATTTAAAGTTCGTACGGTTATTCCTTGAGTAGCTATCGTAGCTAAACCGGTTGCATCGTTTATTTTGACTGTTTCCGCTAATGTACAGGATAAATTATTGGATCCCGCATTTTGGACCTGCGCTTTTTCTAAATTATTTGTACCTTCTGGGTGCTAACTAAGTAATACAGCTAAAATAAGCAGCCATATTCCAAAAAACTCGGGATTCGAACTACAACTACACAAATCTTCAAATCCTCTGTTGCGACTTGTTTGTAAGCAATACATTCACGAATACAAATTAAAACCGTTCTGCTTGAATCCGGGAAAAACTCAGGTGCATTTAAAACGGTTCGGAGTCCGAAAAAAGCGATGACAGATTGAAACTAAATCGTTCGGCCCGAGAAAAAGAACGACGTGGATTGAAAAAACTCATTCTGAACGAGAAAAGGAACGCAGAATTATAGTTGCTTTCACTGAAACTTGGCTGTATCTTGGTTTTCGCGATGCTGAAATTTTTGACAATTCGCATCAAATTTTTAAAAGAGATAAATATACTGATGCTGAAACTCGTGGCGTGGCGTATTCCTCGTCTGTAAAAACCACTTACATTGCAGCCAAGTTAAGCTTCCTATAGTTTCTGCAATACTCTGGACTGAACTTATAGTTCTTAAGCTGTCTCTCTTAAAATATGACTTATACATACTTTGTTGCTATATTTCTCCAGACTCCACAAATATCGTTGATGACAAAGGACCCACTCCTTTCAACATCTAATTTTATCCATAGTAAGATGGAACCTCTTGACGAATTACTACTTATTGGTGATTTTAACTTATCCAATATACAATGGGTATTAAATGAAGATGACGATGACTATCTTCCGCTTAATAACTTACCAACAAGGGAATTACTCTTCCTGGACATCTGTTTCATCTCTTGGTCTCAAACAAATCAGTAATGTTAATAATGTCATGAAAACTTTACAAACTGTGACGAAACACAATACTTTTTCAATTTTAGAACAGCTGATTTTTCGAAACTTTCCAGTAGACTTACCTCTATTGATTTCAACCCATTTCTGTCTTGCAATAGTGTTGATGAAAACGTTTCTAAGTTTTACATAATTCTTTTTAATTTATTCTCTTCACATGTTCCCCCTGAGCGTCAGCGGTTCTCTAAAACATCTCCTCCATGGTTCAAAAAAGAACTAAAACGTTTTAAAAATATAAAGAATAACTTTTGGAAAAGTTATATGAGGGACAAAGATATTATAAGTACTCACATCCTATAATGAGTTCAAAGAACTTTCCTCTACACTTTATAATGAGTATATTCGAAGCATACATACGAAGTTATTTAGTGACCCACATATCATTTTTAAGTTTATTAATATGAAGAAAAAAACGGACAACTACCCCAATACCATGAGGTACAAAGATTCTGCTAGTGATCATTCGTCTGAAATTTGCGACATGTTTGCTTCATTTTTTAACAATGCCTTCGCCTCGTCAAATTTTCAACCTCAAAATAGCAACTTCAGTCATATGAATGACTCTCAAACTGTTTCATTCACTATCCCTTCAATTTCAGAAGAGGATATACTCGATCATATTCATGGGCTTCCAAATGACTTCACAACTGGACCTGATGGGAGCTCTCCAGCCTATTTTAAGTACTAATACTACTTTGCCCTGGCAGCTCCGCTGAGAATTATCTTCCAAAAATCGCTCGATAGTGGTTGTTTCCCGCAGCTATGGAAAAATTCCTTTATCATACCTACCCAAAAAAGACGTACTATAAATGAAATTTCTAACTATAGACATATTGCAAAATTATCTTGCATGCCCAAATTATTCGAATCTATCATTTATTCTCAACTATCAAGCTCTTGTAAGAATTTACTCTCTACAAACCAACATGGATTTATTTCGAGCAGGTCTACAACCACTAACTTGTTGGAATTTGTCTCGAATAGCATTTGCGGGTTTGCAAAAGGTTATCAGACAGATTGTATTTATACAGATTTTAGTAAGGCTTTTGACAAGTTATCTTACTCCGTGATACTGTTTAAACTGGAAAAGTATGGGTTACCCCCAATATTTCTAAAATGGACGGAGTCTTCTTTAGATAACAGAACATACCAAATCTAATTCCATCTCTAGAGTCTTGAAGGCTTCGTCTGGCGTACCTCAAGGTAGTCACTTGGACTCGTTGTTCTTTATTATATCTATTGACGACATTATCTCTGTTGTGAGGTACTATAAGGTCTTGATATATGCTGACGACATTAAGCTTTTCGCTCAGATTACACCTATTAACTATTGTGAACAGGTACAGGGTGGACTTCACCTTCATTGTTACCCAATATAGACAAATGTGAGGTTATGATTTTTCACAGGAATCAGAAACAAATCACTTATGATTATGAGTTCTCGGATTCCCCGATTGGCCGTGTGTGTTCTGTCTGTAACTTGGGTGTCAAATGTGATCACAGAGCACACCAAAGAGTATGCTGTGTTTTATAAAACGCTGGTCCCGAGAGTTTTCGAATGCTACCATAACATTGCGTTTGTACATTTGCTATGTGAGACCACTTCTTGAATACGCTACCCATGTACGGTACACACATCGACCTTATCGAGTCTGTTCAGTGGAACTTCCTACGATTTGCTCTTAGGCACATGCCTTGGAATAATTCACTAATTCTTCCACCCTATGAGGATCGCGAGGTCTAATTTTAGCATGTACGAACCTATTAATCGCATGTGTATTGCTATTAATAATATGGATGAGTATTTTGTTGTTGACGTTTCTAAGCATGTTTTAGAAAAATGGATCACGCATTGTTGTTGTTTTACGTACATAAAATAGAACCGGATCAGATCACAGAAATAAAAAAACGCAGCTATTATCAATTTATTTTTCCAGTTTTAATAATTGATTCGTGTGACGTCATACGCCCGGACGATCATACCTTGGACGCGTTCACTGCCACCGAAATAGCGACTTTTTGTCGACTAGGAGTCACTACCGAGCGTTTACTCCGCAAAATTTTGACAGTCAATGACTACGCTTGACTACGATTATCATTCACTCCGCACATTGAGGGCAATCTCACACGAGTTTCAAATGTTCAGAGCTACTATTATCAACTATTTTCGTATGTCTTATTAAAATTTTTGTTATTTCGTTTCTAGTATCCCAAAGATCTGGTAGCTGGCATATCTCCTCTATCAACATCATTTTTCCTATTCATAATTTACAAGCTTTGTACCATATTAAAAACATTACGCTTCTAATTTCAAATGACGCGCGACCATTTGACAGCTCGTGTGGCAATCCAGATGCCTAGCAGAAATCCTCATGACGCTCTACAGTTCGCGCGTCTTGAGGGGAGAACGCCAGACCAAATTTGTTCGCGCGACCACAGCGCGGCCTTTTGGTCGCGGGGAACTCGTGTGTACAGCTCCATTATGTGTAGGTACATACTCTTATGGCGCGGGGTAAAAAGGGAGCGTGACAAAAGCTGATCGTGTGACATTGGCACCAAATAGTCGACTACATTCGACTACGATCAGGAGGATAGTCGATCGTAGTCGACAACGACTACGCTACGCAAGGTGGCAGTAAGCGCGACCCTTGTTACTCTGTATATCGTGAAACAGATAATACTGTCAGTAGAGAAATATTCTTCTTACTTCTTTACAACTAACACAGCCTAGAGTTTTGTCAAGTGGAATAGTGAGTAATTCTCAATACAAATTCCCCGAGTTACAGAATTCCGATTGGAGAGTTAAGTGTCGAAAGAACTCTCATTTTCACAACTCTCCGTGTTAGTGAATCCAGGCCCTGGAGGTTATGGCAGAAACACATCCAGGCCTCGAGGCTTGCTCGAGGCATTGTTAAAATTTCCAACACGAGTTTCTAAATGATGCAACACAAAACCAAGCCAGCAGCTAGCCTCAAGGCCTATCCGCAAAGCGCGCCTTGCTCAATGTTGAAAATTTTTCCTTCTCAGGCCTACTTCATATGTAGGTACTATCAAAATTCCAATGACAGCACCGAGCCCGGCGCCTTGAGGCGAACTGCGAGGAAGCCTGAGAGAGGCCAGGCCTGAGGCTTGCTTGGACGTGTTTCTGCCTTTAAGGAATAAATGAAATCAATCACTTCATATTAGTGCTTCTCACTGAAAAATAACTCTAGTTTACAATTATCCTGAAGGAAAAAACAAATTTAACCGATTAGAGGGTTAAGTAAGACAAAGGTCCTTCAAGGCCCCTGGGCTGCAGTATCGCGTGGTCCTAGGCCCAGTCTACTTGCCCTATACATATATGCGGTACGTACTGCTCATGTCATGTATGATCGACATAAATGTATACTTTTTAAAATGTTCGCACATGCGTGATATCATGTGAAAGCCTATCTAGTTGGTTTTAAGTTATGAATTACATTTTTGATGAATATTTTTTGAAATTTCTCTTCTTTTTGAGGCCAGCCCGTCCCTTTAACTCGTACACGAATTTGTCTGTCTATTTATTTATATATTTCTTTTTTACTATTTTCGACACTCTCGTAGACCCACTTTTGTTATCACAGCGAGCTGAAATTTGGCACACAGGTCCATGTCGCGTGACAATTGAATCTATCAAAATTTGAACAGGAAATTTCCATGGAAAATCAGTGATAAATCCGTTTCAGGAAAAATGCAGAGTTTTCCGATTTTTCCGAATTTTTTTCTAAATTATGCATTATCAAGTTCCCTATCAACTGGCATCATTACTTTCTCCCCGACAATGGTGAAAACTTTCAGAAAAAATCGAAGAAAATTCATGTAAAACGCTTTTCCGGAGTTTTTCCGACCAAGGAAGCGTTTGAGCGTTTTGCAACCTAAGAGAAAGTTGTAGAGCGAAATGATTTGCATAAAGTTGATTTTGTGGAAAACTCCATGGAAAACCCGGAAAAGCGGAAAAATCAACGGAAAAATTTTCATCGATATGATTAGTGATAAATCTGTTTCAGGAGAAATGCAGAATTTTCCAATTTTTCTGGAAAATTTTCCGACAAAAAAGTTTTATAAGCTATGCGGAATCATTTTTTTGTCCGTCCTACTGGCATCAATACTTTCTCTTCAACAATCATGAAAACTTGCATGAAAATTCGAGAAAAATTCATGTAAATTTAAAAAAAAATTTCATAGTACTAGGAAAAGTCTGTGGAAAACATGGAAAATCGGGAAAATTCATATTATATGGGATTAAGTTGGAATATAGCTAAAAAGCGCTGTTTAAAACATAATTTGAATTTCAACGATTTGATACTCGAAAAACTTTTGACATGACTTAAAAGGTCGGAATGATAAGCTGAACAAAAACTTCCAGGCAACCACGGTGCTGACTTCCAATCATCTCATCGTAACTGCCATCAAAATTTCAAATTTTTCGAAACCTCGGTAAACCGTAGTCCGAGTTATCGAAACTGTTCGGATTGTGTTCGAAGTATGGTCAGTCGATTGGAAACTCTCGAGTCGTATGGACGCAAAAAATTTCACAGCGAATATTCAAAAATTGACTCAAAATAAAGAAGAAAGAGAGAAATATAAGGATAAATATAAGCAAAATTAAAGGAAAACGGAAAATTAAAAAGAAAATGGAAAATTAATAAAATATCTCCATGCAGCACGTAATAATAATTTAGTTAAGTGAAAAAGGCAGAAAATAAAATAAATAAAAAACGAGCATGAAAAAGTAGAAAATAAACTTTTCTTCACACACAGAGGTGGACTCAGATTTTATTCGCTGACAATCACCGATATATTTCAGTATGATCAATCAGAGGTAATAAGTGATTTGATTCATGAAGAGAAAGAATATTCAAGAGAAATGTCCCAATCAAAAAATCTGAGTCCACCTCTGTGTGTGAAGAAAAGTTTATTTTCTACTTTTTCATGCGGCTTGGCCTCAGTTTTGTTTGAAAACTCGTTTTTTACTTATTTTTTGTATTGTAAATGTCAGGTGAATTTTTATTGAATAAAATCAAATAGGTGCCTTTCACAGATTAACAATCACCGAAACTTTTTCAACTATATACTTTCTCCTCCTAAATTCTTATCATTACTAGAATGCATTTGCATTTATTTCATCTCCTTTAAAATGTTTTTTTTTTAAGTAAAATTGCTTAAAGTTTCAGCGATGACATTTACATACTTTCTTTTCAATTTCTACTTATTTATAAGTTGTACCTCGATCAATTACAAACAAGTATTCATCAATTCTCAACATGCCCGCCCGCATTTAGTTTTCGTTTTGTTTATCCTCTTCAAAGTTTTAAAACTTTCAGAAAACTTTCAAATTGTGCAGGCGCGTTCCTCCTTTAATTTCAAGAAGTTTTCTACCTTCAATTTTGGTGAAGCTTTCCTAACTTCCAAATTCAGGCAAACAGAGTAAATAAATAGCCTTCTGGTTTCAATTTCGTTTAATTAAGGGCTCTCAAGTATATCCAGCTATGGCTTTGTGTATTGGAGTAGTGTAGATATAATGTTAGCTTGGCTTTGGACTTTAGCCTTTAACAATAATTCAGTGATAAGGCAAAATTTCTGTAAAAAAAAAAAATTGTGGTTTACGAGGAAAGAAACTTTTTATGTGGTTCTTTTTTCTCCCTAAGGATGGGTAGTAGAAAATATTCTTGTTTGCTTTATATATGTATACAGGAAACAATTCAGCAGAGGTCAGCATAATTATGCACGATCATTCAAAAGGAGTTTTTAACAGGGGAGACCAGGAGTAGCGCCAGAGGCAGAAAAAACATAATCTTTTTGAAAGAGAGGACGAAGGAAATCGCTAATAAAAATTGTTTTTTTTTTTTTTATTAAAATGAATATTTGCTTAAGAAATAGGATATATGCCTATGGGGTATAGCCTTAAGTACTTTTAGGATTTAGTAGAAGGTCTTATCTAGACAAAAAATGAGTAGGTATTCAACATCTTACCTAGATTTGAGTTTTGATAATAATCATTACTGTTAAGAACCCTTCATACTATAAAAACTGTACTTCTACTACAGAATCCTGATAATCGTGAGGTATTATTTCCACAGCGAACTAATCAACTAAATGGACGATTCGTGATTTTTCTTTTGGAATTTGGAATGTTTTAGAGCACTTATAGAGTTAAGAAAAAGTGTTTGAAAATCTTATGTTGTCTAACAATGGACCTTTGAAACCGTAACTATACTGTTTTTTTTCGGGCTGCAGGTTGTGACATGTGAAATATTTCAACCATTCAAAAAAATATCAAATCACTTTTGGAACGCATTATATTGGAGTTCGCTGAGATCTACCATCGTCTACAATTAAATTGGAGAGCTTATTGGCGAACATTCAGGGAATTCTCCAAGAATGGTTGGCACTTTTGCTTGGATCCTTGCTTAACAGTGATCCAATAGCGAATATTAAAAAAAGGTAAACTCTTGTTATACTGCATACAAAAGGTAAATAGCTGACGAGTCGACTATTGCTGCGGATTTTTGAACAACCAATGAAATTTAATTTATTCGGGTAGGGCCTAATGGATTGGAGTAATTAGTAAGTACACCAAACGTAACTCATAGATCCATAAAAAGGAGCTGTCTGTCTTTCACAACTGCCGCGTGATCCCTTCTTCTGTACCTTCGTGCAAGGTTTACTGGTGTACTTCAAAGAGGCATAGTTTCCTTCGTTAATTTTAGTCGGATTAACTCGACAATTTCAAGGAAATATAAAAATCCAAAAATCGATTTTTTTCAAAATATCTAGGCAGACATAACCCCTGAAGAAGGTTTGAGTGGCAGAGGATATTCCAGCCATCTCATCGGCATGTGCATTCTCTTTGATCTCTCTATATCCTGGAACCCAAAGCACAATTACAATAAGCTAACCCATTGTCTAAGTAGTGTAAAAGATATACTTTATATCAATTTTACGCCTAATAGCCCAGTGACCTTGCTCTATTCTATCCCTCGCTATGTGGAACATTGAGCAGGCCTTATAATCTAGTCAATAGGGGTTTTTGATCTACATACGGTGGGGTAAAACGATTTTGATATATTTATGTTATTTAGTTCCAAATCCCGATGAAAAATCCAAGTTTTCGATGGCATTTTCTGTCATCTTCGATTAAAGGTACAAAAAATTCGTATCTGAACAAAATTTCTCAACAGTTGATCCTACGAAAAATTGTAAAAATATAAATTTGAAGAAGACTAAATTCTCTAAATTTTTTGTAAGTCTGCAGCGGCGGAAATGTAAACATTCTTCCAAAAAATCATCAAACTCCTCGTTTGTCTAATTTAAACAAATCATTTGAGGATATTCATTACAACACCACGAGGTACAGTAAACGCCGCGTTCTTTTTAATTGTAATAGGCCTAATCCACTACGGCTAGTTTTCCGTAATTTATGTCGAGGATGGTTCTATGAGTTCTTTCTTTTTGATGATCCAGGTTGGTTGATGTGGATACCTTCATAATCATCTTCGTTAGTGTTATCCTCTAATCCATTTTCCGCACTGAGAGTCTGGGCTTTCATCCATGTCTTCGCGTTGCTCTCGTTGATGACTTCTGGTGCATTCTCGCATGATTTACAACTGTACATATCACCTTTCCTGCAGCCCCATCCTCCTTTGGATTCAATACCATTTTTGGACTTGGAGGTAGGTTCTAAAGGCATGTTACCGTGTAGTTAGGTTGAAGTTGCCGATTATTGTCGATTTTGCGAAACGTTGGTAGTGGACTTCTTCCAAAGTTTCCTCTTCCATGATGCACTGCCACCATACAAAGCAACGAGACAGTGTGCTCCATCATCTGCGATGTTTTCTTGTTTGCATTGTAATCTTTGAAGATGCCAATGACAGCATTGAGTCCTTTGTTGTTTTTGACATGAGAAAAAAGATGTTTTTCCTTGGTTGCAGAGGGATGAAGTCGTATTACAGCCGCTAACCGTATATAAAAAGAGGATGTTTTCGGCTGCTTCTTTCATTTTCAAACTATTCGCGGAATTCATTATTTTGGCAGCTTCGCTTCTCCCCGGTTTGCGAAGGTAATAGATGGTCGTTTTAGGTGATCTTAATACTGTTAGCAGAACTAAAAGATCGACGTCTGCCCCAATGATGAAAAGAGCGTCGAATTATGAGCAGAAGGAAATTGCTGTATTGATAATCAAGACATCAGCATCTTCTTCAGCCTGATTCAGAGTAAAAGCTGCCTGTTCGAGTTTTTTTCATCAGCATCGAAATCAGTCGGGCTTTATTTTACTTTTATTGGAAACTTATCACATATAAAATAAAATATTGATTTTTAAGGAAAGAGAATTAAGTTTTGCCTGTAGATGCCGTAAAGTAGGTATTGTGAACAGATACAAATACAAATATTCTATTGCCACTTATTTCTATTCTATATATTCATTTGAAAAATCAAGTGAATTATAGTGAATTATTTGAAGTTCAACCGACCCGGATCATTAAAAAGGAAGAAATAATGGAAACATATTCGGCGACATAAATTACGGAATACGAGCCGTACTCAATTGAAAAAGAAGTAAAAAAGCTAAAATTGGTCTAAGACCAATTCTTATGATACCCAATTTAGGTCGATATCGGTTTCACATGGGTCAAAATAAACGAAAACTGATTTTGCGGGTCGACGATGTTTAAAAATCGACCCCTATTATTTAACAAAAGTTCTTATTTGAAACTTTCAAGATACTGTATAAGTTGTGTTACGTATACCAACTTGTTATAAGATGTATCATTGTTGTACTTTTAAGAAACTCAACAAGTTGATAAGCTTGCACAAGTTCGTACAAGATCAAAAACTGGGCAAGTCAATAAGCGTAGACAAGTTCGTGCAAGATAATGTGTTCGAGCATACAAGTCTTTCGGGCACGTTTTGACTTGCTCTGTATTTGACGCATATACGCGACTTAACACGAACGAAATTATGATCAAGTTCAAGTCCAAACATGCTCCTGATATTTTACTAAATAACAAGCTTGGACTTAGGTTGAAAGATCATTTGCATTTTGAAATTCGTTGGAGCTTGAATGATAATCTACTACTGCGTGATTCACAGATAGCATTTAGTAGCAAAAAATCTTAGTCCTAGATTACATCAGTCTTTACAATATGTTATAAATGCTGTCAACAAGATTCGAAGAAATTCTTTGAACTCTCGGTTATTTGCTCAGCTTTGTGTGGAAAACGGCGAAGTCTTTACTCGGTTACTTCTTCAAGAGGCTCTTGCTTAGCAAGATTTTCAGCTATTTTTGAATCTGTGTTGGAGTTTTTACAAGAAAAAGATCCGAATAAGAAAGAAGATCTGAACAATTGTAAAGCAGATATTTATTACTTGACTGATATCGTTGGCATGTTGAACAAAGTTAATTTACAGCTGCAGTGTGACGATCTCAGCTTGATTAAAACAAAATCAATAATATCGGCCTTTGTTGGTAAACTCATTCTTTATAAACAAAATTTAAGCAGAAAAGATTATTCACAGTTTCCGCATTCGTCAAAATTACCAGAAATGCTTCAAGACGATGTTATTTTATCATATGTCACTCACTTGGACGCATTACACAAGGATTTTACTAAGAGGTTTGAGGATCTCTTAAATTTACAAACTCCTCAATTGATAATAAATCCGTACAATATTTTTACGTAATTTACATTAATAATTATTAAATACACTTGATATTTACTGAATTTTATGTCTATTTAGTTTTGTTAAATTTTGATGAGAAAATGGTGTCAAGTTTACTCACTTAACCAACCGCAAATTTTTTAATTTGGTAAGTATTTTGTATCAATAGAAAAAAAACTAGAGATAGGAATTTTAAAGTAATTTGGGTATGGGGGTCTGAGGTATCAGTTCATTTTAGAAAAGGGGTCTCTTGCCCATAATAGTTTGCGAATCCCTGCCCTAGATGAACGCCCGTATGAAATTTCGTATGGTAACCCATTTGAGTAATTTTGATTTTTGCAGTGGTTTTTCGCATATATTTCTAGAACGGTTCGTCGGACAGAAAAAATGATTATAACAAATTTTATAGCACTTCATAATCTGAAGAAGTTTTTAGTACAATAGAAATGTTTAGGACTGATCGTTTTCACAGAATCCGTAAAAAACCTAAATATTTGTATGGGAACACCAAGAATGCGTTGCCCGATTTATTCCATTTTTAAAATTTTATTTGCTATTACTTTCAAAATACTACATAACAAATTTCAGTTCTCTATGTCAACGCGTTCTTAGGCAGTGTACAAATATATAGAGCAAAACGAAAGTTTTGTATGGCAACTCCACAAAAGAGTTGCCCGATTTATCTCATTGTCGAACAGAATTTTACTTTTGTTTTTAAAGTCAGCGTACAAAATTTCAGCTCTCTAATTTATCCTGCTCACGGACGGACGGACGGATGGATGGACATGCAAAAATCAAAATAAATTTTAACATTATGCGTAGGTGTTCAATCCATTTTTCTCTACTAGCATTATTTCTGTGCGTTACAAACGGAATGACAAACTTAGTATACCCTTTAGATTTCATCTAGCGTTTAAAAACAAAAGAACATCGGTGGAGTAGACCTACTGGGGATCCTACAATTAAAAAAACCCTTACTCTGCCTCCTGGTGGTGTGAAAATGAGTTGTTTTTGATTTTACAAAACCACATCATCATGTTGACATGAATATCCTGAAATGATTTGTTAAAATGAGACAAACGAGGAGTTGGATGATTTTTTGGAAGAATGTTTAAGTTTCCGCAGCCTGTAACTTGTTACACATCAGACTTACAAAAAATGAAGAGAATTTAGTCTTCTTCAAATTTATATTTTTACATTTTTTTCGTACGATCAACCGTTGAGAAATTATTTTGAGAAAACCAATTTTTTGTACCTTTAATCGAAGATGGCGGAAAACGTTGACCATCCTTAAGGTCGAAAACTTGGATTTTTCATCGCGGTCCGGTTTATAAGGTTCAACATAGCGAGGGATAGAATATTATTGAAGGTCCTCGTGGAAGAAGCACTGAGGTGAACGAAAATCATGCTTTAGTTTTAAACTATAGTTACAGAGTTTTGACCGCTGCTCGGAAGCGATAGTGGCGCTAATCCTTATACAATTTTAGTTTTAGCATACATTTAGGATACACTAGATGAGTACATATATATTGTGGGCAGCAGTCTCGGCTGCAAATGACATCGTTTTCTGACAGGATTTCACTCCATATAACATTTAGTAGAATTTATGATAATAAGTTATTTTAGACAATTTTAAGATACATTCCAAGATAATACAAATATGTATTGAAAAGATTAGTTTAAAAGTTTCTTTTTAATATTATTATCAAAATTGTAAAAATTTAATACAAAAACGGAAAATATTTCTTAAAATCAAAATTATAATATAAAATTATATATTTTACGTCCACGCCACATTAATATACTTCTCCTTCAAAAGGTCAACATGACAATGGATCAAAGGACCTCGAATCTCGACAAGTTCTTTACCATCCTTCCTTTTTTTTGAAAAACATTCAACTTTGTCAACGTCCATGCATCGTTCTAAGGCATATTTACGCTCCAAAAATTTCGTAGTGACACGGTCGTCAGAGTGTTTAACTGTACGCACTGCTCTAATGATTACTTGTAGTCCATTCACCTTAATCAAAAGCTCCTTCGGGCTGAAGGTAGTCAGTGTGAATTTAATGCTGAACATTTCCTGGTTCACATTAAAACTTTCCAAATTGAAACCATTTTCTTCGACAGTGTAGGAAATTTTCTGGATTTGATTGAAAGTCGGATAGAAGCTTTTTACGAATAGTTGTTTGAGTATGGGACGTAACTGCATCTTTCTAACTTTTCCAATTTAAATTTCTTTTAAAAATTTTGACATTTTATTTTGACAGTGATATTTTTGGAGGAGATTTTCCGGTTGTTTTGTATTTTTTTTTTTGTAATTTTTTGTAATTCTTATTTCTTAGAAAGTAGTCGTGCATGGCTTTTAATTTAAAATTTAAAATTGATTATAACAACGAGTATAGACGAATTTCCTGGGTGCAATTTATATTCCTTTTTTAGTTAATTCTAAATTATTATTATTCTGGAGATGGAGGATTACCTCAGTATAGCCAGACGTTTAAGTTACAACACCAAAGGACGTATCCAAATTTCATATTATTAGAATTGTTCATGATTTGGGAAATTCATAAATACTTTAATATACTTCAATTTGTTAGTACGGCTGAAATCTGGGATCTAATCTTTAAGAGGCGCAAAATAACCTTGGAAACGGCTACAATGTATATTTAACAAAACCGCAACTCCCGCGCTTAAAAATTGCAAACCTCGAAAAAAATTATACAAATGCAGAGCTAATGCAAGAACTGCGTGACCTTAACCACTTCATAACTGAACAAGACCAAATTAGTATTGTTCACAGCACAAAAAGTAAGTATAATAATAAATGGACTATTTTTCTTGAAGTAGCAGGCCACACATATTATAAATTGGTTGAGAGGTACATAAATATTGACTGGAACAGCCATTATGTCAAAGAGCATGTCTTCATTAGAAGATGCTTCAAGTGCCAGCAATTTAATCATGACTCGAAAAATTGTGAAAATGATAACAGGTGCGGTAATTGCACTGGACAACACAAGACTGCTGACTGCAACTCGAACGAAGTACGCTGTGTCAATTGCATGCACAACAAAAACGCACAGACCGCTCACTACGGATGCAGCCTCAAGCCCAGAATGCCCCGAATACATGAGACGAGTAATAGAAAGAAGCAGAAAATAGACTACACTGTCGAGACCATATAAAATGCCTGGTAGTAAACAATTGAATATTTTATTCTTAAATATCCGTAGTTTGAGAAATAAACTACATGAAGTGCAAGGCTATGGCCAAGATATACACTGACATACATATAATAATTCTCAATGAAACATGGCTATATACAAATGAAACCAAGTATTGTAGTATTCCTGGATATAAAGCTATTTTCAATTGTAGGAATAATAACAGGGGGGGGGGGGGTGGTTTAGTAGTGTTTTTCAGAAATGATGTAATATTCAGAAAATGAAGCTGACTACAATACAATACTTGCTGAAATCTCATGGGAAAATAATAAAAAAATTAAAATATTAACAATGTATAGATCACCAAATGAAAATGCTGTGGACTTCATCGAGCGACTTGAAAGTATACTAAGTGTTAATGAAAACCTTATATTTATGGGTGATACAAATATAGATCTTCTGGTATCCACTAATATCTGTAAACAGTATATGGACAGCTTGAGATCGCTGGGATTCAATATTGTAAATAAGTTACTTCCAATGAACGCTACTAGAATTACGGATCAGAGCAGCACAATAATTCATCACGGAGCCACTGACCTACTATCAAACCATGAGGTATCCTTAAACATAGACCATGCTCCTTACACTGATCACGCACTGTTAATTATGACAGTGAATGGTAGGTATATCCGTTAAGAAGAAACGAATGAAAACGAAAGTAGTGCAGAAAACAAATAACAGTGGCTTCAAATCTATGGTGCAGTATAAGTTGAACATAGAACCGGAACTTAGTATAGAAAAACTCATTAGAATTATAAATGACTCAAAGGAAGCTAACACAAGATATAAAAACATTCGGACTAGAAGTAACGAATGGATTACTGACAGTATACTCAGTGCAATGCAAGAAAGACGAGATGCTTATAACAACATGCTGCATAATCCTGGTAACACAAGATTAAGGGACCACTACAAGAAAATTAAGAACCAGGTAACAAAACTAATAAGACAAACGAAAGAGGAATATATCAATAGAAAATTGAGAGAAGCCGGAAGTAATCCGCGGATGTTTTGGAAAGTGATAAATAACGACATACTGAATAGGGATGGAGGAACTAGGGAAACTTACATTCGGGAATTGAAGGACAATGGAGAAATATACAATAGTAATTTTGATATAACTGGTCAATTTGAATAAACATTTCAATGAAATTGGATTTAATTTAAACAACAAAATCCCAAATAATCCATATGTGCGTAATTCATACAATGATAAAAGCATGTTCCTGCAACCCCCAGACACAGCAGAAGTACAATACATAATTAAGAATTTAAAAAAGGATTCTGCACCTGGCATAGATGGCATCACGGCGAAAGACCTAAATATTCTTGTGGAAGTGGTAAGTGAGCTTTTATCCTCCCTTATCAATGGAGCTTTCCTGAAAGGTGAATACCCGGATTGTTTAAAGGAGACTCTTGTTATCTCCCAATACACAAAGGAGGTGACACAACAAACCCAAGTAACTATCGTCCAATCTCACTCTTAAGTACAATAGGGAAAATCTACGAAAAACTATTAGATACAAGAATAAAAAAATTTATCTCTGCCAATGGGGGATTTGATAAGAATCAATACGGATTTCAAGAGAAATGTGGTACGGATACGGCCATTACTGAATCAATGCACATGATAAATGAATACTTAGACGTCGGTATGTATGTGGGTGTTGTGTTTATCGATCTACGAAAAGCCTTCGATACAGTTGACCATAAGATATTGCTGGAGATCTTGGAGGTAAAACTAATGATCTAATCAAAAATAATTTATCACGCAGAAAGGTTAGAACTAAGGTAAATGGAACACTCAGCACTTCCATACCATTTCTCATGGGTGTACCTCAAGGTGCCATAATAGGACCACCACTATACTTGTTGTATATAACAAACATTTCATCTGCCGGTCTAATGGGGAAGTACCATATATTTGCGGATGATACAAATTTGATTTATTATGCCGAAAATGAGCAAGAGTTGGAAAACAAACTATACAAGATGATATGGTAAGATTAACAAATTGGACAAATGGTAACAAACTTTCTCTCAATGAGGATAAAACAAAATACATGGTGCTTAAACAACGAAACAAGGCAGAGATTTATCCAAAATTGAGTATTAACTCCAAGCAAATAGGAAGAGTAACTGAGGTGAAATATCTAGGTATAAATATTGATGAGAAACTCAACTGGAGCAGGCATGTCGACGAAATAGCTTCCAAAATCAACCCAATATTAGGTGTATTGCGAAGAGGCCCTAGGTTAAATAATGATACAGCCCTTGCAATTTACAATGCACATATAGCTTCGCATATTAGATATGGATTACTGGCGTGGAGTCAGTGCATTCAATCTGAAAAAAATTAGGGTGAAGAGATTAATTAATAGAGCCCTAAAAATCCTGTTCAGTATTCTTTGGAGAACACCTTCGATGGAATTACACGCACATACGAAAACTCTAAGCATTAATCTAATGTTTTGTCTTGAAAAAGCTAAATTTATTCATAAAGTTGCACGTGGACTCATCAAAACAAATATACGAAACGAATAGACACACACATAAGTATACATAGCCATCGAAAAAAACTACGAGTACAGCAACCTAAAACAAACAGAATCAGAAAAGGACTTATATATACGGCGACCAAAATCTATAACGAGCTTCCTGAAGATATCAAGGCTCAAGCTCAAGCTTTACTATATTCAGTTCTAAGCTAAAAGGCCTAGTTAGGGATTTGCCCATTGACTGCGAGGTTGATTGAATGAACTTAACATACATTTGAAATCTGCTTTTGAATGATATGAATAATCGGAAATTGAAAAACGCACATAAAAAACACAAAAACAGGAACAAAAGACTTCTATAAAATAATAGAGCTCTAAAATAAAGTCATTATAATAATAATAAGTATCCTTCTCTAATACCAGCTAGATGCTGTCTGAGAAGAGGTTCAAACATAATAATAAGTATATATTTTATGAGTCATGCTAGAATTAGAGTGATGGAGAGTGGTTTGGAGGAAAATAATAAAAAAAAGAAAAAAAAAGAAAGCTGTGTGCTTTACTCTTACCAAGTTGGTATAGGTATTATACTTGGGCTGCTGTGTTCAACTTTTGAGGTCGTTCAGTTGTTGGCCAATTTTGAGCGAAAAATAAAAGCTATAAATGAAAAAAAGTCATATCTGTATATGTTAGCTCAATTGTCAGAATTTATTGCTCAACTCTTGGCTGTAGCCGGCTATAGCCAAATTGGTTAGTGCTCTGGAGGTGAAGTCAAAGTAGCTTGACGTTTGTTTGTTTAGTTTTTGAAGTCAAGTAACCAAAAAATGTATCAATTTTATTACTTGTAGATAGCAAAGGTGAAATTTAATAAGCTTAAAGCGAAATATATTAAAAAAAAAGACAATAAAGGTCCAGGCTGCAGTGGTGCATCGCGGTTCGATTTTGAATATATCTTGTTCGATTTCTTAATTCAATCCATTATTTTATTATAGTTGCTATTGCAACTAATTTACTTTTATTACTCGACATAATTCTTACAATGAAATTGAAACAATTTATGGAATGACGCAAGTCTGACATTTACTCACACAAATAAGAACCCTAGCTACAGCCATTCTGGCTGCAGATAGCTATAGCCGGCTCCAGCCAAAAGTTGAACATAGCCTTAATATTCCTGATCCATTTGACTTTGATAATTTTACAGTTTTTAATTTCGTTTCTTGAAAATTCTCGACAAAGATTTTGAAAATCTTTCAATTATGTTTTCTCGACTGAAGTTCAACTGGTTCAAATACTCAAAGGAATAAATGGGTACAAAATCATGATTGAGATTAAGCAAAAGTAAATGGCAAAAGATAAGGTGAACAATATTTAGCTCAGATGTGGAATGGAAAGCTTCTTATATTCTATTGGTAGCCCAACTGAACAGTACGACAGTACAGACAAAGTGGTCGAATAATCCTCGCCAAAGAAGCTAAGACTATTCGTAATATTTTCTTGAAAATTTTATCAGAAAACACCTCCTAATAGAAATAGAGCGCTACAATTTTGCATGAGAGAATTTCTAATACATATTCACTAAGAAATTTTCATAAATTCATAGAAGCCTTAAACTGGCCTAATACCAAAAAGATGTTTATTTATTATAAAATAGGGGTTCATGGCTATTGTTCTTCTCCCTTTTTTTTTTGTACGGTGATTTTTCTTTCAGATGTAAGTACATTCTCGAACTTTTTTAGAAAATTACGACTTCTAAACGGTCTATTACTGGCCTCAGGACTAAATTTATTATTATTTTTTTCTTATAGCGTATCGGTCAATTATGTCTTTCCCAGTTGTTTTCGGTCTGTTAAAAATTTTGCAATTTCCCTTAGCGATCGACATCCGTAATTCTCATCCCATTGTAATTTTACACTATTGTTATAAGAAAGTGTGTACTAATATTTATCTTCGAGTGTTTTGAGCTGAACTGAAGAGTGAAATAAATCTATAAATTGTTTTTAATTGTTAATATAAAGTTTTAACTCTTAAGTTACTAGCAAAAGTGATAGAGCTTTTCGCAACTTTAATAGTAACGTACGACGTTTCGAATCCTCAGCAGCTGTGGGATAAATCCCAAGAAGGTATGGTGGAGGACATTTACGTAGAAATATATGGGAATGTCATTCAAAAATTTTATCTATAACGATGCTCTGGCCAAATATAAACTTATGGTGATTGTTGGTAAGTAAATAGTTAGGCGATTTTGTAATAACTAGCCAACAACGTTTACAAGCAGCAGGGTACGTGCACCGCGCTCTGTACTAAAGTTTTCGTTGAATCTCGCACAGGAAGAATCGCCTAGTTATAATTTTACTAACAACAGCGCTTCGAGAAGTTTATGGCTGCCAAACGTACGGTTTTGGTCATATTTGTACGGTTTTTCTAGCCCTTCTACGGTGTACGACCCAACCCTCTAACCGTACGTAAAATGCATAATACAAAGATAACAAGGTATGACTAAAGTCATTTCCAGAGAATTTGTTTTAAGGTTTTCGTATTTTATTGGCAGAAAAACGTTTTGAATATATTAAAATATTTAACAAAACATTAGTTTCTTCATTTAAATCACTTCGAGAAACATAATTATGTGCTAGTGGGAAAGAAAAGAAATTTCCAAATAGAAAATTTTGTTCACTGTGATAAGGACGATTGAAATTGAAACGAACAAATTTCTGACAATTGTCACCAAAGGAGGCAAGCAACAAATTAACAAATTTTCCGGCCATACCTTGTTAATCTTTGTATCATGCGTAAAATGTTCGGTTATTTCACTTTTAGCACAATATGGTTATTATTATTTTTATGATCGGACTTGTACTATATTCCATAGTGCGACGCGTTGATAACGAAAAGTCACTTATAAGTCGTTGTAAGAAGCTGTCGGCAATTTTTTCTACCCTAGATGAAATCATAGGGTATTATACTAAGTTTGTAATTTCATTTGTAACGCACAGAAATAATGATGGTACAGCAAAATGGATTGGACACCCATGCATAATATGAAAGTTATTTTGATTTTTGCATGTCCATCCGTTTGTCTTTCTGTCCGTCTGTCTGTCTGTCTGTCTGTCCGTCCGCGCTCACAATAACTCGAGAACGCGTGTATTTAGAGAGCTGAAATTGTGCAGATAGGCTTTTAAAAAAAAGAAAAATTAAGTTCGAAATTGGGACAAATCAGGTAACTCCTTCGTAGAGTTGCCATACAAAAATTTCGTTTTTCACTTCATATTTGGACACTACCTTTGAACGCGTCAACGCAGAGAGCTCAAATGTTGTGCGTAGTGTTTTTATAAAAATATTATATACAATTTCAAAAATGGACTAAATCGGGCAACCCGTTCTTTGTGTTGCCATATAAAAATTTAGGATTTTTACATATACTGTGAAAACGATCAGTTCTAGACAGTTTCATTGTACTGAAACGTTCTTCAGAATATGAAATCCTATAAAATTGGTTATAAGATACCTGCGGCAAATAAAGTCCGGAGGGTAATATAGAGTAAACTTTTAAAAATTCCTATACAAAATGAATCGGAGCAACCTTATACTCTATGCGCACGTCAGTGGTGTCGTTTGTACTCCGAAAACTAATAGCGTACTCCGGTACTACTCCTTTTATAAAAATACTCCGCTTTTCATTACTTTTCATACTTATTAAAACTTCTATATATGTTGTTAGCAAATAATCTAAAAGGTTTTATTTACCTTCATTTAAAACTATACATTCGTAGTTGAATTTTAGTAATAAATTCTATTAACGAGTCGGGTTGAAAAGTTGGTTTGGTACTAGTACGTTGTCCTTCATGAAATATACCAAACAGCAGCTAAGCGCTAACAAATCCATGATTCATAATTTTTTTCAGCGTTGGCGCACACAGAGAAAAAACTTGAGAATAGTTCCCAATTTTCAAAATACAAAATTCAAGGAACTTACAGCTTATACCATCTCAGTGGAAAATTTTAGGGTCGACGCTTAAGATTGTCTTCTTTTGTTGAAAAACTAAGGAAATATTTCGTCAGTAAAGATGATTTTTTGTATAAATTTTTTTCTTTTTTAATTTAATATAACAACAGTTTAGTTTGCATGATCTGATTGATATAGGGTTTTGGGTTTTTGACTTCTTGTGGAAGACAGAAACAGTGGTATTTGATTAAAGAGCACAAATTTTGTAAAATACGAAATTCAAGGAACTTACAGCTAACACCATCTATTTTAATTAATGCTCTTAATGTTGTTAGTAAAAAGTTAAATTTTCAAGTTGGGATCTCAATGGTTTTCGAGGCAAGATCTGTCTTCTTTTTTTTTTTTTTATTGGACTATTAATGGGTCACATTTGAGAACACAACAAATATGTTCTTGGTGAAAAATTCTTATGGGATTTGTATGACATTTTTTCCTAAAAAACCAGACCTCAAACAAAAAAAAAAGATTCTCGTCAGCAAACCCAATTTAAAAATTTAACCATTTACTAACAATATTATGAGCATTAATTTAAAAATAAAGCAAGGAAAAAGTAAGGGAATGCATTTAAAGATATTCAAGGATTAAGCATATATGTATTTAATATCCTTAATTTTTTCTTCTTCTAAAAAGCATATCTTTTTTATAATTTTTCCTCAACGATTGTACTTTCATTTTTAAAATAACCTAAAGGTCATGCCTCTGTGATAATCAGAACTAAAGTCAAGTAAGTTTTTTTAATATACATAACTCAGCAGACCAAAAATCGGCGAATTTTAAGGATTTCAAAGTCCTTTAATACGGCGCAGCACAAACATAAATAGTTCAATTATTATCTCATAACTACTTAACTTTCAGCAAAAAAAAACGAGATTGGTGATGGTCAGGTTAGGAAAATACGAATTTTTATCGATTTCCTGTAGAAGTATCCTAATGAGTATTAACCATTATTTATAATGACATCAAAGTTCTTTCAGATATATAGTTTACTAACTATTCCATATTTACCGGGGAAACAGAACTTCATACAGAACTGTGAAATGCAGAGTAAAAATCTAATTTGATCAAAATCACTTTCACTAATGGAGAAGTAAGTGTCAAAGCATCCAAAATGTATGTCCATAGGTAAAGTACTATGGTCAATTCTTGGTAAATATTGCAGACACAGTATTAAAGTTTCTAAATGTAGTGGCTGTGGTGCAAGCAATATGATAATATGACAAATGTATCCGAAGACCAAAGGCAATTTAGTATAATTCCTGGAAATTCAAACAAACATAAATAATATAGAAAATATAATTTCTAGTATAACGACAGATTTAGGGCATGACGACCGGATATGTTAAGAAACCACTCTTGGAAATTCTATGGAAACTGTTTTATCGCCAACAAAAGGTAATACTTATAATAAACAAACTAAGCGTGTTCAAAAATGTTGCTCTGTATGCACGCAGCGTTATAAATAACAGGCGGTTTTGTAAAATATAATTTAAAGTTATTGTGAACAAGTAAAAAAACTCGTATTGGTCTAAGACCAATGCCTACGATATCGCAGATGAATTCCCGTATGTATTTTCGAATGGTCACCCCCCATCTGTGCAAGTTTGATTTTTTGAAGTGGTCTTTCGCATATATTTCTAGAGCGGTTCGTCGGACAGAAAAAATGATTACAACCAATTTTATAGGATTTCATATTAAGAAGAAGTTTTCAGTACATAAAAGCTACTATATAGGACTGATCGTTTTTACAGTATATAAATAAAAATCCTAAATTTTTATATGGCAAAACCAAGAAGTGGTTGCCCGATTTAGACCATTTTTTAAATTGTATTTCCTATTTTTATGAAAACACTATGTACAAAATTTCAGCTCTCTACGTCGACGGGTTCTCAGGCAATATCAAAATATATACATACATAGTGAAAAACGAAATTTTTTGCATCGCAACCCTACGAAAGAGTTCCTCCTTTATGCAAAATCTCAGCTCTCTAAGTACACGTGCTCTTGAGTTATCGTGAGATGGACTAACGGACGGACGGACATGCGAAAATCAAAATAATTTTTAAAATTATTTAAGGGTGTCTAATCCATTTAGCTCTACCAAAATCATTTCTGTATATTACTGATTCAATTACTGTAAAAGATTTGAAATGCAGAATAACTAAAGCGACTGAAGTTGTCAATACAATTTTCCTTACAAATATTTAAAATTCAAAAGTTCTCAATAATAAAATAATAATGGTTTGGTTTATGTAGGTATGCTTTTCTCAAGAATAGGTTTTCATGACAGAACCTTTTCACTTCATGCAAGTATGATCTGAATCAAAGCTATTAATTAACGAATCTTTTAAATCAACAGCTGCCAACTAAACTTAAGAAATTCTTAATGCTGGAAAAAAAAATTCATGGGAAAATCTTAAAATAATAACCAGATGTTTCTATATAAAAAAAAATATAAATAATATATAATAGGAGGCATTTAAATATTTATTTAAAAATCTAAATATGAATCATTTTAATGAAAATGAGTTTTATTCACATTAATATGATGTCAGGATTCCATTCTAATTAATTTGATTTCATTAATTTTCGTTAGTCGTGGACTCCGTTTTTTCAGAAAGTACTCCGCTTTGATAGCAAAATGTACTACTCTTGACATTTTCCAAACGACAGCACTGGCGCACGTGTAAAGTCGACACGAACTCCGTCGAGGAAGTCGTCCTGCAGCTCGCTCCGCCATCTTGCCAGTAGTGAACGGTACGTCACCGAGATGAGTATGGCTGCTTAGAATTATTCTTTCCGCCTAGACAAAATCATAAGCTCTGTTGTTTAATTACTATTTCCACATGTAGTAATGATTTCGGTGTCTACTTTCGCCCACCAATCTGTTTATTTAATTAATGAGTAATTTTGTAAAGTCTTGTCATAGGTCTAATAAGGATCACTGGAGTAGACCGTGGGCCTTATTACCCAACCTAACCTAAATTTTCAATGAAACTAATGTTCTTATATAGGATTAAGATTGTGACATTATTTTTGTTCCAAAGAATGAAGACTGTTTGAATTTAGTCTGTTGTACGCAAGGGCGGATACAACTGGGGGGGGGGGGGCTTGGTGGCGACCGCACCCACAACCCCATGCGTTTCCACACGCGTTCACACACAATTTTGTGTACACCTCCTTGTTTGGATTCCGCAAAAATGGAAATGAGTTTTTCTGTCAAAATTTTGTACACCTTCACTGATATTTGATCCCCGCCATTTTGGTCGTGAATTTTGAAGAGGTACCTGTGAGTTTTTGTCAAGCAAATTATTTGTTATATTATTTATTTAATCGTGTGCACTGGCAAATTTTTCACAGTTACGGAATCTAGCCCCTGTGCAGTTTAAGTTTGAACACTACAGTGAATAACAATGAAATTTGGAACTCCTAATGTTTATCAAAATACTTAATTAAATTACTTTGCTTTGACTTTGCTTTCTTTGTGTACCAAGAAAATTTTAAAATTTATACACAAATGTTATATAATTTTAATATTTAATTAAATGGAAAACTCTAGCTAGTTTTTTTAAAAAGTAATTTGTTTATATTTATTATTTTTTTCTTTTTTAATCATAAATTATTTTCAAAAAAGTTAAAATTATACCACTAGGGAGTTTCCAGTACAAGCAAAATTTTGCACCTTTTTGTGATCGAAAGCTCACAAAAGCCGGGTATTTTGAAGAAAAGTAGTATGTTGGGAAAATTAAGGTAATTAATCTCAGATTCAGTTTTCCTGCAAATATTTAATTTAATTTTATACATTTATTAATCCTAGCTAATTAGCATTCCCGGAAAATTTGTTTAACCATTTAATTTCCAAGAAATTGCAGTCCAGCCCAGGAGATTATGGTGTTTGAACGAAATGCAAGAGACCTTTATATGAAAAACACCAGCAGTAAGACTAGCAAGAAATGTATAATGTCTATTTTATGTTAGACTAAATTTTACTATGCTTACGGGGTCAAAAATTTATATAATATAAATAAAAGAACTCCGGCGGTATCTGAATGCTAATGAAATTTTCATTCTGAAACAAGAGTAAGCTATACAGAGCGGTTCACATATGAAGACAAGTGCGATAGGGAGACCCCCCCCCCCCCCCCCCTCTAGAGCAAATGTCTGGATCCGCCCTTGGTTGTATGTTAAGAAATTTATAACTAAAGCTGTTGGGGGCCTTATTATACCCCTGGGGATAAAAGTCCCATTTTAGTTTTTATTTGAAATTATTAAAAATAACCGAATTTTGTTGATTTTCTTAGTTTTAGCAAGATTAAAGGTAATCATTCCGCTGATTAAGATTTTGAAAAAAAAAGTTAATTTTTGCTTTGGGTCTTATTTTAGTGTCTTCGACCAATTCTAGTTTTTTTGCGGGTCCCTTAAACTCGTACACGAATTTGGCTGTCTGTATATTTCTTTTTTACTATTTTCGACACTCTCGTAGACCCACTTTTCGTCATCAGCTGAAATTTGGAACACAAGTTCATGTCGCGTGACAATTGAATCTATCAAAATTTGAACCGGAAATTCCCATGGAAAACCCGGAAAATCAAGAAAAATCATTTGAAAATTTGGTACAAATTTGATTAGTGATAAATCCGTTTCAGGAAGAATGCAGAGTTTCCGATTTTTCCGAAAAAAATTTCCGGAATTTTCCAACTTTTTCGGAAAATTTTCCGGTAAAAAAGTTTTCTAAATTATGCAGGATCTAGTTCCCTATCAACTGGCATCATTACTTTCTCTCCGACAATGGTGAAAACTTGCAGAAAAAATCGAGGAACATTCATGTAAAATGCTTTTCCGTAGTTTTTCCGTCCAAGGAGGCGTTTGAGCGTTTTGGAACCTAAGACAAAGTTGTAGAGCGAAATGAGTTGCATAAAGTTGCTTTTGTGGAAAATTCCATGGAAAGCCCGGAAAAGCGGAAATATCATCGGAAAAATTTTCATCACTAATCATGATAAATCTGTTTCAGGAAAAGTGCAGAATTTTCCAATTTTTTTGGAATTTCCGGAATTTTCAGACTTTTCCGGAAAATTTTCCGACAAAAAAGTTTTATAAGCTGTGCGGAATAATTTTTTTTCCCGTCCTACTGGCATCAATACTTTCTCTTCAACAATCATGAAAACTTGCATGAAAAATCGAGGAAAATTCATGTAAATTTTTAAAAAAAATTCAAAGTAATAGGAAAAGTCTGTGAAAACATGGAAAATCGGGAAAATTTAGTAAATCAGTGTCTTTTCAGCCGTCATAAAATTGTTTTAAAATATCTCCATGCAGCACGTAATAACAATTTAGTTAACGTGAGAAAGGCAGAAAATAAAATAAGTAAAAAACGAGTTTTCAAGCAAAACTGAGGCCAAGCCCCATGTAAAAGTAGAAAATAAACTTTTCTTCACACACAGAGGTGGACTCAGATTTTATTCGCTGACAATCACCGATATATTTCAGTATGATCAATCAGAGGTAATAAGCGATTTGATTCATGAAGAGAAAGAATATTCAAGAGAAATGTCCCAATCAAAAAATCTGAGTCCACCTCTGTGTGTGAAGAAAAGTTTATTTTCTACTTTTTCATGCGGCTTGGCCTCAGTTTTGTTTGAAAACTCGTTTTTTACTTATTTTATTACATGTTTACATGTCAATTTTTATGGCCAAGTTGCCGTCAACGTTTAGCTTGTTCACTGTGTCTATGTAGATAAATTGAAATTTATAAATTAAAATTATATACTTGCCTTGAAACAAAGATATTGCAAAACCTCACCTGCAAGAGTACAAAGGCAGCTGCGATTACTAAAAATGGAATCAGCTTGCAACACATGTTTATATTAATAAAAAGATTAAAGCACACTAACTTCAGTGTCAAGACATACAAGTCTATCGATTTAGACACTCAAAAGTCCACCTGTATTGCTGTTCGTTACTATGATTCGGAAAGAGGAAAAATTCGTAAGTTGTTTTTACGCCTAAGTCAATGTTTTCAAAGACAATGTAGAACAGGCAACAGCAAAGGTAATATATGAGACAACTTTAGGATCTTTTAAAACACACAATCTACCAATCTAACATAATCCGTTTTGAAACAGAAGATTGTAATAGCATGATGGGAGAGCATATCTCTGTTATATCCCGTTTTAAGCAGAAATGTCCTGGATCTTCATTTGCATATGCAATTTTCTTCTTTATGCGCAAGCGAAGCAGCCAAAAATTTACTGTGGAAGTATAAGGACTTAGTTCGTGATATTTATACTTTTTTGTTCAAAGCAGTGCAAAAAGAAAAGCTATATTTTTACAGTTTCAAAATGTTTTTGCACTAAAGTCTCACAAATTATTAGCCCCATTACAAACACGTTGGTTTTACCTACACGCTGTAGTTAATCGGATGTTAGAACAATTGAGTGCACTTCGACTTTTTTGTTGTTGTTGATATGCAATTTTCCCAAAATGCAAAGACAGCTAGTGTTGAGATAGTTTTACGAAATCTGAGCGATGTTCAATTAAACTTTTTTAGTTATTTCTGGATTGAATTCTGCCAAAATTTAATTCGATAAAATTATATTTTCAATCGGAAACTCAACAACTCAACATTTCAATTAAATGATAATCAAATTGTTCCGAAATATCAAAAGCCTTGATTGAAATCCATGATATTATAAAAAAGTTATAGTTTGAAACTCATATGAATCAGAAATAACTAAATGAGATGATTTCTGCTTTAAACAAGTAAAAAAGCTAATATTGGTCTAAGACCAATTCTTATGATACCCTCGATGAATGCCCGTATGAAATTTCGTATGGGCACCCATTTGAGCAATTTTGATTTTTGCAGTGGTTTTTCGCATATATTTCTAGAACGGTTCATCGGACAGAAAAAATGATTATAACCAATTTTGTAGGACTTCATATTCTGAAGAAGTTTTTAGTACAATAGAACTGATCGTTTTCACACTATCCGTAAAAAAACTAAATTTTTATATGGCAACACCAAGAATGGGTTGCGCGATTTATGCCATTTTTTAATTTTTTTTTGCTATTACAATGAAAACACTATGTACCAAATTTCAGCTCTCTATGTCAACGCGTTCTCAGGCAGTGTCCAAATATATAGTGGAAAACGAAATTTTTGTATGGCAACCCCACGAAGGAGTTGCCCAATTTATCTTATTTTCGAACTTAATTTTGCTTTTTTCTTTAAGTCCGCGTACAAAATTTCAGCGCGCAGATTCTGTAATTTTTTCCACACATCTTGTTTAGAAATACGAAAAAGGTACCTATAACTTCTCAAACGATGTTGTGATTAACCTGAATTATTTTAATCGTAAGCAGACTTGCAAACTCATTGCAATGTTCCTTCTCTATTAAGCTTACCCAATTACGGTGCTTAGGATCAATACTATAATTCAAAGTAAAGACGATGAATGGAGGATAAAAACTTTCTTAAGTAAATTGCCCGAATTCATTTCTAATGAAAGCCAAGTAGACATTTGTTGGCATAAGCTACTCAATTAGTGTTGTACTTTTCATAATTTATCCAAATTGTTTTCAATGTATTATCTTTAGTTCATTCGAACGAGGAATGCGAAAGGATATTCAAATTTATTTAACCAAGCTAAGAAACAGTTTGAATATTCATAATGTAATTTAAATAGTTTTGGCTAATCAAAGGGTCCAATAAACAGGAAGTTGTGTCCACTTTGAACCGACTTAAAATATGATTGGTTGATACATATAATGTAAAAATGTATGCAAATGAAACTACTGTTGAAAAAACATCGATTATATTGATATACATGATTTTTTAATTTTTTATTTTACTATCAATAAAATTGTCTGCTTATCCATATTTACGAATATCTTAAGAACAAAATACATATGAATATATTTACATATTGTTGTTTTATTTATTTTAAATGAAAAAGTGAGTGTACTGATACTTCCTTGAGTAATTATGAATATTAAATTTATTGCTAGGATTTATACGAATGAAATGTCAAAAAGTTGGGTTCGTACGACCTTTCACTATTAAAAATATGGCAGCCCTTGTTCGGTTGCGAGAGTGTAAGGTACATATATATATAAGAGTGAGCCATGTTTCATAAAAGAGCGCTGTCGAAGAATTGAATTGGAGTCTACTGGCATAACAATACCTACTTTAATATGTGGGGTGGGATGGTCATCTTTCTGGCTGATAACTTCCAAGAAACTATACTGGGGATAGAGAGGAATACACCCGCGGGTGAAATTAATGCCTGCTTGAAAAGGTTAATGTTGAGGGCACATGTCAAGAAATACAGCTCAACCACAAATATGAGGCTATACAACTCATCATTCGTTTAGACCGGAAATTACGTGGAAATATTTTTGAAATAGATGAGAGGCACTTGGAAGCAAATTCGACGGATATCGTCATAGGAGAAAATTTGTGCACTCTAAACAACAGTGAAAAATCGTAGCATCTGTAGATTTCGTCACCAAATAACCAAGCATTTACAGGAAAAGTCTTTTACGAAATGTTATATAAAAAAAAAAATAGAAATGGTATAGGGATCTGTCTACTGTGTTCTATATAAAAAAGTGTGACGATGTAAATATATGTAAGAAGAAGGAAGATTGCATTATTCTTCCGGCAGTTGACTGCAGTCTGGAGAATGGAAACAGTAGGTTTCCTAATAAATAAATATGTTAAAATAATATAGAGCTTTGGAAGGTGGAAGAAGTAGGTATACTTTCAAGGAAATAATGGACGCTACTATATTTCTGGTCAATGGCAAAACTGCAGGAAGTCGTCTCTAGATTTGCTGAAAGTAACTTCGACCATATTTATTATGTAGCAGACATTTTTTTATTTGATTTTTATGTTGGCCTTAGAATGTGTATACGTGGCAATGTTCTACTCACATTTTCTACATTCTTCTACCATCCGCCCTCGTCCTCATTATATAGATGGTAAAAAAATTATTTAGCACTAGTTTAGTTTAATAACGAGGCTCATTTTTATATTAGTGGTGGTAGTGTCAGCAAATACAATTTAGCCATTATTGAGGTGCTTGAGAATTCATCTTTGATTCCATTGATCCCTACTTTGAATTGCGTACCTCAAAAAAAAAAAAAACCAAACCCTTATATGATCACTCTTGCGCCCGCTTGTCCGTTTTTCTCGAAAACTATGTATCTACTTGACATCGGAGTTTGAAATTTGGCAGAATGTTAGACCTTTGTAATACGTACGCAATTTGATAGTGAAAGATTATGACATATTTGGTTTTTGTAAGTTTTTATTTTTGTAGTGGTATCTAGTGGGCTGATTCCAAGGATTACATTTTTTTTTTGGGAACTGGTTATAAAATGTGCGAAAAAACACTTCATCCCCTCCCCATTGATCCACGAGGTTTCCAAAGTTAAACATTTGATATTATAAGGGTTTTATTGAACCATATATAACAGGAAAACTACCGCTATTTTCGTCAGTATCATAGTTTGTGAAATTTTTTTTTGTGTATTTTCCTAATAAAATCCAATCTTATAAGAGCATTCTTGATACCCCATGTTTCACTATTTTTGAAATTTTACAACACAGCTGTGCTACAGTAGAGCTAATTAATTAAGAATCGTTAACGTATTTACTATTTTTACATATTTTTAAATACCTTTTATTTAATCACTAACCTTTGACCAAATATTTATGCGCAAGGACGCCGTACGTGACGTGAGTGTCAAAATTTAGGAAGAGTTTTAGGGTAGTAAACGTGGATGGACTTACATGAAGATATTTGATTTAGAATGAGTAAATGGGCAGCTTTCCGATAGGCAGTGTTGGGAAAAATGTAATCTGATTAACGATTAACCATGTAATCTCTAATCAGATTATTTTGTAACTTTTGTTACTAATGTAATCCATTTCCATAATTACATAATAACGTGTAGTGTGATTACAAGTTAATATGACTACACATTAATCGATTACATGTTAATTCCACTACATCTTAATCTAATTAATTGGATTACATTTAAGATATTTAAGATATTTGTACGAGAAAAATACTATTTTCTTTCAATTCATTTCATTCTATAATAATTACTTTTAAGTAAACTGTTATAATGTAATTAGATCACAGAGTAATCGAATTATTTTATAGCAGGTTACACATTTGATAGATTACATATTCTCTCATAAGTAATCTGATTCAAATGTAATCAAATAAAATTTAATTAGATTACTTGGTAATTTGACTAAACTGTAATCGAATTTTTAATTAAATTACACTGGAATCAGATTACGCCCAACACTGCCGATGGGGTAATTCTTTTTTATGTTTTTGGGGGTTTTCGGGGTGGAGGTGGGAACTATTCCCCTTGAGGTTGCCCAATTTGGACCGTGTGGTACATCAAATTAAAGCTCTTGCTGAGTACTATTAAATGGCATATTTGCTCTTCTTCTGTAAGAAACTATATAACAGACTTTTTACCCGCATTAAAATGCGTGATTATCGAATTTGTGTACAGAGTGGGGTGCAAGTTGGTTCACGGAGCTGATTTTCCTTTTAAACGCTTTAGCATAATGTTTTACATATTTAATGGGAGCATTTAAATTTTCTATGTTTAACCGTTATATGGGTTTCGATGTGAAATACTTTTTTTCAGTTTTTTCATGTAAATTTTTTTTTACGTGGAGGTACATATATTAAAGTGCGATAATCTTCTAAACTGCTTACCGCACAGAAAAAAAAATACACCACAACGTTCGCAAGCTAACGTAAATGAGAGTTAATATGCCTATGTTAGATTGACTATGAACCAACGTATGAGTTCTTAACGTAAATGTAAAGACTAAAAAGTAGAAAATAAAATATGATAAAAAAACATTCAAAGTGAATTACAGTAAGAACTAAAAAAATATTGTTTCTTTCTCAGTGAATACACAAGAAAAATTTCATTACAAAATAAGAAATACTAGAACTGAGATTAAATCTTAAAATTGAATGTATTAAAAATATTTTTAAATTATTCTCGTTTGACTAAATGTTTTAACTATTTGCAGTGAAACTTTTCTTGTGTATATAGCTGAGAAAGAAAAAATATTTATTACTTTTTAGTGAAATTTATTTATAAAAGATATTCTTTTCAAAAGTTTTTTTTAATATATTTTGTTTTGTTTCCCTCTACCACGCCCCGGGCTCTAGAACGGATCAATCGATTCTTCTGATTCAGATGTCAAAGGAAGCTTAATGCTTTATATATTTCATAAAAAATATACCAGCACCGGACGAAAACAATTGTTTGTTAATAAAAGATTTTTTTTTCAAAAAAAATAATATTTTTTACCTTTTTTTTGTATTTTTACTGAAATTAAAATTGAGCTAGAAGCGTTATCCATCTATATGTAACTTGCAGAAAATTGTGATAGTGTTCGGGTTGCTTGTTTTAAGATATGAATATTTAAAGTCACCTTATATCCAAAGTAACTTGGACCCATTACACTGAGGGGAATGTATTGTTTTTTTTTACTGGCATTTTAGGCATTTTTCCTAAAATTGTAGGGAATATTCACTACATTTTAGGGAATATTCCCTACATTTTAAGGAAAAATACCTAAGCTTTGTGGCAACAATTGTGCACATGTTTTATTGTGAATGTATTGAATTTTTATTTTAAAGGTAGACGTTTCATCGTAAAAACACAAAAATTCTAATCCGTTAGCAGGAAGGAGGCGGGGTGGGGGGGGGGGGGGAACTAAAAAGATTTGGGTGATCTATTTTGGTATTCCATACCAACTCTGTAGATTTCATCCAAATCGGAAATAGTCGGGTCCAAAACAACCCCTTTTTGATCGTTCTCGTGTGGAATGGCTAATTGGGAAATGCCGCAAAATTCTGTTTTACACAAAATATATGACTTAGGAAGGACAACTTGTAGTTCTAGGAGGATAATGCCACAACTTATACATAGCCCTTCCCTATCTTCTTCCTTTCTTGTTGTGCTTTGAATCATAGGGTAATTCCTGAATTCCTGAGCTTGGATTAAAAAAAAAAAAAAAAAAAAAAAAAAAAAAAAAAAAAAAAAAAAAAGCTTCTGAAACAGCGCATCGATTGGTCGTCCAGATCGCCAGCCAGAAATAACCAGCACCCAATATCTTTTTCTGAGGGTTTTTTAGATCTTTAAAAGTATCATAAAAATACACTCCAAAGAGGACGTATTTGTACAGAGAACCAAGGCAATCAGGTGACTGATCCACCCCCTTTTTATACTCTAGATGAAATCTATAGGGTATATTAACTTTGTCATTCCATTTGTAACACCTCGAAATAATGATGGGAGAGCAAAATGGATTGGACACCCATGCATAATATTAAACGTTATTTTGATTTTTCCATGTCCGTCTGTCTGTTCATCTGTCCTTCTCCACGATAACTCGAGAGCTCGCTCACTTAGAGAGCTGAAATATTTTACACGGGCGTTTAAAAAAAATAAAGTTAAATTTTAGTTTTAAAATGGGACAAATCGGGTAACTCCTTCGTAGGGCTGCTATACAAAAACTTCGTTTTTCATTATATGTTTGAACACTGCCTGTGAACACGCGTGGATGTAGAGGGCTGAAATTTCATATACCTACAGTGTTTTATTTATTTATTTATTTATTAATTGTGTACGAGGTATAAATCTTACAGACATTTCATGTACTTAACTATAATCTTAACAAGTGGCAAAAAATTTAAAAAAAATAATAACAGTGTAAAAGTAAAAGAAAGAAAAAAAAACAAAAACAAAAATTGAGTATAATAATATGCATACATAATTCAAGATAGATAGATGACTTTTTTGAAAGTTGCACTAGACATTGTCATTGTCGAATAAACATGAGAAATACAATTTGAGATTACTTCATAACTACCATAATTAGTTCTATGATGTGATTCATAAAGCAAGTTCCTCGGACGTATAAGTCTCTCTGGAGAGTATAAAAAAATTAATGACAAGAGCTGGGGCCACGTTATTTTATATGAGAGAATATCTTTAATAAAAAGGGTACAGCTTACTTGTCTTCTGAGTTCTAAAGTCGACATACACAAAAGCAGGCATCTTGTACCATACTGAGGAGTAGTATTAAATCGAAAATGAGATTTAAATAAAGCAAATTTAGAAAATCATCTCTGAACAGACTCAATTCGGTCTATATGACTACCATAAAAAGGACACCAAATAGCGGATGCATACTCAAGTACAGACCTCACTAAAGAAAAATAAAGGACTTTCAAAGTACCCAAATCATTAAATTCCTTAGAATTCCGTTTTAAGAACCTCAGGTTTCTGTTTGCTCTAGAAAAATCGTTTCAATGTGAAGGACAAAAGATAATTTTCTATCAAACGTAATCCCCAAATCCTTAACCTCACAAACTCTCCGAAGACGATTATTATTGATTTTATAATTAAATATGACTGGATTTAACATCCGATGGAAAGACACGATCTTACATTTTGAAATATTAAGGTCAAGTTTATTATTAGTACATCAAACAAAAAAATTATCAATGTCACTTTGAAGCAGTATAAAATCGTTTGTAGACGTTATTCTAGTATAAAGTTTGAGATCATCAGCAAAAATTAGCAAGTTGGAAAAATGAATATGATTAACTACATCATTAATAAATAATACAAATAGTAATGGCTACCCTGAGGAACACCTGAGTTGACATTGATTATTCTAGATTTAAGGTGACCAATTTTGACATATTGTTTCCGATCGCTTAAATACAAGGAAATCCAGTCAACAATAGATGAATGAAAACCAAGCAACTCAAATTTAAAAATCAACACCGATAAACAAACCCTTTCAATTGCCTTGGTAAAATCAGTGTAAACTGCATCAACCTGATTACCATCTTCAATTTCATGGTAATAGTAAACAGAGTTCCAAAAATGGAATAAAACGGGCAACCCATTCTTGGTGTTGCCATATAAAAATGTAGGTTTTTGACGTATACTGTAGAAACGATCAGTCCTAGATGTTTTTATTGTACTGAGAAGTTCTTTGAAATTGGTTTTAATAAATAGAAATATATGCGAAAAACCACTGCAAAAATCAAAAGCTCAAATCGGTGACTATACGAAATTTCATACGGGCATTCATCTAGGGTATCATAAGTTTTTGCTCTTAGACCAATTCTAGCTTTCTTACTTCTTTGTTTTAGAAGTTATTCATCAATGACATTTTTTTAGGATATCCTATAGCTATGACGTACCTACTTTTCGAACCTAATTAAAGGTTGGTTTTTTTCTTACTAAATATTATACATGGACTAAAAGCTTGTTTGTCCATCAGTGTCCTTTATTTTTCTAAAATACTTCCGAATCAAATAGAAAGCAAGATAATATGAAAAAAAGGAAGCTAAAAGCCTGAAATAATTTTTTTCATTTTATTTTTAAGTCAAAGTTTATTGGACCATGTCTACGTTAATAGAATTTATCTGTAAAAATAGAAATTCTTCTCGCGACTGGAATAAGGAATGAAATTTTGTTTTTGCGACTAGACACAAAAAGGCGAGTACCGAGAGTTCTTGAGTACAACTGACATCAAAGGGAAACCTTTTAATACGATTTTTGGGATGTTTCTAATGAAGAAGACCTCTATCAAAGGAATTCTATCCAACAAAATACCTTTCATTCAATTGAAATTCCCCTCTTAACCAATTTGAGGGATTTCTAGATTAGTAGGAGACGATCTTCAAAGTTGCCTTCTTACCACCGCGTAAATTTTTCCTATAAATCTTCATAAGATTCTGGATTTAAACTGAAAGGGAATTAACAAATATATTTATGCCATAACGTAGGTGGTACTCTCTTTCTCTGTATAATTACACGTACCTAGTTAATTCTTGTACGATGAGGGTAGCTCTGCTAATTACTGCCATAATAATTTTCTACAATTCTACTTACCTATATCTTAAATATGTGTGCAAATTCTAACACATAGGATAACATACACAGATGCTGTTGTATTTCGGAAACTCATGCTACTGCAAAAAAAAAAAGTCGCAATAAACCTAATTAAAGCTGAGATTGTCAGGGAATTATAATGCCAAGGTTTCATGGTCGCATATAACCACCTTGAATAAAGTCGAACATTCCGCAGTTAATAATGGCATGCTGACGAGGAGACTATCGACTTTCCAATTGGCTGCTTTATAGCTAATGATTTGATTATGGTTAACATACCTTTTAGGGTAGGGTAGCAGCAGAAGACCATGGGAAGATAGGACAAAGATGTATATCTTCTTGAGCAGCACAATAGATATGCTTGAAGTCAGAGCTAGCTTGGCTTATGGTATAGTGCTGGATCTAACTAAGACGACTCCCATGGCCCATCTATGCTATGTAGGGTGGGTTGTGTACGCACAAAGATGGTAGAATCGAATCAAAAACCATTCGGAGGTAACGTTATGAATGAAGCAAATATTCTCGGAGAAAAATTTAATTTAAATGCAAATCAGTGACGTGGGTTCGTTCTGTCGTATGCCATTGACTTTTGGAAGAGGCTCCCAGAAACTTTTCAGTTATTTTCTAAGAGTTTCTAAGATTATTCTTTGGTAGATCTTGAAATGTAATGAGTGCGGTTAGGTTAGATGAGAAACTGAGTTTTTTGATCTTTGTGAAATATGATGGGAAATGCATGAGTACTCATTAATATTTGTAGATATGTAAGTCGAACTTATGTATGTATGTAAAATGATGAACTTGATTATTGGTAATTTTTCCTTTATAAGGACCTTCAAAGATAAGGCTTTCAATATTTGGCAAATTTTCCTTTAACTTTGATATGGATATTATAGGAAATGTTATACAATTAGCATTTGGTTTAATTTAAATTCTATGGAAATTTCTCGTGTTTTAGGAAAACTGCTGTAGAACAATTATTTTGTTTTCAATGGTTTTTGTATGAGCCTCATTACGTGAGCACTTTTTCTTCAATTGAAATTTTCTAATGTGGTTGACTTACATAATTCCAGTTAAAATTTCGCTTAGATCTTTTTTTCGCAGAGAAGCCATTATATAAGTAGTAAATCACATGGCTAATCACGTGTTCTGCTATAAGAAGTAGATATACAACTACAAGAGAATTTTAAGTTGGTAATAGTATTATATATCAATTTCTGGCTAGCTGGTACTGGGTGGGGTTAATTCTGCGTGTCGGTTGAAGGTGGTGAATTTGTTTTTGCTCCTTCTTCAGGTCCCGTAATGGAGTTGTCTTCTGGTATATACGTCCCCCGTAGTCAAAAAGGGAGACTTTTAAGCTTCTTTGGGAACTCCTTTTTATAGTAGGTACTTTTGCAACAAGAGGTATTCTACAGCCTTAGTTATATTGGATAAAATAAAAGGGGGGCTCTTACCGGCTTTGAGATCCTTTTCATTCCAGGAACAATGATATTTTTTTGCCTGGGCTAGTGTCGCCGGTTTCACTGTCGAGGGGCCTAGGCCGTCTTATGTTCTCCTGCATCTACTTGAAAGGGGTGTAAATTATACACATAGTAAGTACAAGCTCCGATTTTTGTTGAAAGTGTTTAAAAATGGTAGTTAGCATGGCCGGTGATTGCCACTTTTATAGGGTGCTCTGGCCCTGTTTAGTTGGATTTAGAAACAAATAATATTTATTATTGCATTTGCCATTCTTAGATTTCTTACAATTTAGAATATTTTAGTTTTGCCGGTATGTACCAACCACGGACACCGCCGTGAATAATGTCAGTACTCAGTCAGCTTTATTTTGATGCAGGCCACGTCTACCATTCGACATATTATTTATTCTTTCTAAATCTTAAACCTTATTTTTATTAAATTTTTTCTTTCTTTTTAAGTATTTGCTTAAGAAGGCATTCTTTTTGATTCTCCGGTATATAGCAAAAGTTAAAAACATTGATTTTGGGTGACAAGTTTCAAGTCTTGGTTTTGACTCATCAACAGGTCCCAAATAGCTAAATTGAGTGACTTGAAAAAGAAATGAAAAAATAGAATAAAGAAAATAAATGAAAAAATGAAAATAACCAAAAAATTGAGAAAAATTGAAAAAAAATGTTTATTAATAAAATTTAAGAAACCAGATTCATTCGAACGAATCGAACCTGTGTACGCCCGCAATGGGCTGAAAAAAGAAAAAAGAAAAAGGAAGAAGAAGAAGAAAAAGCGTTTCGTGTTAGCAGAAAATCTTACACTCATCGGTACGGCTTGGTTTTCTGACTGCCGTAGAAACAGATCAAATTGATATCATCTTTTGATGAGTCAAAATCAAGACTTGAAACTTGTCACCCATAATCAAATGGATTGTGTGATGAAATAACAAATAATTTTTTTTTTAGCTTTTGCTATATAACTACCGGAGAATCCAAAAAAATGCCTTCTTGAACAAATATAAGTTTGCCCCGGTAAAAACTCTTGAAGAGTAATCTCTAATTTCAATTTCTTTTTAAGGGAATTGTTCTAACAACATGTCATTTACTTTGCGAATGCCCCGCTCTGATGATTAAAAGAGGTAGGTTATTAGGTAGATACTTCTTTTGAATTCTCGGGGAGCTGCAACGTGTAGAGCTCAAATGTATCCTAAGATTCGTTAGGAAAGCAGGATGAATGTAGGATGGTAAAAAAATCTTATTCAATGAGGTCATGGAACACTATGAGGTCTAAGTGAAACAGGATATCTCTAGTAGCACCCCTCTTACCTAACCTAACCAAAGTTGCTGCAGATTCGCCATGCAATATCATAACAGCTTTGTAGTCTGGGGCTAACTGCATATAAGTGAGGTTAACTTGGCTTTTTCCAAGCATATACGGCAAGCAAGAACCAGCCGTACTGAAGAGTATTAAGTTCTTGCTGATACGAAATGCCTTTTGCACTTTCGGCATTAAAATCACCAAGAACACAAACGTGATCGTTGTCATTAACACGTAGGCTTCACGATCGATTCAACAATCAAGATATGTTTCTCATAAATCTCCACATGCGAGCTTGGCCAGATGTATGAAATGACGTAAAAAAGAGTTACATCTGCAGAAGGCACTTGGACACAGATCTACTTAATCTGATAAGACGAATGAAGTAACGGAATTTCACGTGATTGGAAGGTAGAATTATTGACAGTAGGATACTTCCACCGCGGCTAAGTCAAGATTCAGGAGCACCATCCTTGTGGTAAACCAAATCTGACGGATTTAAAATTTCTAATGAATGAAACGATGGGTTAAGTATGCTACGAATGTTGAGTGGAGCTAACATAAATGTCGTTAACCTTCGTCCTAAGACCGCTCACATTATGAAAATAGCAGGATATATGTAGAAGTGTAATGAAGTAATGAAGTATTTAATGAAATTTTCTGATATACAGAGTAAATACCAGTCACGAGATCATCATACACATGAAAATGTGAGCCACAAATTAGGTGTTCAGATGTACTGGTTGCTGAGTATTCTGGTTTTTTTTGGCATGTATACAAATTTCCGTAAAACTATCTCACACGGCCAGACATCATCCTTTAATAGATCAGGAAATTTGTATGAAGACAGATGCATATCCCTTCCAATTAAACGCTTGTACACCAGGATGTTAGGGTCAATATTAAATTTAGAAGATATATGTTGGATGATCTTATTTTCATTAGTATGATTTGGGTCAAGATGAGATAAGTGAAGCTGCTTGCGCTTATTGACAGCAGAGATATTGTCGTGTCCCAAAGCAATCGAATCAATAGAACAATTAAATACCAATAAATTTTATAAAAACACTCGAATTTCTAACATATGTATACATCTTTATTTCACGCAAAAGCATGACCTATCTTAAGAATACGGTAACTACTCCCAACCGAACTGAAACTTAATACTCTTATAACTGAATACTGAACGGCACTCGCCAGACCAGTCATTGTCTTTTATGCCCCAATATTCGGAAGTGCTTTCTTTGCTCACAACGCGGATGTAAACAAACGAGAACAACCTTGTCGTTTGTTCTACCGGTTGCTGCACCTAAGTCGCTTAGTAGTAAACAATCGCTTTACATAATAATTACCATGCGAGGTTAATTATTATTGTAATCGTCAATTGCTTCACTAAGCGCTCATCGCAGCCAGCTGTTGGGCTACTCAGCAAAACAACCGACAGCTGCAGAACAATACCATGCGAGGTTATTGTTTAGCAATTGCTGATTATTTGGCTGTGATGCCTTTGTTTTAGACATTAGTGGGCTTCTTTTTGAACAGTCAAGTCGTCACTTATGTCGAATTCTTTTCAACGAGTTCTATACCGGTGCAGTGCAGCAGCTTTGCGTGTTTTTGTTTTTGTAATGCATCAACAAAACAAAGCTGGACTGCACCGGTATAGAACTCGTTGAAAAGAATTCAACATTAGATTAAAGTTAGGTTTGAATTCCTTTACATTTTCAATTTCGTTCAAGATAAATTGAGGAGCACAGATTAGAATAGCATAAAAAATTTAAGATCGCTGTGAAGAATGAAGACATTAACATTAAAGGAGAAAATAGGCGTAATTGAGGACAGTGAAAAGAACAATTTATCCGTGAAACAGCTTCAGTTGAAATACCAATGCAGCAAAACTCAAATTTACGACATTTTGAGAAAGAAGTTCCAGTTCAAAGAAGAATGGCTAACAAACCCAAATTCGCAGGTACGACGACGTTTAAAAAGAGCAGAAAACGAGGAAGTGAGCACAAGAACATATCAATGGATTGTGGCAGCACGCTCCAAAAATTTGTTGGTCTCCGGTCCAATCCTACAGGAAAAGGCCAGAGATATTGCGGTAAGTTTAAATATTCCTGGTTTTAAAGCATCAAATGGTTTGCTGGAGAGTTTTCGCAAAAGGAATTTATTGACTTTTGCAAAAGTTTGCGGAAAGGCTACTGATGTCTCACAAACTACGGTTGAGTGGTGGAAAGATAAGCTGACGGAGCTAACAAAAGATTACGATCTGAAAAATATTGCCAATGGAGATGAAGCAGCATTATTATTTCGCGCTTTACCTGACAAAACTTTAAAGCTTAAAGGTGAAAAATGTGTAGGTGGCAAGCAATTCAAGGAACGACTAATTTTTTTTATGTTCTTTTGCTGACGGTTCTTTTGAAATGCCATTAGTGATTGGTAAGGCTTTAAAATCGCGCTGTTTCAAGAATTGGAACATTAATAATCTTCCTGTTTTATGGAAAGCAAACATGAAAGCGTGGATGACATCTTCGATAATGGAAGAGTGGTTTTTGGATTTGAACAGTAGAATTCAGAAAGGAGACCGCTTTATTTGTTTATTATATATATAAACTAAGTCACGTAAAATTGGTTTTTTCCCACCAACCACAACCAGTGTGTATCAGCCTTTGGATCAGGAGTTATTAAATGCTTCCAAAGCTACTACAGAAAGCAGATTTTGTGCCATTTAATTTCTTCTATGGAAATCTGTGGCAGCCTTCATGATCTATCAAAAGCAATATCTTGCCTTGATGCGATTCACTGGATACATGCCGCGATATCTAGTATCTCTCCAAACTGTCTTTCGAACTGCTTCAAAAAATGGGTTCCAAGTGAATACTGTCGAAACTAGAGATAGAGAAAATGCTGGACAACTTTTCCAATTATTGGTAACGGCAGGTATTGAAGATGTCAAAGTTATCGATTCTGTAAACATTTATGCAACAACTTCAACTGAGACCGAGCTACATAAACCCATGGATATTTCATTGGAAGAAGAGCAAGATATCGGTGATAAAACTTCAACAAACCCGCCTGTTTCCGCTTCTGAAGCATTATGTGCTCTGAAAACTGTCCGCAGTTTCGCAATTAACGTCGGGAATGAGGTACTTCTGTCGAATACTGTCTATAAAGGAAGTTCACAGTACTTCAAAAATGTTTGAAACAAACCAGTATTCGCGATTTTATTACCTCATAAAAAGTTTAAGTTATTTTCAGTGTGACCCTAATGTACATTTGTATTTTCATGATGTGATGTTTTTGTTTTGGTATAGATTCTTTTGTTAAATTTTATTGTTTTGTATAATGTACATTAACATTGAAATAAATTTTGTTTTACCCTCTACAAGTCGGAAAACTGTCTAAGCTGGAATTTCTTTTTAGTCCCAAGTCGTTCCAGCTTAGACAGGTTTTATTGTAATAAAAACTCGCTCTCTTCTTCCCTGAAATTTTTCATCTTTTGTAAAATTTAACTATCTATTACTTCCCAATAAAATGTATGTATACCTTAATTATATAATTAATTGGTCCTGAACTCATTAAAATTGACTATTATTTACATACTATTTATAGCTCTTAACTTACATTAATTACTCAAAAAATAAAAATAAATGTCTTGCTTTAATAATTTCCCGGTAGTATGTAAAAGGATTTACATTAAGTATGTCATACTATCGCTTAAGCTTTTTAAAATAAATAAATAAATAAATGAATATTTTTAAATTTTATTTTATGTTACACAATCGAGCTGAAAAATAATCCAGACCTATAAGCATACATACAACCTTTATGGCATCAATTTCTTTTATTCCAGCTATAGCATCTAAGAAAGAAAGTAAATTTAATTAACACGAAAAATGAGTCGCAACTCATAGGTACTTATGGAAGGGGACTTCATCATCACCAAAGTCTATTTTATAACAAAAAGGCAAAAAGAACAAACAGAAAAAAGAAAATGGTAAAAAACGACTCTTAGTTACTTACAGTATTGTCTTTGATTCATGAGAAAATAAGGAACAAAGTAAAAAAATCTTTTCTCATGTTTTGAATCAAAAGTCTAAAAGGAATTCTTTGAAGTGAATGAAGTCTTAGGAAAATGTAAACCCACGCTGAGATATGATTGCCACCGCGCCTCGTAGCGGAGTATTATGACAAGAACAATTCAAAATCAAACTGAAATCAGGTTGGTTTGGCACTGGTGTAATAACACGACCATAGACGCCACATTCTATTTTAGAGTTCCTGGCTTATTTCGCATGTTTGAAAAGTTGTCTTGTCAGGCAGCAGCAAAGTAACCCCACGATGTTCATTTTTTTTGTTTTTAAGTTGGTACTTTTATTTATTCTTTAACAAGGGGGAAAAAACTTTGTACACCTGACAAAACAAAGAAGTCTCCGTCGTCTTTTCATTTTAAATATATATTTTTTTGTTGGTTGGTCTCAAGATGAATCCTTAGATAAGCGGAATTGGAATTGAAGCGAAGTTTAATGAATAACCTTCATACCCTTCCCATATTTTTTCTGGATGTATATACCCTAAGAGTTTCCAACTTCCTAAAACTTTTGATAATGGCACTAAGACTGTGAAATTTCACAGGCTTATGGATAATGATTCAAATTGTGAACGCGCGCGTATGTTAAAGGCCTCTGTAAAAGGAAAGTTTGTAAATTTCCTTAGGAAAGGTGCGTAATAATGTCCTTTAACAAGAAAAAAGACAAAAAAAAAACATCCAATTTGAGGTTTTAATTTTAAAAATTTTTGGGGAAAAAATGTGGCAGAGATTTTATGTAATTTTGATTATTTTTAGGTCGATATTACGTTCTTTTGTTTTATTTGGTTTTGTATACAGGTAATTGAAAATTGTAAGTTGTTTAGTAATGCCATATTATTGATGGGAGTGGGGGGGTATTTACATTATGGGCTAAATAGAGACTACAGCACTTATGCAGCAGGAATAAAGCTCTGTTTTGAGAGCTCTGCTGACATCTAAAACCCTGTCAAGTCAAGGTGCGAATATATGTCGACATTTATGTGTCTAGATCAAGTGCATACACTAAATTTCAGCGTGAGTACCCAGGGTTGCTAGACTGCAACAAATGGATTCTCGTACCAACTTTACAAAAATCTCGTACGCCATGAAAAATTCTCGTATACTAGGCTTATTGCGAAATTAATAAGAAATGGCAGGTTAATTAAAACTGAGGATTATTTAGTAACATTTCATTTTTTTTTTATAACAAAAATAATGGGTATCTTTAAAAAAGTTTTATTTGATAAATTTTTTAAACCGATTTTTGTATTAAAATTGTGTATAATCTTGTTCTTAAAATAAAAGACATCTAGATTAGGCTAGGATTATCTGGGTCCGAGTTAATAGTTTGGTCGAAATTTTCCTCATCAAGTCGCACTGCAGTAGTAGGTTAATTTTATTATATGACGCCGACTTTGTGCGACTTATCATTTGGATGGTAGGTTTCTTTTGACTGTGTTTTAACATATTGAGTTGAAAGGAGGGATCCTATCACGGTCTTTGATGTGAGCTTGTTAATTGTCTTAATTTTGTTCTTGTTACGTTGTTCTTGCTAAAAATCCTCTCGGTATCGCCATTGGAATGTGCGAGATTTAAAATGGATAGCGTAAATTGAGATAGAACCATATATTTGTGGTCTTCATCAGCAGTGCGGAGTCGGGAAAGCTTGTACATAAATATATCAACTTTCTTTTTCTTTGATGACTTTAGTCCAAGGAAAGAAATCGTCACTCGTCCATCAAGTACCCATTTTGCAACATTTCGCTTCGTTTTCAAATGGACAAAATTTTACTCCATTTAGTGAAATTGCAGTAAAAGTGCCACCTACCGTCATTGAAATGAGCTTAATTTATTGGAAAGTGAAAAGTTTTACCAATAAAGATAGGAGTGGCAGCTGCTTACTTCTCTTTTTGATCTCTTTGAACAACAAAAATTGTCTTCTACTCAAAATGCTTTGCAACTGCAGTAAATACTCGCAAATTTTCTTGATAGCATTTAATTAAATTATTCTGCCATGATCTTTACTCAAAATAATTTTCGTCCATAGTCTGTTACCTCTTCATTTCCGTGAAATGACTGATTTTCAAGTTTAGTCATAATGGGTGCAGTCTGCCTAGGGTATTAGGGTCTGGCGGCTTTTCCATAGGACGCAGGCTACATAAAACCATGAATAATGGAGTATCATTTCGGTATCTTGAGATCAGGCCTTGAGCCTAAAACTATCGCTCCCACAGAAAAATAATGTTATAACAAAATTCTTTCTAATGGTGTTTAGAAAAAGTTACATGTAGGGCAAATTTATGGTAATTATGGTGTTTGAACTAAATCCAAGCTATTTTTATATGAAAAACTCCTGCAATAACACAAGGCAAAATGTGTGTAATGTCGGCCGCTATGCTCTTTTCAAGTCTCTTTAAAAAAAAATAAGCAGAACCGTAACCACCGGAATATACAGGCCATTCTATATACCACGGGTTACGGTTCTGCTTACTTTTCTTAAATTATCTTTTACTCGACTTTTGCTAGTAGTATTTTCACAGTGTGAAAATTGTGGTTGGAAAATATTTGACGCACAAATTCTCGTACTTTCGCGTACGAGAATACATTTTGCCTCGTACATCGTACCACAGAGTAGAAATTCGCGTACATGTACGAGAATTATCGTACGTCTAGCATCGCTGAGTACAGCTTCATAGTAGTGTAGCTAGTGTATCTAGCGGATATTGCAGTATTTTAAGTCTAGCTTAAAATTTTTTTCGTGAGGACAGGTAAAGTTATTTGGTGCAATTGATCTAGCATGGTAAAATTTTCTCAAAATTTATTCTGTGTGTCGACAATTAAAAATATCAAAGCTTGAATGAACAAAGTTCCATAATTAATATTTGCTTTGGACTAGTTTAGACGGTGCAGTTTCGGCGCGCCGCGCACGCAAAGGTTTGGATATGGAGATCAGTGGAGATAGGGGAAATTTTTATCAATTCCTCTTTCACTTGCATTCTATCAGTTCGGAGGAGTTTAGAAAATTTTTTATTTTTGCCAATTTCTCTTTCACTTGTTTTTGCATTCGGGGAGTTTAGAATAATTTCTTAACATCAGGTGCGTTATTCAGTTTGGAACCATTGGCGGTGAAAAATATTAAGTGTATTTATTGTTGTGTTTTTATACCCTAGATGAAATCTATAGGGGTATACTAAGTTTACTTAGTATACCCCTAAGTTTGTCATTCCGTTTGTAACACCTCGAAATAATGATGGTAGAGCAAAATGGATTGGACACCACGCATAAAATTAAAAGTTATTTTGATTTTTGCATGTCCGTCCGTCCGTCCGTCCGTCCGTCCGTCCGTCTGTGCGCACGATAACTCGAGAACGCGTATACTCAGAGAGCTGAAATTTTGTACACGGACTTTAAAAAAAAAAGTAAAATTAAGTTCGAAAATGGGACAAATTGGGCAACTCCTTCGTGGGGTTGCCATATAAAAATTTCGTTTTCCGCTATATATTTGGACACTGCCTGAGAACGCGTCAACGTAGAGAGCTGAAATTTCGTACATGATGTTTTTACTGCATTAGCAAACAAAATGTTAAAAATGGACTAAATCGGGCAACTCCTTCTTGGTATTGCCATATTAAAATTTAGGTTTCTTACGTATGCTTTGAAAACGATCAGTCCTAGACGTAGGTATTTATAGTACTAAAACCTTCTTCAGAATACGAAATCCTATATAATTGGTTATAACCATTTTTTCTGTGCGACAAACCGTTCTAGAAATATATGCGAAAAACTACTTCAAAAATCAAACTTGAATAAATTGGTGACCATACGAAATTTAATACGGGCATTCATCTAGGGTATCATAAGAATTGGTCTTAGACCAATTCTAGCTTTTTTACTTGTTAAATTTGGATTTAAATTTGCGTAGGAAAAGAATAAAATCAACTTAAGGTGAAACAGCCAATTATTTGAGAAAGTGTTGCTCTGTTATCAAGGGTTTGAGAACTTGTACAATTTAAACATAAAGACTATACTATAAAAAGAGACAAGACAAGAAAATATCTTAAAGTACTTTGGAGTGCACTACAAGAAAGTAATAGTGCAAATTCTGTGCAACACATACGCAATAAAATTCAAGTACATATGACGTGGACAATATGGGAAAGAAATGAGATTAATTGCTGCATCTAAGAAAAATGGTCCTCTGCTCTTAATTCGTAAGTTAAAAATTAAAAAGAAGCACTGATATCTTTTCGCATACACCACGGTTGTACCCAACTCCTCCTTTTTCTTTTTGTACCTGAAAGTTGTAAAAGGGCCAACCAAGACAGTGTTTAGTAAGTCCGTAACAATTAAATTGTCTTCACTATCGTTGTTGCTTGAGTAAGCATTTAAAGTAAGCTCGGCATTTTCTAAGCTCAAAGCCATTTCCATATCTTCTTCAGCTGGAACTCATATTAATGTCTAATATAGAAATGATATTTTTATAATTTGAGTTTTGGAAATTATTATTTTATGCTAATAAACATATTTTTCAAAATGCGCAAGATATTGAATGAAAATATTAACAGTCCAAATAATTTTCAGTCAACGTGAACGCCATCCAGAGAAGAATGTCCTAGATCAGGGGTGGCCAACCTTCCAACTTCCCTGGGCCACATTGGAAATAGGCGAGTTATATTGAGCCACACATAAAATATACGAACCCTAAGGATAGCTAATGAACAAAAACGAAGAATATACATACTTTAAGTAAATTAAGCTTCATTAATTCATAAATTTGTTATTATTAAATTAAATATATAGCAACATGAAATTGATATGATATTTGACATTGTTCTTGAGAATATAATGCTTCGCTATTTTGCGTTCGAAGTTGTTGCAACTCTCAGTGTGTTCTTAAGGTGCTCATAAGTTATTTTGCTCCTATTTTTATTCTTTGTGTGCTTCATCTTAGAAAATATCTGCTCACAAATGTAGGTGCTTCCAAATAGCGATGGCATGAATTCTGAAGCAAGGGTTACTTTTGGGAAGATAATTCTTATAAAAGTTCAGTAAAGAGAAATTATTAAATTTTTCTTAAAGTTGAACATCAGATTGCAGATCTAGCCATTTCATTTGAAAATTTGCTGGCAAGTTTATGTCGGCTAAAAATGGATTCGCAAATATGTCAAAAAATTTGTGGTTTTTTTAGAAATCTTGAAATCCTTCTCAGCTTTCTGTATGAAATCGAAAATCAAGTTTGCATATTTTTCGTTACTTTCAGGACAGTGTTTAGCCAACGTTACATAAAATTATTCGCTTGAATTTGTGCCTACCATAGTTTCAATTTCATTTCGAAAGCCGTTATAGTTTGAGGCATAGTATTATGAGTTGTTTTTCACTTCGAAGACGCAAATTTAGCTCATTAAAATGAACTGTCAAGTCTACTAAAAAAGCCAAATCTGTGAGTCTGTTTTCATCACCAAGTTCTGGCACAGATTTTATTCTTGATTCCATAAATGACTTGATTTCATTTCGCAAATCATAAAATCTTGTCAACATTTTACCCCGACTTAATCATCTTAATTCCGAAAAAAAAATAATGTCCCCAATGTCTTCAGTGTCAATTTGACTAAGTATAATATTGCACATTGAAAACTATATTTCTCTTCTTTCGCCTAAACCAGCCCTTTGGGATGTATGTTTCAAAAATCGTACGAAACGTTAAGAATCGTTAAACAATAAAATATAGATGTAAGACAAATCAATCGAAATATGCATAATATAAAGCACAAATTTAATAATGAGTTAACAAAAATAAAAAAAAATAAAAAAGGCAGAGAAAAAGCGGACAGAGATCTGTTGAATGTATATGAGCAATTTTGAAGCCCTGCAATTCTTTCAAAATATACTGTTATTGAGATATAAAGCTTTACTTTTTTTGAAATACTTTGGACTGGAATTTTGAGAATGATAGGAGGGAATTCGACGTAAGTATGACATAATGGCCCAGGAAATCTATTCTTCTATGCGTCATCATACCTGTAGCCAGAAATTGAAGTGTCTTTCTCCAGGTGAAATAGATTTTCTCATTGCAGTGTATCCTCTTTCCCTTATTTCAGACGTAGGTTAGGTTAGGTTAGGTTAGGTCCATGATGACTCATACCCACAAACTGGCTGAGTACTTTTATACCCTAGATTAAATCTAAAGAGTATACTAAGTTTGTCATTCCGTTTGTAACACTTCGATATGAACACCTACGCATAATACTAAAAGTTATTTTGATTGTTCCGTCCGTCCGTCTGTCTGTCCGTCTGTGTGCACGATACTCGAGAACGCGTATACTTACAGAGCTGAAATTTTGTACATGGACTTTACAAAAAAGTAAAATTAACTTCGAAAATGAGACAAATCGGGCAACTCCTTCGTGGGGTTGCCATACAAAAATTTCGTTTTCCACTATATATTTGGACACTGCCTGAGAGCGCGTCGACTAGAGAGCAGCTGAAATTTGGTACATGGTGTTTTTACAGTAATCATAAATAAAATTTGAAAAATGGAATAAATCGGGTAACCCTTTTTTGGTTTGCCATATAAAAATTTAGGCTTTTTACATATACTGTGAAAACGATCAGTCCTAGAAATTTTTATTGTACTAAAAACTTCTTCACAATACAAAATCTTATAAAATTGGTTAAAATAATTTTTTCTGTCCGACAAACCGTTCTAGAAATATATGCGAAAAACTACTTTAAAAATTAAACCTGCATAGATCGGTGACAATACGAAATTTTATAAGGGCATTCACCTGAGGGTATCTAAAGAATTGGTCTTAGACCAATTCTAGCTTTTTTACTTGTTCCCATTTAAGAAGAGTCGTGTAGACTGTAGACTCATGCGACACTTCTTGCTGACATTTGATCTGTATACAAGAATCCGGCACAGCTCTCGCCTTAAAAATTACGTCCTCACGTATGGGACTGAGTTGCAACTGCTCTGGAAAAAAGTGTCGTCTGTAGGTGTCTCGTGTAGGTGGTACTAGAAATAGTAATAAACAACTAAAAAAGGTAGAAATGGTATAAGACTAATTCTTATGATACTCTAGATGAATGCCCGTATTTCGTATGGGTTTTTTAAATGTTTTTTTTTGCAGTGGTTTTTCACATATATTTCTAGAACGGTTCGTCGAACAGCAAAAATGATTATAACAAATTTTACAGGATTCATATTCTGAAGAACTTTTCAGTACATAAAAAACGTCTAGGACTGATATATACGTAAAAAACAAAAAAAAATTTATGGCAACACCAAGAACGGGTGCCTGATTGAGTCCATTTTAAAAACTTATCTACTATTGCTATGAAAATACCATTTACCGAATTTCAGTTCTTTGCGTTGATGCGTTCTCAGGCAATGTCCAAATATATAGTAGAAAACAAAAATTTTTGTATGGGAACGCTACGAAAGTGTTGGTACCATTTTCGAGCTTAAATTTATTTTGTTTTTTAAAAAGCCCGTGTGCAAAATTTCAGCACTGTAAGTGAACGCGTTCTTGATCTATCGTGAGGACGAACAGACGGACGGACTGACGGACATGCAAATATTAAAATAACTTTTAATATTATGCATAGGTGTCCGATACATTTTGCTCTACTATTATTATTTTTAGGTTTACAAACCAAATGCCAAACTTAGTATGTATACTCTTTAGATTTTAGCTAGGCTATACAAATAAATTATAAGGAGAGAATACAAATCAGTTTAAGAATATGTAAATAAAACAACAAACAAACACTTCTTAATGGTTAATATCTGTAGATTGAACTGAAAATACGATGATTTTCAAAAGTCAAAAGGGATCATATAGTATCAGTTGTAAAAGGTGTGGGTACTGATGTAAACTAGGACTCTTTTATATGACTTTTTCCATCACATTATCAAAACAAGTGAAAAAGCTTGAATTGTCGTTATAAGACAAATTTTTATGATACCGTAGATGAATAGCTGAATACTCGTATGTAATTTCGTATGGTCTGTGCAAGTTTGATTTTTGAAGTGGTGTTTCGCACATATTTCAATAGCGATTCGTCGAACAGAAAAAATGATTATAGCCTATTTTATAGGATATCATATTCCGAAGAACTTTTCAGTACAATAAAACTGTTTAGAACTGATTGTTTTCACAGTATACGTAAAAATCCTAAATTTTTATATGGCAACACAAAGAAAGGGTTACTCGATTTAGTCCATTTTCGAAACTATATTTACTATTTTTTGTGAAAACACTGTGAACAAAATTCCAGCTCTATACGTTGACGCGTTCTCCGGTAGTGTTCAAATATGTTGTGATAAGCGAAATTTTTGTATGGCAACACTACGAAGGAGTTACCCGATTTGTCCCATTTTCGAACTAAATTTAACTTGTTTTTTAAAGCCTCTCTAATTGCACGCGTTCTAGAGTTATCGTGAGGGCAGACTAATGGACATGCAAAAATAATAACTTTTAATTTTATTTTGCTCTATCATCATTATTACTAAGTGTTACAAACGGAATGACAAACTTAGTATAACCTTTAAATTTCAGCTCAGGTATAAAAATTAATTATATGGGTCGATAGCGATCGCTATCGACAGACATGGGATTACAATATTTTTTCTCGATTTTTTTTTTGGTTTAGACCCCCATAATTCCTAAGAGGAGAGGGGCGCGGCGCTTGTTATACAGTCGTTGGAAAGTTGGAAGTTCTGCATATAAACGCTCTTAACTATGACAATATGCATTGTACAGGGTGTTTTGTGAAAAACTATATATTTTTCTTAATCACCTTGTAACTGTGAAATGGTTTAAAGGCCCCCCCCCTACCCCTCCCATACAATGTTTTATTTATCTAAGTAAGTAGGTACTATCACCTCCTGCTTTATTGACCACCATGGAGGAAACACCTCGTTGAAAAATAATGTAACAATTCTGTGTCAAAATATGGATTGCGAAAAATTAATTTCGTGTATACGTGCAACATCGAGGCATTGTGGAATGAAAAATTGAAGTTTTCACCATGAGATACCAAGTGATAACTTGACCGCCTGATGTCGTCTATTTTCGCATGATGAATGTTCTCTCGAAATTTCTCGCAATGTAACCACAGTGAAAGCTTTAATGCTTTGTATTAAAACCACCAACTAGATACTTCACAGCTATTACAATTTTACTGACTTTATTCGTCATTTAGAAAAATTATAACATTTTCAGGTAAGATGAACTTCATAAAATTCAGATGCAGTTGAAAAAAAATATTTTCCATTTTTCAGACCATTTTAAATAAAACTATATGTAACTTAAAATGTTTTTGTTTTGTATCTCAGGTGGTCCAGAGTTTGTGAACTATTCACCTAAATTTCGTTTTTTTCCAACACGCTTTTTGCATTTTGTAAATTAACCCAAAATTGAACATATCTTCATTCTTCATCATAGCCTTTTGAAATAATAAATTTTTCTCCGATAAGTGAACGCCATTGGTAATTAAGATTTCAATATCACATGGGCTATGCGGACAAGCTTTTACAAGGTTTTTAATTGAATTGCACAAATCTCAAGTGGATCTAAATATTTCAGTAATTTTGTTTTTGGATCTAAAAAATTAAACTTTTTTCTTAAATTGCCGGCAGTTTTATTTGAAAATTAAAAATATTTTGTTTTATTTAATTAAGCTGATACAAATTACTTTTTAAATTAAATGTTTGCCAAATGTTACTATTTGTTTTCAAAAAAAAACATCAATACTATCAAGTCTGCGTTTTTAAATGATTTTTCCATAAACGTTCTTTCAGACTGCAATTTTTTGTTAATGTTATTTATATAATCAAGTATATACAATAGAAAATGCAAATGTAATTTATTATACAGATTAGGTACTTAAAAATAATTAAGAATTAATTCTGGATTTGTCGCATTTGCTGCTTCTGAATTTACAAAGGAAAATAATGTGAAACGGGGTTAATTTACACTCAAAAGACGTAACGTAAAATGTTTTAAAATTTTATGCACTTTTACCTTAAATTCTTTTTGAAGGTCTTGAAAGTCATACTTAGTTTTGGCACTAAAAGAGAAAATACCATATACATACATGGTGGAGTAGAGTGAGTTTGATACATTATTAAGGGAAGATGTTGTACCTACATAAACGCACTTTTATCCGATTTTCTAATCTATTCGTTTATCATGTAATGAAATGTGCGCCTTAAAATATTTCACAGGCGGATTTCTTTCTTTTGCAAGAGGTATGAACCTTGGACTCTTCAAACATTTGTACCACGGACATGTCTTAAAAAGGCATAGCCCAGCTGTATGTTTTAGCAATTTTTTTCTTTAGTAACCCACTTTGCGAATATTGTTTTTTTCAGTTGAATTAAGAGTGTTGTTTAATTTAACTCTGTTGATATACCATCATCTCTACTTAGTAAATTAGAAATGTCCAAGATACAATACCCCACAGTCCATGGTACAGCAGCATGTTGTAGTTTGGACCGAAATCAGGACCTTCATATTTCCTTTCATATATCCTGAAATATAAATTTTTAACTGCTTATTCGACTATTATTGGAAACGTTATGGATTAGACAATCTATAATTATCAGTCAGTTGCTTAAGATTTGCTTCATTAGTTTTGTAAAAAAAAACAAAAGATTATTTCAAAAAAGCTTCAATGTACAGCATCTTCCTATGTTGTTAATCCTTATTAAATTTATTATAGTGTCATTTTATATAAAATCAATCAAAATTCGCACTTTCCTAACCCGACCATCACCCCAATTTCGTTCTTCTTTTCCTGAAAGTTAAGTAATTATTAGATAAGAATGCCACAAATTTCACTTGTATTGCGTTGCATATTGCATAAAATTAATTGATATCCTCAATTACCGATTTTTGGTATGCTGAATGATATTAAAAAAAAAAAACATTAAAGTTATATAAATAAAGTAAAAAAGCTAGAATTGTTTTAAGACCAATTCTTATGAAACCCTATAAAATTTTATATGGTCACCGATCTATGCAAGATTCATTTTTAAGTAGTTTTTCGCATATATTTCTAGAACGGTTTGTCGGACAGAAAAAATGATTATAAGCAATTTTTTAGGATTTTGTATTCTGAAGAAGTAGGACTGATCTTTTTCACAGTATATGTAAAAAACCTAAATTTTTGTATGGCAACCCTATGAAGGAGTTGCCCGATTTGTCTCATTTTCAAAATTAGTTTTACTTTTTTTTTTAAGTCCGTGTACAAATTTTAGCTTTCTAACTGAAGGCGTTCTCGAGTTATCGTGCAAAAGGACAGACGGAGAGACAGACGGGAATGCAAAAATCAACATAACTTTTAATATTATCCGTGGGTGTCCTATCCATTTTGCTCTACCATCATTACTTCGAGGTGTTACAAACGGAATGATAAACTTAGTACACCCTATAGATTTCATCTTGGGTAAAAAATGACTTTATAAGAAAAGAAAAAAAAAGTTAAGGATAATAAAAATATTGTTTATCCTTGAATATCTCAAAATGCATCTTTTTAATTTTTCTAATTTTCTCAAATGTCCATACTATAATAATGTTGTTAGTAAATTATTAAAACGTCAAGTTGGGGGTAATGGGCTTAGGGAACAGATTTTTTTGTCTGGTTAATTTAAAAAAAAAAAATCATACAAATTTAATATGTTATCCTTTTATCTCGTAAAATTTAAATTTTCACGCCAAGGATATAAAGTTTTTTAACATATTAATATCTAGGGATTTTTTTTTCCGTACCTATATACATATTTAGATAATTGTTTCAAATAATTTCTTTCTTAACAATTAAAAAAGAGAGCCCAAAAATAAAATTCTTGTATACACTTTAGAGACTCCAGAGACCTTATTTTTTGATCTCCACATACAAAACTCTCTTGCCCTGTAAACATTGTGGAAATATCTCTATTAACCGTAGACTAGAGACCAAAGGACTTTTACCGTGTATCTTTACCTTTAAGGTTCAGTCGACATTAAAAGATTGTATCAAATAGGAATGAAGGCTATTCTAAATTGTAATAATCCTTTTGATAGTTTTAAATTTTTTTATCGTCGGACCACAAAGAAGACCTTCCGGCTTATTAAATAAATAATTAAATAGAATGCAAAGAAATTATTACAAAAGCATTAATACATAAAAAAAACAAAATACTTTTTAACTGCCGGACTATAAGTACCAGTATGCATTTAAATGGCTTTAAGTGTAAAAAATTCAAATGATATTTACTGAAATTTAGCCAAGTAACGTTATATGTCGTCCCTGAAGTATAAAAACACTTAGGCAAAAAGAACTTGAAATAATTCCACCTCACCCTTTTTTATGTTACGAGTATACCTCCCTTATTCAGTTTTCAAAATCCAGAAGCGTTTATGGATTCAATGGCAATAAAATGAAGTTTCCATTAGAAATATGTATGTATGGGCCTGAAGCAGCAAAATTCAATCTAGCTTACATATAAGGCATACAGATCCTCTGGGGAATTTTCCTGGGAATTCCTTTGAAATATCTTCACCTTTGATCTTATGTAAATTTCTACTTTCTCTGGTGATGAAGAATGGAACTAACACTTTTCGTACATATGTATTTACCTACATATATAATGAAGTTTGTGGAAGCCATATTTAATTATTGTTCGTGGCTTTTATCTGAGGTAAATAAAAGAAAAGGGATAAAAAAAAGGAAAGAATTTCTTATGAAACAAAAAAAAAATCCTTCGTTGTCAATTTGAAAGAAAGAAAGAAACCTTGAAAACTTTTTACTCCATCGAAAGCTGTTGCATCACTTGACTCCTTCATCCTACCATATACATATATGGAATAGAGGTACCTACATGATTTGGATTTTGATCCATTATGTTTCCACTATAACAAATTGCCAGACATTTGTACGCCCTTGCAGTCAAAGTATATACTACCCATCAAAAGGATGTTACTTTTCAGTCAGTATGTAGGGAGGAATATGTGATTCAGCGATTTTTTGAAGACAAGAAGTTAAAGTAGGAGGAGAAAAACTTTTTTTATTTATACTTTGTTCGTATGGTTGTGACAGAATACGGGCACAATCCTCCATGCCCAGAATCTTGAAGTCTAACAATTTATCGAAAATCTTTCAATATCTAAAAGAAGAACATTTTCACCTCTTTTACTTTCTCTAATGCTCAGATGACTTGAGAGGTAGAGCAGAGTATTCAGTTGTTGGTTTACGATTACGGTCACGCTTTTCCTTCACATTTGCAAAACTATCACCCTATCAGCATGGGATTTGAATTGATACTTACTGGTGAGAAATGACATTGAATGTCATCACATTTCCTTTCACTTTAGATTTGACATTATTTATTTATTTATTCTTGTTAGATTGCATGTAGTTTGTATATATATAGATGGAGCTAGCTACGTATAACACCTTGGCTGGTCCTGATTTAAATTCTAAACATGTTTTCTGATTTAATAGAACATAAGTAATTGCGGATTCAGCAATTCGCATGATAAAACGTGTCAAACGTTTTCGCAATTGAATTGGTAATTTGTGAAATTTTTATTGAAAACCTGCAAGAGATTTTCTAAAAACTATATATGATTGCTAAAATGTTGTGTTAAATGTGCATATATCATTAGTATACTAGATGAATTCATCCATGTATGCGTATATGCAGGATAGAGATTGTAAAAAATCAAAAAAGGAGGGAAAGTGGGTAGGGGAAGGTATGGTCTATAATCACATACCATAACATTTTATCTCGTGGATCTTAACCCTTTATATCTAAGAACACTTTAAGTACCCAATACCTCGCTTTGCGTCGTTTCGTTTTCCGTTCTTTCGAAGCTGCGTCGCTGCTGAATTAGTACTAATTTTCACTGTGCGTCGTTAGATTTCCCAAGTTGCGTTGTTATGGGTTCGAGTCTTTAATTTTTTTTTTTGAAATTTTTTGAAAATTTTTTTTTCTAGAAGATGGCACGACTTTTGTTTCTAATTGCGCCATGCCATTAAAACTCGGGGATTCCCTTTCTAACTGAAAATCAACGAAATTTTAATACAGTTTTATTTTCACTTTGTTTTGCTAATTTTTGAGTTCAGTTTCAATTAGTGTGTTGTGCTTTTTGTAACGTTTCAATTAGTGTGTTGTGCTTTTTTTTAAAAGAGAATAATAAATTTTTATAAATTTTTACGGGTTGTTTCTGGTTACAAAAAAGGTAAATATTTCCAATTTATTTATTGGCAGAGTTATATTATTTTCTTTTACATACACTTGTAATTTTTTTTAGCCAAAATGAGTGGAAAGGGCGCTGCTGGTAGAATTACAAAAAAAAAAAAAAACTATCAGCTTGGAGACAAAATTAGATATTCTGCGACGATTTGATAAGGGAGAGAAGGCTGTTGAGATAGCAAAGGATGTTAGTCTGGCTGCAACAACTGTCAGTTGTTAGTCTGGCTGCAACAACTGTCAGAACTATTAGAGATCGAGATGGGGATAAAATAAGAGAGGCTGCAAAATCTGTAACATCATTAGATGCTAAAACGATGACCCGTACAAGGAGTGCTTTGATGATCAAAATGGAGTCCTTGCTTTCTATTTGGATTGAAAATCAAGTTGCGCAGAGAATACCATTAAGTAAAATAGTAATTCAGACGAAAGCAAAAAGCTTATTTGATGACATAAAAAGTAAAGCAGTATCCTGTAACGAAGTCACATGCTGATCACATATATTACCTTCCCATTCCCTTCTACCTTCCTACAATAATATAAACTCCTATCATTGTATATGATTTATTTCTTACAAATAGAGAAATAAACACGCCAGATTCTATATTATTGGTGTAGAACAGATTAATAATAAAACTTTCCCCACAGAAATACCAGAGTCGATCACGAGATCAGGGCATGACAGAGTATCATGTGCATATACGATGTACAGATGCTGATCGAGGAAGCCAGTCGACCAAGTCAGCGCTGCCAGGCCGATTGCGCACTGCAACACTGCTGACCGCGCATATAAAAAGGGGGCCGCTGCTGCCAGAAATCAGTCTTGATCGAGAGCTCGAGCAGAGCAGACCACCAGTACCAGACCAGTTCCAGCGCCTGAACAAGCCCAAGCTCCCGTACCAGTAGTACCAGTTGAAGACCAGTAAAATAGATCTGTCCAGCATCAGTACCAGCCGTGTCCATCCGGACAGATAGAACCGGATCAGAAGGAATATATACTGAGCCAGTACCGCAGCAATCAGTCAGTTGCCTCCCAGCAGCCAGACTGTCAACAGCTTCCGATTATCTGTGCTGTTTCTGCCTAAGACGTGCGTACGATTTTCGTATTGGTCTAGGTCAGAATATTCGCACACTATTTCACCGCCTTTATATCCCCGTGCTGTTTCTGCCTAAGACGTGCGTACGATTTTCGTATTGGTCTAGGTCAGAATATTCGCACACTATTTCACCGCCTTTATATCCCCGTGCTGTTTCTGTCTAAGACGTGCGTACGATTTTTGTATTGGTCTAGGTCAGAATATTCGCACACTATTTCACCGCCTTTATATCCTCGTGCTGTTTCTGCCTAAGACGTGCGTACGATTTTCGTATTGGTCTAGGTCAAAATATTCGCACACCATTTCACCGCCTTTATATCCCCGTGCTGTTTCTGTCTAAGACGTGCGTACGATTTTCGTATTGGTCTAGGTCAGAATATTCGCACACCATTTCACCGCCTTTATATCCCCGTGCTGTTTCTGTCTAAGACGTGCGTACGATTTTCGTATTGGTCTAGGTCAGAATATTCGCACACCATTTCACCGCCTTTATATCCCTGTGCTGTTACTGCCTAAGACGTACGTACGATTTTCGTATTGGTCTAGGTCAGAATATTCGCACACCATTTCACCGCCTTTATATCCCTGTGCTGTTACTGCCTAAGACGTACGTACGATTTTCGTACTGGTCTAGGTCAGAATGTTCGCACACCATTTCACTGCCTATCCGTCCCCGTGTTGCTTCTACCTAAGACATGCGTACGTTTCCATATTGGTCTAGGTCAGAAACCCCCCATACATGTGATAACACTAAGGTACCAGACTTCGTCACCTTACACGCCTGTATATCGGACTTTGTTTGAACCATTGGAATATGTGTATTAGTGATAAGTGAACCAACGTTATTGAACAAAGCATATCGAATTACATTACTAGAATAAGCACCAGGTTGTTGAGATAGACAGACATTGTATTGAATTAGTTAAATAATAAGTATAAAAATATAGTGAAACTATATATTTATTTACTATTGAAATAAAAAAAACACAGCTTTAGTGACTACTCCTACGCTACCCGAACACTACTACACCCGACGTTACAATCCAACGATAATGCTAGTGGTAGTAATACAGACAAGAATGAAACATTTGAAGCTAGTCAGGGCTGGTATAAGAGATTCAAGGTTCGAACAAATCTGCACAGCATTGCTCTTAAAGGCGAAGCAGCTAGCGCTGATATAACTGCTGCAAAACGCTACCCGACAGAGTTAAAAGTGTTAATTCATGAAGGTAGCTATGATCCAAAACAAGTCTTTAATGTTGACGAGACTGGGTTATTTTGGAAACGTCTACCTAACAGAACCTTCATATCTAAAACAGAAAAATCTGCGCCAGGATTTAAAGCTATCAAGGATAGACTAACTCTTCTTCTTGGTAGTAATGCAAATGGTGATTTCAAATTTAAACCATTTCTCATTTATCAATCAGAAAATCCAAGAGATATGCAAGGTTGGTCAAGGAATCTGCTTCCTGTCCACTGGCGAGCAAACAAAAAAGCATGGATGACTGCAGCATCATTATTTCAAAACTGGGTTTAAACTTTTGCTATTCCAGAAATTAAAGCTTATTGCAACAAGAAAAACTTAAGCTCAAAGCTTTTGTCCAAGTAGACAATGCTCCTGGCCACCCAGTTTATGTTGATGAGTTGTCAGAAAACGTGAAATTTGTATTTTTGCCGCCTAATACGACATCAGTTATTCAGCCGATAGATCAGGGAGTAATATCGACTTTTAAAAGTTATTACCTTCGACGAACATTTAAACTTCTTTTAAGTGAGACTGATGGACAAGATAAGCCTACCATGTTAGAGTTTTGGAAAAAGTTCAACATTATGAAAGCCGTAGAAATTATTTCCGGTTCGTGAGAGGAGGTTAAACCATCTTGCATTAATGGTGTTTGGTGCAAAATATGGCCTGAATGTGTTCACAGAATATACGTTGCAGAAGTTGATGGTACACCAGCTGTTTGTCATGAAATTTCTAATTTAGCTAGAGAGTCTAATTTTGAATGTATGGAGGAAACTGACATAAATGAATTTGCATACCTCGCACAACCAAGAATTGTCTAATGAAGAACTATTGCAACTGGAATTGCAATTTGCTAATGAAGAAGATGACAGTGACCGTTCAATAGAAATCTCCGAAGAACAAAATTTAACCTCCAAACAAATTTCCAAAGCGATGTGTTTGATTGACGAACGTATGGAGATTTTTTTAAAAAACGATCCTGACAGCGGAAGGAGTTTTAAAGTGTCCCAGCCGGTAGCTACGAATATCAATTGCTACAAGGAAATTTATTTTACGTTGAAAAAAAAGCTGTTTAGCAAGCATTGGATCAATTTTCTGTGAAAGAAAGCCGACTTACGACAACAGCCACTATGGACTCATCAGACGGACAGTGATTAATTTTTATCTTGTTTTTTATAAATTAATTAAATATTTTATTTTGTTTTAATTGAATTTGTTTTTTTTTGTTTTTTGTATGTATGTAATAAAATTTTATATTATTTTTGTTTTTGAAATGTTTACTTTGCTCAATTTTCTTTTAAAAAGTAGTATTTTCGTAACCCTGAAACCTATCTTCGACTACATGGTTTGCTATAGAAAATCATAATTCACTTTGCGTCGTTTCAATTTGCGTCGCGTTTTTTTGGAACGTAACCACGACGCAAAGTGAGGTATTGGTACATTTAGCAGCTAAAAAGTGTTTGTTTTCACGTTTTGAAGCATATTAGGCATTAAAACAAAAACTATTTTTTTTTTTTATTTAAAAAACTCAAAACATCTTGAGTATTATTTTTGCGGCGAGTGTATAAAACGACATAGTCTGTGTAATTTTATTCCACCCATATAATTTGAATAAAACGCAATAGTGGTACTAAAGACATTTAGGTTATTTGTTAAAATAAACGAAATATAGCTTTTTTTTATACTTCTGTATTATATTTCTTTTGTATTGCCCAACGTCTGAAAATAACATAACTTTTAGAATTCATAAGTAAAATGACACATGTAGGTATGCAATTTGCATTTGGCCAAGGTATGTAATTTTACGCAAGTGGAGTGAAATAATATTATTATTCATCACATATGTACGAATGTCACATCAATTGCTTTTATAGAATAGGAGCAATCTGGAAAAAATAGTATATTTAATAAAATCAATATTTAATACCGAAAAAGCACAGTACTAATCCCTATAAAATCAGCATTCACTTTTTTTTCTTTTCTCCACTAATTAGCTTCAAGATAGTTTTGGACATTGCTATCGTTGTTGTTGGCTGCAAAACAACTGAAGACTACTTACTACGAATGCGTTGGACCCTTAGATTTCGTCGTTTTACCCGACTATGTCATTATAGGCTACCTTCCCCCGTAATTTGAAATAGAAAATGTTATTTAAATTTATTTCGAATAAGACAAAAGAAAATGGTCTTTCAGTGAAAAGTTTTAGCCCGAAAGTCGTTATAAAATTGAGAAGTTCGAAAACACGAAAATCGTTTATAACTTCGAAAATAGCACGAACTCAAAAAAAAAATTAAATAACAATAACATTTTCGATCGCAAATATACTCTTAATCTTGAAATTTGTTTACTACTTCGACGGGCCACCCCGTATATCTATATACAGGGTGTTTCCCCGCAGTGTGTAGAGATTGTGTATTCTACCCACTCTACAATTCAACGATGAACCTACTTTCATGTTATTTCATGAGATTTCAAATGTGGGATTTATGGATGAGTCGCAGTTAAAGTTTTCATGATAAGTTAAATTTAACAAAAATTTAATTATTGTAAAATTATCACACACATGATCATCGGTAATAAGACTTCTGTAAAGTCACTGAAAAATAAACAGAGCACAAATATTCTTTTCATCATTTTCAATCTTGAACTTACGCAAGGACATATACCTATACATATATCCATACATATGTATGTATCAAAATTTGGAGCAGATTATTCTGATGAGTCTTGCAATTATTAGAGAGAAACCTCTTAATAAGTTTATTCATTTATTGTTTTTCGTGAATTTTCTTCTCATATGTACCGCGTTTCATTTGTTTCATATCCATCATCCTCTTCGGCCATTTCGTAGATGTTCTGAACCATACACCAACTCTATATATAAAATATTTCTTAACGCTCCTACCAAATTCTTACCACAAGTAAAATTTATTGTAGTCAGGTGCAAATGAAATATGTTTTATGGTCACACTCACAATCCTAAGAAAATTGTTTTGATTTATCGTTCTTGTTGTTGAAGTTGTTGAAGTACATACTAAGGAAATCAGAGTTTCAAGGATATTGCACCTCAATTTGCATTTAAAGTATAGCAAGTAAGTAGTAGCTTCAAAATCTGGGAGAGTTGTGTAAGACTATAGTCGTTATATGATACACATAGCTGGCAACCAGAGAACGTTTTGTGGTTTTTATTTGGAAAATTTATAGAAATATAAGGATGAAAAATTTCCACAGAATATAACGTTTGTTGGTGGTACATAATTCAAATAAATAATTTATATGATTTATAACTATTCATACATATATTATTTGTAGGTGATGGAGAAATAAGAATTTTAAGAACTTTTATTTTTAATGATTCTAAATCAAATTTATAAATACAAGAAGAAAAAACAACCGCCTCGTCCGGGATTTGAAACCGGGACCTTCCGCTTGCCGGGCGACTGCTCTTACCACTGAGCTAACGAGACAGATGATTTTCCTTCTTGCATTTATCAAATTTGTAACTAGCCTACTAAGCCACGTTTTGCTTTCAGCTGGCATTAACCAGTAACGATGAAAGCGCACAAATAAATTGTAAATTCAATTGTTGTTTTTTCTTCTTGTATTTATAAATTTGATTTAGAATCATTAAAAATAAAAGTTCTTAAAATTCTTATTTCTCCATCATTGACCGATTCTAACAAGTGTAGGTTCGATTCCCGTCCGCGGGAAAAATAAATATTTGTAGGTATTATAGGGTGTTTCAGAGATAGGTGGTTTAAAAATCTGCGCAGTTTATAAATTTTTCCACATCCAAGTTTTCCATCTAAGAGTTTGAGACATTTAAAGATGTTCCTGTATTCCTGAATCCTAATTGAAATAAATGTGTATAGTGTTATGGTATTATGATGAGTGATTGGCTTGGACGTGTAGCCCAGACTGCCAGCATGAGCTGACAGATCACTTGGTGGACAGCGTTGACATGCAGGGCGCACGCTAGCTCGCCTCGGCTATTGGCGGAGAGTGTCGGGAGGTTCCACGAAAAACCTGCCGCTGCCACTAGCCATATACAAAAAAAAAAATTGTGCCAGGCAAAGGCTGTCGCATTCTAATAATTCACAAAGCAGTTTTGCTTAAAAATTGGTAATAGAAAATGTATTTTCAGAAAAATTGATAAAAGTATTACCAATGTCTGCGCTCTTCCATACAGAATGGTACAAATCTTAACTAAATAGAAAAATTAAAATAAAAAAATCCTGCGCTGTTCTCTGTACCTAAAGGTTACTTAATTAAGATCACAGATCGGTTCGGTACAACTTATAATGCTTAGTCGTTTGAATGCGACAAATTGAATACTATTTAAAGTCACTCAGAAGGAGTTCCTGTTGTGCAAAACTGATATGTTAACTGAGAAATCACAAATTACTATACTTACGTAATGTTTGTATAAAAGATAAGTTGGGTTTTTTGCCTGTTTTTTGGAATTACTGCTATGATATCAAGTGAGAATTTCTTCCTATGTATATATATATCTTCATAAAATTTAAAAATGAAATATTTTGATGTGCAATTAATTTAACAAAACAATCAATTTCAGCTTCTCCAGTACTAGAAATAACCTGGTATGCGTTAACAATTTCTATCGGTCCATTAGGAAAGCATTTTGTTGAAGCCTGAATCTCTTCTTGATCCCAATATAGAATAATATTGAGCCTGTAATGATCCTTTAACGGCAACATAGGAATAAACATGCTCTGGAGGCACGGTATTTATTGTTGTGGCTGTTGTATTCGTTCCTCAAGAGTGGTTAAAACCATACACGGATGTACTAAATAAACCAAAATCGATTCATCACTGTATCCATCACATGGAAAACAAATATCTCTTCGGCACTCTAATACCCTAGCCAGACGGGCAAAATCAATGATCATTCGTTCGTAATTGAATTTTTCAAAAATCGATTTACCATTGAATTTTAATTTTAATTATTAAAAATGTGCTGTCAATTACATACAAAAATTGACAGGACTTTCCTTTTAGTCAACAAAACCTTGGGTAATTTGATTTTTGAAAAAATCAATTACGAAAGAATGATCATTGATTTTGTCCGTCTGCCTAGGGTATTAGTCACAGAATTTTGACAGATGACCGCCTCAAACACGATTATCTTCCCAGACTTCGTTGATTTTCTTGGATTTTTCTCTCTAAAAAAAATTGAATCTTGTTACGCCTTTTCCAGCTACTCCGTTCGTGACTTTTCTATCATTTCTAAATTTTTTTTCTTTGACAGCCGAGCTCTTCTTCTTCTCGTCGATTCGGGTGCGTTCGGCGCGTATAGACACTCCGTTCATACAGAAAGCAGCCCGCCCATACATGCTGCAGCCATCCTCAGTGTAGCATACTGCTGCATGCATGTAATCTAAGAAATATTGTAGCAAGTGTTATACCATTTTAGAATCCTTATTAAATGCGTCAACTTTTAAAGTTACTTGCCAAACTGGCGTAGTACATTTTTTTTTCATTACAGTCAGTTAAAGTTCAAGGAATTATTAATTTTATATTGTTGGTGCGGCAAAATGTGACATTTTCTTCCAAGCTGGAGCAGTTAGCTTAGAATTTAAAGCAGTGGGTTACATAAGCACTATTCGGGATTAGATAGGAAAAATAAAATTGAAAAAAAGTAAAGATTTGTAGCAACAGGAGCTAAAAAACCATCACAGGGTGTACATTTTCTCGAAAACAAAAGAAATGTCTATAATTTGAAAAATACATGACTTAGATTTTTTTATATTTTTCTAGTAACTGTCATGATTTGGTCTATCACCCGAATCCGGCTTGACGTTGATTTCTGGGACACCCTGTATTAGTTAGAGTGACAAGTGGGTACCTCTTGGTTTTTTTTGATTAACCAAAAAACTGCAAGATAAGAACAAATAAAATTCTTTTCTACAACCCACATATACTATCACTTTATTACAAGATTGCCCACAGATTAATTTCAGATTATTTCGCGATAAAACGATACACTACCGAAAAGCACTTAATCACTAAAACAAAAAAAAAAGTCTAAAAGGCGATTAAAAGAAAAAATACTAGCCTTTCATTATTCAAAAGTTCCCTTTTTTAAATAACTTTTATCTACTCACAAACCCCCGGACTAAATAACTTTGTCCATAAGGGCGACGTTCGTGAGGAATGAGTTTTGAGGTAGCAAAAGTGGATGGATTTACATGAGGTTTTTTGATTTAGAATGATCGATTGGGAAGCTTTACGATTTGGTAAAAATAATTACGTTTTTGTGGTTTTTGGAGTGGGTTGGTATGGAGGGGGGGTAGTAACTACACCATTGGGATGAATTAATATTAACATATCAGATAGATTATGTACCGTTATATGAGTTTTTAGTGAACATGTAATATTGCCTCTTCGCACGATGTTCCCAAAAACTCAAAACTTCTGCTTAGTTCCTCTTCGCTAAGTACACACACAACAGCCGGATCCCTGTTCCCAGTCGTACCGCCTCTAGCCAACCTAGTTGGATAGAAATATTTTATTTCAAAGTTTGTCAACAACAAAATGCCGGGAAACGTAATCATGTTGAAATTAAATGTAAGGAAGGGGCGGAGTCATAAATTGTTGCCGCGCTTTTGTGAAAATCGTTTTCTGTGTTGTGAGAAATATTCAAGGTTTTTTATAGCATAACCAATGTTTGTTAGTGTAATTCCTATGATATTTGAACAGCGCGTGCTTCTGTTTACATTCCATTTGCTCTGAAGGGTTTAAGTGGGAGAAACTCATGCTGGATTCTCTGATAATTTTGGCAAAAAATGATAATTTCATTTGAGAGGAATCTTATATCTCTCTCCTTTCAGTACCTACCTTGGCCAAAACGAAATTTATCTTTTTCTTAAAAAATAGAGGTAGTGTGACCTGGTGTACATTATTATGAATAGTTTGAAAAGATTTTGATGGTATTCAAGAAGATTTTATCATTCGGGTAATCCTAAGTTCTCACGATTTTTGTTTTTAACTAGTTGTCTCAGTCGCACTACAATAGTGCATAGACAAGCTCTTTTCCCCATTCATACAAAAGGCGAAAGTATATGACATTACCTGTTTCGGTTTAAAAAACACGAAAAATTTCCAATTTTGTTGTATTTCAGCGCTTCAGCTATAAATAAAATAAGTAAAAAACGAGTTTTCAAACAATACTGAGGCCAAGCCGCATGAAAAAGTAGAAAATAAACTTTTCTTCACACACAGAGGTGGACTCAGATTTTTTGATTGGGACATTTCTCTTGAATATTCTTTCTCTTCATTCGAATCAAATTACTTATTACCTCTGATTGATCATATTGAAATATATCGGTGATTATCAGCGAATAAAATCTGAGTCCACCTCTGTGTGTTGCCTTTTTCACGTTAACTTAATTGTTATTACGTGCTACATGGAGATATTTTAAAACAATTTTATGACGGCTGAAAAGACACTGATTTACTGAATGTTCCCGATTTTCTATGTTTTCCACAGACTTTTCCTATTACTATGATTTTTTTTTATAAATTTACATGAATTTTCCTCGATTTTTCATGCAAGTTTTCATGATTGTTGAAGAGAAAATATTGATGCCAGTAGGACGGAAAAAAAAAATGATTCCGCATAGCTTATAATACTTTTTTGTCGGAAGATTTTCCGGAAAAGTCGGAAATTTCAGAAAAATTGGAAAATTCTGTAATTCTCTAATCATATCGAAGAAAATTTTTCCGCTTTTCCACAAAAGCAACTTTATGCAACTCATTTCTCTCTACAACTTTGTCTTAGGTTGCAAAACGCTTCCTTGGTCGGAAAAACTTCGGAAAAGCGTTTTACATGAATTTTCCTCGATTTTTTCTGCAAGTTTTCACCATTGTCGGAGAGAAAGTAATGATGCCAGTTGATAGGGAACTTGATCCTGCATAATTTAGAAAATTTTGTTACCGGAAAATTTTCCGGAAAAGTCGGAAAATTTCCGAAATTTTTTTCGGAAAAATCGGAAAACTCTGCATTTTTCCTGAAACGGATTTATCACTAATCAAATTTGTACCAAATTTTCCAATGATTTTTCCCGATTTTCCAATCTATCCAATCTATCGTGACTTCAAATTGTTTTGTTGTTGTAATTTTTACGCTAAAAATGCAAAAAAAAAATTAATTTAATTTATAATATACTTACTATTCAATTTTATGTTGTAATGAACAACTTCAAAAGTTACCATAAAATTTATTTTTTTCCGCTTGCATTTTCCTTTTCCTTACACACGTCTAACATCTGTCACTTACAAAAACCAAGTGAGTTAAATTGTCACTTAATTATCACACTTACATTGACATTTGTCTACTTAATACGACAACAGTAATACGTCGAAGGTCGTAAGTTTTCGACCAATGTCACTTTAAATGATAATCATAATACCATTTTCGTGTCGTAACGCCATTTCTCACTTAAAGTGACAACGGTAATAAGGTTGTTTGGATATAGTTCATACATCGGGCAAGATTACTATTCATCATTGCACGTTATTTTTTCTCATCAAATTTCAGTGTAGGTTTCTCCTTCCATTAGAATACCTAAAGTGTAAAGAACAAGCTGAGTAAACGTTTTTCAGCACAGGGAGTGCCAGCACAACTTAACCTCATCTAATGTAACCCAGATACACCTTACTGTAAGTTTTTTATTTTCTCCAATAAATCTATTAGTGTACTTCTGATAATAGACAAAATTGATGTAATTATTTTCCAATTTCCGCACTAACTCTGCAATGATAATCTAATTTATTGCAACCTACCCAACTCTCAGGTAAGCTATTACCTACGATTACGAAATACAAATTGATTGTGTTCGTGTCATACAATATACAGGTGAAAGACTTAAAATTCATTCCTTCATACTATACAGAAAGTGCTATTAAATATGCAACAAACACGCAATTGTCTATCTGTATCAAAAGGGATGAAGACAGACAATCAGCCTGATTGGCAATTCTGAAACCTGTCAGCCCATGTCATCTAGTAAAACAACATACCTCACAAATTCTATAAGGACGATGACAAATATTTAAGGCCGTCGAAGGAAAGGAATTTTCGAAGGATAATAGAAAAGTGTAATTAATTATTTCAAGCAATTTATGTACAGTATAAAACGTAGGCTAGACTCGTTAATGATAACAGCAGAGGCTGCCATGGATTCGTGTTCGACTTTGACTGGAATTTCTTAACTCATTATTTTGCTAGGGTAAATATCAGCTCAGTTTCCTGTCCCCTGAAGTCAGACAATTATTCTTTTTTTTTCAATTATGAAACGACTTAATGATTTGATGGTCAGTATTTTTATTATGAGAAAACTTCCAAGAATATTAACAGTTAATTCCCAAAATTTATTGGGACTAATAACATGTTCACTGGGATTCATATCATTGTGAAATTATTTTACTAGAAACAAACATACATTGGCCATAATTCCTTTCATTTTTCCCAGCTTGTGCAATTAATATCAATTAAACCAGGAAAGGAATGGGGAATTTTTGGCATTGGTTTTTCTTACTCGTTCATTATTTAGCATTTTAAAACCGGAAGGTGAAAAAGTAATTCTTGAATTTTGTAAGGAAAAGTGAATATTTTGCTTTTAAGGGCACGGTCCTATAAGAATTGTTGTCAAGATATACGAAAAGTTTGTTCATTAAAATTTATTTTGAAATTAATTCTGAGATTTTTCGGTGTGTGTTAATGATAATTGTAAAGTTAAGTAATAATAAATTCCAAAGCAAATGGAGAAGAATCTTGTAGAACAAGTGAGTCATTTGGGGACTAAAAGCCTTCTATCCTTTATGAGTTTATGAGGTATACCTTGCAAGATATTCTGTGGAATTTTCATTATTATTTATATATTTGTGGTAGAAACTGGAGACGCGACCTTTGAATTAAATAACCTAAAAATATTTTGTCCTCTTTAGGTTCAGTTTACAAAGGCCCTTTTTATAAAGGTATCTACCTCATTATTATCGTAAGGCCAATACTATTTTCTACAGAAGCTGTTGTCTTCTCGTTTTCACTTAGTATGCCGCCTTTCTATGCGTCTAAAAAGGATTCACTTTTCCTAATAGTTGCCCTTTCTATTCAGGTAACCACTGTGTTTCTGAATGTCTATTTTATGTTGATATTTCGATATTGCGATATTACGATTAGAGGACAGGTGATGTTTCTTTCATCGTCACATACCAATTTTAATTACCCTGTGTACAGGGTGTTTCCTAAATAGTGGTCAATAGAGCAGGAGGTGATAGGTAAACAAAATATTGTACGGCAGGGGGGGGGGGAATACCAACCATTTCACAAAACACCCTGAATCTTAAAAAGTACAACTCATTGTATGCCGAACTTTGAAGTTGCTTTTAAACAATAAAATGATTCTATCGAAACGATCTGGGTCCGTTCTAGAGGGAGAGAGGCCTTGGGATGTATCAATATTCCCAGAACCACCTTACATCAATCTTCGGAATTGCAGCACGAAACAAATTAAATGCGAGCCATGATGCCAAGATAGTCAAAAGCTTTAGCAAATACCTTAACCAAAACTATTGTACAAAACACCTTGAAGATGTCACTATATACGGGGCATGAGCTGACTATCATATCTCCTACAATATCTGGGTATTATTTATCTGTGGTTCAGCTATGGTTTATCAGAGGTTACCATTCTCTATGTTTGCCTATCGCTGAGCAATTACACAAGACATGTGTAAAGCTGTCTCATAATAGGTCAGACTCAGCCTGCAGGTAGCATTAGAGCTCATGCCAATAGTGACAAGGTGCCTCCTCAGTTGATAGTGACCAGTATGCAGACCATTTAAGAGCCTAACATTTGTTCTACTGTCTATCTCAAAATCTTCTTTCCTTTCCATTGACAGAATCGCCAAGAAACGCTTGGTTGCAATGTTTCAGTTCCACTACGTTCCTTAATTATAATGGCGTGTCCCTCTAATGTGCGTTTGCGAATGGTCAATTTTCTGTACAGAGATGTAAGCCACACATCGACTGTGGGCTGATCAGAGCCTAAAAAAGAGGTGTAGCTCAGCCTTGTATAGCAAGTTCAATAGCTTTCTAATTGCCAGGTACCGAAATCTTTAAGAATTTTAACACTAAATCCAACTTTGAATGTCGAGGGATAGTGGGAAGCCATCTTGAGTTCCTTGATGCTGATTTTGAAACAATATTTCCAACTGAAATTATCGTATTTGTTTAAGCTTATTGTGACGGATGTTCATCAGAGTGTCTTACATCGGGGGGTTAATGTTACTCTTGCAACTCTTCGACAGTGATTTTGGATTCCTCAAGGACGTCAACTATTATTTCAAAATGTGGTGTATTTAAACGTCATCGTGGCAAGGCAGCCTTTTACTCCATTACCGAAATGTAGGTTGATTGCCTCGAAACCTTTCGAGACAACTGGTATAGATTTTGTAGGTCCACTGTATATGAAGACTACTCACACTGAAAGCAATACGACAAAAACCTACGTAATCCTACTAACTTGCTCTATGGTTCCGTTCCGTTCACCTAGAGTTCGTTCCCAGTTTAAGTACCGAGTGCTGTTTGTATTCTCTACGCGGGCTACCTAAGGTCATCATCTCGGATAATGCAAAAACATTTCAGCGAGCTTCACTGGAGTTAATAGCTCTTCGAAATATTATAAATTCTGAAAATCTTCAAGGTTAGGCAGCGAGTCACGGAATTTGCTGGCAGTTCATTGTGGAACGTACTCTATGGTGGGGAGGTTTTTGGGAACGTCTAATACGACGAGTTAAGGAGGTGTTACGAGTAACCATTGGACGAGCTGTCTTATCTACAGACCAACTTCAAACTCTGCTTGTGGAGGCCGAATGCATCATTAACGCCCGAACCTTATCATACCTTAGTGATGATCCCTTGGATTTAACTCTTTTAACCTCGTCGCATTTTTTAATAGGGATCTTTCCTTCAGTCCTTTTCTTCGCTACTCCAGGCTGCGTAGTTTCTGATACCCGGGATAAATGGAGAGCGCGTCTTCATCTTGTAAGCTTTTTGTGGAAACTTTGGAGAACAGAATACCTCCAGCAGTTATGTTCAGCGCATTCCATGAAAGGGGGTTTCTCTTCTAGTTTAAAGGAAGGTGACGTTGTCTTCGTTCACGACCAGTTTACTCCTTGAGTTTTGTGGAAAGCGGCCTTGGTAGAGAAAACATTCCCTGCGCGTAACGGGAAAGTACGATCTTGTGAGATCAGATTTTATAACGGGTCCCGAATGCGAAAGCCAGTTCAGTTATTATATCGTTTAGAGGTATAACGAGGCCGAAGAATGCTTAAAATTACTCAGCTTCTCGCAACTCTATATATATTTTGTTTGTGTCTGCCTAGGTATGCTATGATTCAATGATCAGCGCTAAATAACTTTAATGCTCAGTTATTTAGGTTAAATGACTTGTTATAGATTTGAATTATCGCGTTTTAGTCATACACCATACATTTTATATCTCCCGCTCTACTTGCTATTTTCGACAGGCCTTGATTTCCCGTGATCCAAATCGCAGGCTAACCCGACATTCCCACACATGAGCTTTAACTTCATCGCGGAAGATGAAATTGCTACCTGATTTTCGAAGAAGATAAACATGCTTTTAAGGCTCCGGTTAGATGCTCTTAAGCACAAGTCCTTTAGTGGGTACCTGTTCACATGGGGATCATGAGGCTGGGTCTGATTTTACGTTTCCACCTCGAGTATCGAGTCTCTCATTAGAGCGGATGTCCTTCCATAGGAAGCATCAGTAGAGATGGTCGAACCTGAGTACTTGAAGATGCGTAAAATTTTTTCTTGATAGACCCAATAGGAATATCTTTGATCTCCTCTTGGGGCTTGGAAGGAAGCAATGTAGAGCTGTGGTTGGCATCATCACCGGCCGCAGCTCACTTCACGCTCATCTAACAAGGATGGGAGTTGTTGATAGCCCTGAGTGTCTGTTCTGCCTGGAAGGAGAGTCTCTGATAACCAATTTTTTTGTGTACGCGCGGAGCAGGCTAGATGCTCTAGGATCTGCCCTCCTATTGGTAGAGGAGTTGAAAACCCTTCCTCACCAAGACCTGGACCTGGAGGCAGGAAGGTTTTGGTGATATGGCTAATTGGACGTTCTGGCCTCCATGATCGGGATTTTTCGTCCCCGTGCTTTAAAAAAAAATAAAATCCAAGTTAGTATGGCATAAAACTTGGCCTGAAACACTGTAGCGTGGCCCTCCATGTTCAGTGAAGTCTCATTGAGTAGTATTACAGTGCTCTTCCAAAGCAAGCATTCTCATTTCAGTTATCATGTATATTACCTCCTCAGTCGAATCTCATACAATTAGTAACTGCACCAGACCTGAACACCCTCTTAAGTAAATTTTCTAGAAATTTTAATGTAACCCCCCGCCATCAACATCATCTGAAATGAATGTGTGTAAATAAAAGATTCGTACACAAAGTTAGTCACATTAATTTTTAGGCTTTTGAACTTTTAATTACATTCATGAGTGTTTTCTGTGTTTATTTGATTCTATAAACATAATTAGCCCGATATGAACGTTCAGATTTCTTATAAAAGGCTCGAATTCGCCTAGAAGTACATCACACGAACTCCTTCTCGGAATCTTTTAATTTAGTATCTAAGAAATAGCAAACTGGGGATATAATTAAAAAGAGGGAGGAATTCTACATTATTCTTGTCGAAATTTTATAATGGAAAACGTGATAATCTTTTAATCAGAGATGGTTTCCAAAAACCAAACCCAAGAAATTATTTCCTTTTTGAATTACTATCTTAATACTGTCTAGGAGATATAGATAACATCTGTTCTCGTAATCAGAGATTTGTTATCCTCTTGCTCGCCTATTATAGTCTAGTCGACTACCACACTACAAAGATTTCTCTATGTGAAAAAGGATTTAAAAGGAGCAAGGGTGCAAGCAATAAACTGCGGAATACGAATAATTCTTAAGCATTGACTAAAGAGCTGCGCCATTAAATTTAATAGAACAACCCTGATGCTATATCTCTTGCCCTAACCTCTGCCCTCTTAGCAAGCGAATTCATGACAACTGCTGGTGCCGTTTGATCCGAGAGCTTATTTAAAACCCGTATAAAAACCCAATTCGAGCATTCCAATTCCCGGGAATGATAAATAGATTTTGCTTATTGCAAAAGTCTGGATTTTTGAGGAATTCGCATCCTGCAATCATCTTATAAGTTTCTCCACAAAAGTCAACACATGTCAAGGACATGAACGGCGACGGAAGAATTTAACAGATGAGAGAAAATTTTATTTTTCCTGACAGCATCAAGTGAATCTTGGAAAAATCGTTATCGTTGTTGGACTGGAAGAAAGAATTATGTACTTGCAGTAGAAGATGAAACTGATGTAGACACCTCAATCAATCTTATCAAGATGGATAACTTCTCTGGGAGATTTTCAAGTAGCACATAAAATGGAATATACTTAAGTGCAGTTTCTTCTCTTAGCCACAACAAATCAACTTGATTTCATTTGCTTGAACGTTTTATAAAACTAGTTATAACTTTCCAGGACAAACGGTACAATCATCAGTGTTATCATGTTATATGTATAAGTTATAAAGGATTTTCAAGTTGTTAAAGTTTCCTTCGAGGAATTCATTATTTTTGAAGTTATAAGCATTTCCTTTTCGACGAGATCGTTAAAAATCTTTCATACCAAACTATTTTTGCATACTATGAAAAATGTTAAACATTTTCTTTTAGTGATGAAAGACATTTTAGGATTATTCTCCTGGTTGTGATAATTCCACTGAGTCCACATAAGGACTTAGTCCATATCACTGTTGTTTCAATCTTTTTCATAGACATTTGAGTTTAGTAGATGAATCCACGATTGCCTTATTCTTTAACAATGATACTTAATGAGATAAAGTCAGGTCAGCACTAGACTCGAGAAAGAAAATTTCCTTTCCTTAATTTGTATTTTTAATACCTATTTTTGTACTATCGAGAGTTTCAATGAAGCCACTCAAAATATACAACGGGGACCATTTCGGATTCAAAAAAGGTGTAAAGTGTAAAAATAAGTACTACAAAATTTAAATATGGCTACTTGATTTTCATTCTTTATTCTTAAGTGATAAGTAAGTCTTTGGCAATATTAACTAAATTAAATTAAATTAAAATAACTAAAACAGCTTCAAGCTTTTCAGGTTTTTTAAATCCATGATTCCAATTTAATTATAATAATACATTTATATTTCTTTCAATGTATTAAAGTATGAAAAGTCTTTCTTAAATAGAAGCAGTCCAAAAAGAAATGATTTGGAGGAATGCGGATTTACAGAAGAGAAAAGAACGAGACTATTTTTCTTTTACAGGTAAAACGAAAACCGGATTTTTTTTATGAAAAAAAGGTCGGTGGGACAAAGGAGGAAAAAATGCACCAGCTTTATTCAAATTGGACCAATTTTACCAAAGTGGCAACCCTGGGTTACAATATCATTGAAACTTACCCAAGTTTGACAGTTGTCATGATGACGTATTCTGCATTCTTAGTCTAAAGCGGCCCACACACGATACAACTGTTTGGTCCAACTGTTGTACCAATCCGTTGTATGGTGTGTGGGCCAATTGTACGAAGCATCCAACGATCGCAAGCTCGGTTGGATGGTTGGATGTGCATGCAGGTAAGCAGCTGTTGTATATGCGACCGTTGTATAGTGTATGTGCTTGTTGTTCAACCGTTGATCCGATTTCATTATCTGTGAAGTTTTTTATTGTAATTGCATTGTAAAAAACAAACAAAAATGGTGTCTATTAAGTATAAAGACTTCTGGGAAGAGTTTATTGATATATTATTACTTTTCAAAGACATAATCACAGCTGAAAAACAGGTGCACATTTTCTTTTTTTTTTAACAACCGATGACATTATTTCATAATACTCAGTATAAAAAGTTACACAAGACTGACAGCGGAAGAAATCGGTCCAACAGTTGTATCGTGTGTGGGCCGCTTAACTGATACTTCTGGCTTTAAGCAATTTGAAACCTCCAGAAATCGTACACCTTTCTCTTTCGCACATTTATATACTTTCCAATATCTACTTCCTAAATTATGATCGAAGACAATCATCTAAGTACCCTGCAACTATCTACTCATTTCAAAAACGATCTCAAAATAACAAAGTTATAAATAATCATTTAGGGAGTATTTAAGGTTTTTTTTTTTGGGAAATTAGGAGGTAAAAACGTCATTTAAAGGAGTTTAGGTGGTAATTAGGTAATTTCCGGCTAGACTGTGAGAAATCAAATAGGGGTTAGTTAGAGGGTCCAGAATTTATTTAGGAGTAATTTGGGAGGATTAGTGGACTTTGTTTAAATATGGTGAATCATCATGTTCGGGTGTGAGAATACAACTTATCTAGGTGCAAGGTATTTCAATTATTCCGCAAGTATTTATTTACAGCGGGTTTTTTGGGATCTATCAGTTGTGCAGTTCCAAACGAAAGTGTCGCTACATATATATGTATTCTAAATACCCTTTATTTTATTAAAATTTTAAAATTTTTAAAATATAATTTTTAGGGTTCCGTACCCAAAGTGTACTAACGGGACTAAGTCTCCGCTGTTCGTCCGTTCGTCAGTCTGTCTGACAGCGGGCTGTATCTTCGGAACCGTAATAGGTAGACAGTTGAAATTTTCACCGAGTGTATGTTAGGCTCCTTTGCCTATTGTCGTGGTAGAGCAGTCAAGGTTCTTGTACCTTAACTGTTGATGGTAGTGTATCAGGCGCTTGTACCTGTTCACTAAAAATAACAATAATGACTGCTGAAAAGGAATTGGTTAAATAAAAGCACATAACTCTTACGATTTTAAGAACACAATAAAAATTATTTAATTTTTCCAATCTTATTTATATAAATTATTATACAATTTGTTGTGAGTGCACCTTTTCACTCATTGTGCAATTCCCATGGAAGTCGTACATATGTATGGACATACATACATACATAATTTTACAATTCATAATTCACATCTGACACCGAATTCCACCCCGTGATCATGAAATCTTTGTAATAAACGGCTATGTGGGAAAATATTTTTGCATTGCAAGCTTTTGTTTGTTGTGGGGAAATGATCACGATGAGTGAAAAGGATCTATGACGGCAAATAAAATTAAATTTAATTATATCATTAGGTACATGAAATGAATCGGAGTTTTTCTTAAATCTAAACAGTGTGTATTTCTATTGCCGCTATAAAAACAAATAATTAAAATAAAAAAAAATAAAAATAAAATAAGTACAAAACGAGTTTTCAAACAAAACTGAGGCCAAGCCGCAGTAGGACGGGAAAAAATGATTCCGCATAGCTTATAAAACTTTTTTGTCGGAAAATTTTCCGAAAAAGTCGGAAAATTCCAGAAATTTTCGCAAAAATTTACCAGAAAAATTGGAAAATTCTGCATTTTTCCTGAAACAGATTTATCACTAATCATATCGATGAAAATTTGTCCGATGATTTTCCCGCTTTTCCGAGTTTTCCACAGAGTTTTCCAGAAAAGCAAGTTTATGCAACTCATTTCGCTCTACAACTTTGTCTTAGGTTGCAAAACGCTCAAACGCTTCCTTGGTCTGAAAAACTCCGGAAAAGCGTTTTACATGAATTTTCCTCGATTTTTTCTGCAAATTTTCACCATTGTCGGAGAGAAAGTAATGATGCCAGTTGATAGGGAACTTGAAGCTGCAGAATTTAGAAAACTTTTTTACCGGAAAATTTTCCGGAATAGTCGGAAAACTCTGCATTTTTCCTGAAACGGATTTATACTAATCAAATTTGTACCAAATTTTCAAATGATTTTTCCCGATTCTCCGGGTTTTCCATGTAAATTTCCGGCTCAAATTTTGATAGATTCAATTGTCACGCGACAAATTTCAGCTCGCTTCGATAACGAAAAGTGGGTCTACGAGAGTGTCGAAAATAGTAAAAAAGAAATATATAGACAGATAAATTCGTGTACTAGTTAAAGGAAATGGCCTCAATAAAGGGGGTCCCCATACAGTAAATCTTGTTCGATGTTACGTTACCCTACGTGTGCGGGTTCGACTCGCACTTGGCCAGTTTTTAAAATTTCTTTTTTAATTTTTATAACTTTTTTTAACCTGTACATCTTAAAGTCATGTTAATCAAATACATGATTAAATTTTTCTCTATATACAAATTACGATTTTTCTTCCTTCCGCGATTCCTGAATTTATATTGATCCAGTAACAACATTCTCCACGTTCCTTACTTCAAATTCTATAAAAATTTAATGGCGACCAAAATTAGCTAAATCGAATATTTTCCTATGAAAAACTGCTGAAAGCGTTTGGTTTTACCTTACGCCTTCTCCTCGACATGTAGATACTTTTTGGAAAGATTTCATTGAGTGTATCATTACAGAAATCATTTTGCCCCCACTTTAAAGTCAAATTAATGTCAAGAATTGTTATTTTTGAAAATTTTTGGATTATTTCAAAATCCATAAAAAAAAGCTTTTTACTAACTAAACTGACATAGACTTTTTACATACTTGCGCCTTAACGGTAAGAAATAATAGAATCAGGTAAATTGGATAAACATAATATTCGTATCATACCTTTTGATTTAAAATAGGGTTTGAACCCAAAAATGACATTATGGACCTTTCAGGGTATAATTAGACCCATACTTTCTTACGGAGCTAACGTCTCGTGTCCTAAAATAACGTGGACAACTACCTAAATGACCTTTGATAAGGTGCAAAAATGGATGGCATGAGCATTTGAAACCATCCTTGACTTACTGCCACTCTACCTTTTTATCCAGATAGAAACAGCGGCTAGTATGATTTGTAGAAAAAGGTCAGATCATTACATTTCTTGCGAAAACGGACATCTAAACATTGCCAAGCATGATAACATTGAAGACGAATGCTATGCTCAAAAGATATTCCTTCGAAAGAGGTTGCCATGTAACCATTATAACCATTAACGATGGAAGCCAGATATTAGCCAGAGGAAGGGTAACAAAACAGGCGCCAGGGTAGTGGGTCGTGTAGTGGTACCCTCCATCCCGCTTGGTGCCACACCTTTCATTTTTCAGGCGGAAGACTACGCTATAGAGGTTGGAGCTCAGAAAAGCCTAAGCAGGGATTGCAAGAATTCCAACATTTACATTTGCTCAGACACCCAAGATGCGCTCCTGGCTCCTAAGGTTTTGAGATAAAACTAGTCTGGAGCAGCAACACGAAAAGCTTATATTAAGGCCGCAGTGTTCGCAGGATTCTAATGAGTCCATACTCTTAATCAAACTTAACCTATACAATATTTTCCGGGTTTTTCTTTCATGAATATCTTGAATGGGCAACTACCGCGGAAAAGCGAAAGCATTTCATCAATATTTTACGGAAAGGTGTAAATTTGTCTGTCATTCTGTGAGCTTCCTCTCTTTTGGTTTTATCCTCAAACCTAATTATGCTAAGGAGACTACGAAATCTGTTTTGAATTATATGCTGGTCTTCCCAATGTAGTCAGCATCTTATGTACTTCTTAGATTCCTATTGATTTTTTTTTTGTATAAGTTATACTGTGGACCAAGTATTTTCCTATTTTCCCTTATTTATGGAAAACTGTATATAAAGAACTTATAAACATATCAAATTTATAGTCAGTGAATTATTTAGCTTGTATGTAGTACATAAAAGCAATTATAATTTCTTGAATCAAATGCTATTTGAATTAAGGCGTAATTAGCATTGATAGAATTGCAAAATATAAGATTTATTATATCACTTCAATCTTCCGATGCCGTAAAGTAAATGTATATATATAAATATAAGTATATAAGATCTCAACTCTTCAAATTAATATTAATATCTTAACTCCCAAGCGATAAACACCCAACACTATACCCGCTAACTTATATTAACTAAATCAAACCCCCTTGTAATCCTTAGAATTCCCTTGAAACGTATATCATCCCACAGAGAAATCAGTAGGTAGTTTTCTGAGTATCTAATTATCGAATAATTTATACCAAACAGAACTACATACATACATACATACATACTTCAAAGACGATACTATATATTTAAGTTATGATGTGTCGAAGAACACACTTGTAAACACCAGAGTCCAGGCAATCTTGTAAATCGAGAGATAACATATAAGAACGGCGCAAATTATGAAGACTCCGGACTCGGATTTTCTGGAATGGATCTGCTAAAAGCTAGCTTGCTAGTGATTTTAAAATAAACGAAAGAAGATACATTTTATGTTGACCTAGATAGCTATGCTGTCATCAGATATTATATTGTGCTACACTTACCCCCATAGCTCAGCTACCCATCCTTAGAAGAAGTTAATTAGATTTCACTGGAAATGCAATAAACCTGCAATTAAGGCATCAAATTGATGGAAAAAAATACTCAACTCTCACGCAAAGCTTAAGAATAGATACTTCCCCATCAACATCATCATCATCATCATCATCATCATCATCATCATCATCAGCCACTTTACAGACTAGACCAACTATAGAGAGTGCCAATGCCAATAATATACATCCGCCGAAAGGCATCTGTAGAGACGTCGATGTATTTCAACATCTCGAGTACATTTAATTTGCAGTAATCATCTTTAATTTATTCGAGCATCGCTAATTACTTAACAACTTACATGAGTGCTCTTTCTATGAACTGCCAAGCCAATTGCTAGCCAGGTCTGTGTAGTTCTTTGATCCCTCCTCGCCCTCCTCCTCCTTCCACTTCTTGCATTTGGGTAGCTGGCTGGAATGGCGACAACTAGATCAACAAAGACGATGATGATGGAAAATTCTTTAAAATTAGTTCTTGGGACTTATAATTTCGGGTAAATATTTGCGCGAGAAAATTTTTAACCAGATAAAGAGGGAACAGTTAATGACGAATGATTTAAGCTAATTTGTTGAACCATTTAGATCGGGAGGAGATGTTGAAGAAAAGAGAGAGACTTCAAAGATCTCCTTGGCCCTGTTATATTATTAGAGTGTTGATTAAATTTGATTAGCAGATTTGCTGTGTCGGATATAATCAGAACAGCTGTTATATAAAATGAGATCACAAGGACTTCCTAAATTTAGTGGATGATTTGAAATATGGAAACTAACGGAAATTCTATATTAAAAAATATTTCAAATTTTGATAAATTTCGATTAGATATGAAAGTGAAAATTGGTTTATTAAATAAGGTGGGGGAAGTACACCCCCCTAACAATTTCTATAATTAAAGTTTTGTGTTACCAATACTATCTTGGGGAAAAGTTTTTGGATATGCCAGTCAAGCAAATCAATACCAAGTATACACTAACATAAAATCTGGGCTGTCATGGAATATAATGAACACATTAGCGAGCATAATTAACGATTAAACTTCATTTGGGACATTGTGGGACAGGAAAAAATTGTTGTGATCATATGAATGAATCCTTCTGTAATTGTATCGACCACTAGCCATAACAATAACATATGAATAACCAACGAACAAGCAATAAAAGTTCTCAAAATCGAAAGCGTTTCGAAGTTTTACGACAAAACTATTAAAGTATCTGGAAATGAGGTCGAATATTTTCGCAAATGCCAGAATTGTTATTGGCTCAGAAAGTCTACGAAAGGCTTAGGCGGCGGGTCACACTGATGAAGTATGATGCAGTATTTTTTGTTTTTTTTTTATATTATTAGGCCAAGCTCAGCGGATACCATATGTTGCAAAGCATAGCATAGCAGGAAGGAGATAGGGAAAGAATTAGGGGTAGTGAGGAGAGTGGCGGAGGTGCCGATGTATGTCGCCCTTAAACTTCCGCAGAAGATGGTAAACTGCTCCACATTCGCACTGTTAGGCATAAAAACGCATCACGGAATTTTACTGTACGGCCGAAAGTAATTTGAAGGCAAAAAAGATGTGCGCGATTTGCAGCGCGAGTATTGCGTGCAGGAATCACTCTACAAGGGATTAGACTAGATATTTCATCAGAGCATTGACCATGCATGTAGCAATAAAGGACCGAAAGGTGCGGCGGTGCTCAACTGAGTCGATATGACAAATTATTGCTATGTCGCCAATGGGCTTGAAGGCTCTCTTTTGGACAATATTCAATGAAGCTAAGGTTGTGAGACCAGCCCCATCCCATATATGGGAATTATATTCCATTCTAGGTCTAATGTAGGACTTATAGAGGAGCCCTAGATTTGATGGGCTGAAATATTTCTTACACCTTTTCAGAAATCCAAGACATTTCGATGCTTCTTTGGCAACAGAGAAGATGTGATCTGTCCAGTTTAACTTACTGGAAATATTAATGCCAAGAATTCTTAGTGACGGTGAATCAGAAATTAATCGTCCATCAAAAAGAACGGGAGTGGTTAAGTTATGGTCTTGTTTTAATGAGATGAGATAGCTTTAGGACTAAGATGCATTGAATTCGACGCGATTCGCTTTGCCCCAAGCGAGGATATTGTTACGATCGTTATTCAAAGATCTAATCATGCAATATCGTTTAAAATATGCGGCATTTCCCCTGGCGTCCGCAAGAAGTGTCAAAGGTGTAAGCGAAATCAAGGGTACAGTCATCAGCATAACTATGGATGGGATTGAAAGTAAGGGAAAGCAGATCATTAATGAAAATTATAAAGATAGTTGGAGATATAACAGAGCTTTGAGGCATACCGGCATTTATGGGATTAGGTTCAGATGTAATGCCATCTAATACAACATGTATTTGGGGACTAGATAGGAAACTTTCAATTCATAATAGAAGAAGTGCTTTAAGTTTGAAGGGCTGGATTCCAAACTCTATTAAATGCCTTTGAAATATCTAGGGCGATTTGGAACTCAGCAAAATTGTGAAGACTACGGTTCCAGCGATCTGTAAGAAAAGTCAGCAAGTCTCCAGATGAGCGTCCAGCTTGGAAGCCATATTGGCGATCATTGATGTTAAATGTCGATAATTTGGGGGATCGCTACCCTCTCCTTGTTTTAGAATAGGCTGAACGTGAGCTAGTTTCCAAGCAGTTACAAATTTTCCTGTCGAATAAGACAAGTAGAGTAGTTAGCGCAAAGGTTTTACCAAGATGAGGCACAGCTTTTAATTAACAGGTGCGAAAAACCATCAGGACCTGCGGCTTTGGAGACGTTAGTCCCCTTATGGACCTTGAACACTTCCCTCCTACGGATGTGTAGTGGCTCTTTTATACATCCACACGGCAGATGCCAAATAGCTGTCTGTGAAGTGAAAAAATATGTGGAAGTGGTGAAAAAATGATTGCTTGTGGGATTACATAAAAAAGGACTATAATAAAAGACAAGCGTCAGCTGCTTACGGCATCTTAAAACCACCAAAATGTTTTAGCTTTTTCCTCCGACGAAGATATTTTTAATACTGGCGTTGCACTCAATACCTACTGCGTCAATTTGAACAACATCGCAACCTTAAGTAAGTACTGCATACTGCATTTTGCATACAGCATATTTGATACTTCATCAGTGTGACCGCCGCCGCCTTAAACACAATTGGGACGATCAGAGTGGCAAATGGCAGACGGTATGCAGCGGGAAATTCGCTGTCAAAACAGACAGTCGGGACACAGTGGGAACAAAATTGCAACGACAGGCGATTGTGAAAGAAGAAGATATTTGTTTTGAGCGTTTTGAAAGGAGACTGATTGCACGTAATCTTGCTGACGATGTTTTTTGTACATATCGCGGAGATTCTTCCGCTTTTTTCTGCAGCTGTCAACTGAAAATACAGAGATTAACTAAATGCAAAATATCAAACTTTACCATTTGTATTTAAGTGCCTCGCAATATCCCTCCAAACCATATATTTTTTGATGCTCTGCAGATTTTACCCTTTGGCACCCAATCGGGAGTTATCGTCTGTGGTTTTGTCCATGTTTGTAAGCATGAACCTAACTGAGCCATTTCCCAGTCATTATGGTAGTGAATAGCCTGATACTTACCACAGTTGTCAACTTTTTAAAGTCTTTGTAAGAGAAATTAATGAACTTCTTCATGAGAGGAAGGCTCTGCCATTATAGATGGTCAGCCTTTTCTTTTTTAGACAACATAACTCCTGCTGGGTGACCTATTGTCAGGTCGCAGAAGGGTCCGGATCCGGTAAGTAGAGATTCTGCTCATTTTCTAGCCAAGTAGTCAGTAGCGTTATTACCTCCAAGCCCCTCTTGTTCTGGTACCGACCCAACAAGAGTTACTTTATAATCCATAAAATCGCGGGACATCCTAAAGTTCCAAACCAGCATTGAAGTGAAAGCATTGGAATTTATCACCTTTAATGCGGCTTGGCGGTTGCAGTTTATGTTTTCGTGGCGATAGCCCTTTAGAGGGTGATTCTAATGCATGTTCCAATGGCGAGGATTACTGCTTGAAAAACAGTTTAGTGATATCGCGGAGCCTTGGGTAATTTACATCGCGGCCAATAGGCTTCTACAACCACCAGGTCTTCTTTCTTAGATCCTTCTGTGTACCAGATGAAAGATCCGCGTGGGGATTGATGTCCACTGTTCTTCCAGCTTTGGCGGTCTTCTATGACTACTTCAAAGTGGCACCCAACTCAAGTTATAGATATTGTGTCTGTGAACTTGGAGGCTATTGAGTCATTTCGAAACTCAATGACCGACAAAAAGGTATTGTCACCGTGATGTTTAAGGCAAAAGCTCGTACAGCCATATCGTTGTGCATTCTTACTGGTTCAGATTCCGGGCTAGTGATGAAATTTCAAGACCATGACACTTGGAGACAGACCATTGCCCGTGGGATAATGGACATAAGGATTATAGATCCCGAACTGAATAGATAAGCAATTATGGAACAAACGGACGGGAATCGAACCTACACTTATTAGAATCGCTCAATGATAGAGAACAGGAGAATTTTAAGAACTTTTGTTTTTAACGATTCTAATACATCTGTTTTGTTAGCTCAGTGGTAAGAGCAGCTGCCCGGAAAGCGGAACGTCCCGGCTTCAAACTCCGGACGAGACGGTTGTTTTTTCTTCTTGTATTTATGATCTGATTTAGAATCGTTAAAAATAAAAGTTCTTAAAATTCTTCTCCCACAAAACAGGCATTACGACTTTCACAATTCCACAAATCTAAGAAGTTCTCTGTTGCTTGTGGTTAACCAAATTTCTGGCAGGATAAAATTTCATAATGGCGAGCTCTGAAACTGTTTCATCTCAGAAAAGAACATGAGCGTTTTTTTTAAAATAGATATTGACCAAAATCTATTTTCAGAAAATAATAATTTCAGTCATTAGCTACAAAATACGAACATTTCATTTTCAATTTTCTTATGTATACACTCATCAGACGTTTACGTAATTAAGTTTAATTGAGGATAAACTGATTTCAGTATGAAAGGATCCGTAATCTACAGCATCTTGTATAGTCACCTTCATTCACTTTTGTGACTTTTGCCAAACTTCTTAGCCATTAGTTTCTATATTATTAGCAGATGTCTTTCACCGAACTTTCTTCGTTTTTCAAATACACCCTAAATTTTTCTTAAATTATAAATCCCTTCAAAAGTTAGTCCTTACTTTTCGTAGATAAAATCAACAGAGAATCCTTGAACCATTTAGGGAGAATGGGATGAGTGAAATCATTTCTATCCAGTTCGGGTCAGATAGATTAAAATCAGCGAGGCTTTAACAACATTTTAGTTATTCAATGGAGAACGCAGACATTTCAAAATTTCCATAGTTCTGTGATATACACCTACATGCGTTGTTTAATTATATATAATAAAGCAAATTAGAATTAAAACTGTTTGCATCCATTATGAAGAGATTAATACCGGAGAGACAGTGGAGGTAAAATTGAGCACCTTTCATTGCTTGCCATTGAAACGATGAAAATCGCATTAAACTTTCGAGACGAAAACTTTACAATTGACGAGTATAAAAAGATTTAGAAGTGTAATCGTGTTGAGACTCCTACGCAGTGTAGTTTAGATATTGCAGATACATACATATATGCAGTAGTAGAAGTTCAACAAGACCCTAAAATTAATTGCTGGAGGGGGTGTTTACTTATTATCACTTGTGATAGCTATTACCTTATCCCAGGAAAACTTATTAATTTCAAACTTGTTTTTGTTTTTTTTTTACAGTGAATATAGATCTTAATCTCTCCCAAATGCCTCTAACTGCGAGGTAGACATTAGGGCTCTATTTCAACTTTATTATCAGCTCAAAAGTATGACTCACTTTAATGGTAACTGAGAGTTCAAAAGGAGAACTCACTTTAATATGTCTTGGAAGTTGAAAATGTGACTTCTTTTTCAATTACATGAAAATGATAAAATCACGACAAAATGAAGCATCTTTTGGTGGTATAAAATCTTCTTTTAAATACATCCAATATTACTCTTGTTTCATTTTGCTGTTGGATGGGTAAAGCCGTTGCTGATGATTTTCCGGTTGGATAAAGCCAGTGACGTAGCTAGAGCTTTTGTCACCTGGGGCGGTCCTGAATTTGCCGCCCTTTCTAACTTAATCAAAATCAAGAGTGGTTATTAACAATTATTGAACATTAATAAATAAATGGGTAAAACCATTTATTTTATTTTGTTTAAACAGATTGTTCACATAATGATAAAACGTATGTTGATTTATATATGTATTTTTCTTGCATTTTTATTACAAAAGTCTTGAATGATATTCAGGCCTAGCGGGGAATTCGATTCGATCAAATCTACATCGAATCGATTTTTTTCAAGAAGCATTTTCTAATGTTTAACAGAATTGAATCGAAGATTTTCCAAATTCAATAAAAGCCAATTTCCGGATATTTTTGATTGGCGCTGAAGAATATTCGATGTGATTAATTTTATTAGTAACAAATGCTATATGAAAAGCCTTGATTCGATCGAATCTAGATCAAATCGAATTCCCTGGTAGACCTTATTGTCAAAATTTATATTATATGTTAGTTCTCTTTCTATGGCCAGTATCGCTAGTGTTCAGCAACTCCTTAAAAGAGAAAAAAGGAAAAGTGGTTAAGATCTGTCTGCATTAAGATGAATGATACTCACCTTCAATCTGAGACTTCCCACTGCTCCAGGTCAGCTCCATGAGAACAATAATCTTACGCAAACTAGAAATTAAACCATTAATATAATTGATTAGAGAAAAAAAAAGAAATGAATTAAAAATGAATTTATAAGTTAACATAGAAATAAGAATAAAATTGGAATTTATCTGACGCTTGGATTTTTTTTATATATGCACCACATAGGTGTGCATAACATGAACGTACACGAAAGGGTAGTTAAACAGGTTCACTGCAATAAAGAGACTTCCCGCAGGCAGTTCAGGTAAAAATTGAAAATTAAAGGCAGCTGTTGACAGCTGCCACGGCGAATGTAAGGAGCACCTAAACAACTAGATGTTTATCAAATTTCTCTGAACTGATTTAGAAAATACATCATGGAAGGGTTCATGAAGACTTTAGTGGCTAATACTAGTAATGTTCTCGTGGTAAACAAGTAAAAACCACCGAAATAGACGTCAAATGTCAAAATTGAGAATTCTCACATTTTGAGAAAATTCATACTTAAGACATAAATTTCACATGCAAATTATCAAAAAAACCATCGTAAAATAATTAAAAGCACTGCCTACCAATTTTAGAAAAAAAAAACAAAACAAAAAACGAACAACTCGCGGACCGAACATAAACTTAATATATTTATATTTAATAATTTAATTTAAGGGAAAGAGGCAAACTTCTTACTAAAAATTTCACCAATTTCACCACGGAAAGATGCCAAATATTGAGCAAATACTACTCAAGTCAGTTGGGCAGCAATAAGGGGCTTTCGGTAAGCACTGTCTCAGTGAGACAACTAATACAAAACTTTGAGCGCCCATCTCAGTTGTCTCAGTTCAAACCAATTAGCTGATTTGCCAATTTTGACCACAGAAAATGGATAGTAATAAATTGAAGAAACTATTGTTAGTGTATTCAAATGGCTCACTAAACTTTAATTAGCAATTAAAATCACAAAATAACGAAACTGAGTCAACTGAGACAAGAATATTCAGTTTCACTTGTCTCAGTTGCTCAGTGGTTGCGTTCGAATTTTCTAGCTCAATATGGAACTAAGACAGTTCACGGAAAGTGCAGTCTCAGTGAGCCAACTGAGAATATTTCACTTGTCTCACCGAGAATGTGCTTCCCGAAAGCGCCTATAATCTAATAATCAATTTCTGGCAGCAAATTTTATTACACTGGTTATTGCGTTTGCAGCAACAAGCATTGTGGTAGCAATATTTTCTAGTTAATACTTCAAATTAATTATGTCCGTTGAGAATTCAATATTGTTGCGAATTAACTTACAACTATTTAATCGAAAAAGAAAGATATTTCTGAAGGATTATGTTGGCCGAAACTCACCACCAGATTGAGGAAACTTCAACGGCTCTGTTCAGTCCACCTACAAGCATATTATCCCTCGTAGAATCTCCCAGTCAAATCATTAATAATACCTTGATCCCTCGTTTCAGTGCAAAACAATATCTCCTAAGCAGATAAAAGCAAAAACACAAGTAATATTTTTTCCAAGAATATAAAATATGAGGATACTTATCTAATACCGAACTATTACCACCTCCAATACCTCCTGTAAACATCTGGACATCATTCTTCCTAAAAATAAATAATCAAACCCGATCAATAATAAATAAATATACAAAAATAGTACAAACTCACCTATAATCACCACTTATGTCCGTATATTTACATTTTTTTGCAATGTCATTAAATGACATTACGTCAAATCATTTGATTTCTCCTCAGTCATCAAATTCAACAAACGTCGGTAGGGCAACACCGAGAGGCGACAGCTTATAACTGTATGCGGCGGCTATAAAAAGCCGACGAGCCACAGCAAAAAATCATTCTTGGTCCAGAGCTCATCTGGTTTAGAGACTTATCTAAGTATAAGAATATTCCCAACCTCATTATAGAAGATTAATTCTATATTTCAGAGTTTAATATGAAAATTCCTATCATTTCCAATATTCCGTCCCACACCTAAGCAGAAGTTTAATTCTGCGCAGAGATTAATCTGCAATATTCCATTCCACACCTAAGCAGAAGTTTAATTCTGCGCAGAGATTAATCTGCATTAATCTCCTGCCGTTTGTTTTTTATTATTTGAGAACTTTTTTCGCAAATGAAATAAGTTACTATGTATGTATGTATTTTGTTATACGGATTTTATGTTATGTTTTTTTAGTTTTTATGTCTAGATATTATGTAGTTTTTTGCAATAATTATTTAAATGAGCATGAGCAACAATATTATTCGAGTTTTTTTTCATGTTGCATACCATAAGAGTGACCACTTCTCGCTTTCCAAACAAAAAACAACATTGTTTTCGTTTTTGTTTTTCATTCTCGTTAAAACAAGGTACCTATCGATCGTTATTCTTACTGAGAAACGCGAAATGAGATTGATGACAATCATTAAGTAAAAATTATTTCAGATTTCCTGCAGAATATCAACAGAATAGTTTGTCAGACGACAATATTACAATTTTTTTTTAAGAAACGTAAAGATATTCCTACTATTAAAAACTCCCTCATTAAGCTCTTCAAGCAAACCCAGACCCAGAAATTACCAATAATGTTGTGACTTTGGGAATGACCAATAAGAAATTTTGAGTGCGTACATGAAATTGCATTTCTTTAGTAAAAGATACTTTATTTTGAATTTGAATTTCCTTACTTCTTTTTTAGTATTATTATTATTTTTTTTTGTTTTTTTTGTAGAACCATATTAGTTTGCCTATCAGCAAACTACCCTTTAAAAAAAAAAAGTAGTAAACTTTTTATCAAGCAATTTAAGCTTGTTTACGATGTTAATTTTTCCGTGGCGTAAACTTATTAAGTTTTTTGTTTCAATTTCAAACTGGATATAAATTTACTAAATCCTTTATTAACGTAACCTCGAAAAACATCAAAGACGGAAATACTAAATAGAACATAAAAAAATAGAACCTTTAAAAAAAATTGGGTCGAAAAATTAGCTTTTATGTATAATAATGGGAAGTCGATGTGTCTAATTTGTAAAGTTGCAATTCCATATTACACGACATTACAAAGTAAGTCAATCCAAATTTTAATCTTAATATCCACGCAATTCAAAATTGCAAACAAAGAAACTTAAGTCATTGCAGTCGGGACTTCGTAAGCATTAAGGACTCGTGTTTCTTTTAATCGTGAAGACGACAGAGCCAATTAAGCTGATAGTTTGGCATATTGCTTGCGCATAACTGCATAAATTGATCGATCAACTACTAACGATATCCCACCGTACAACTGAACGTTGTATTAGTGAAATTAGAAAAAATTTTGAAAAAAAGGTTATTGATGTGTGATTTGAAAAATTGTACGACATTCAGTTTTTAGCTCTTGACGTCATTCAGTTTTTAGCTCTTGCCCGCTATGTAACTGCAGACTTAAATGTAAAGAAATAAATGTTAGACAACTTGTGGTGTCGATATTAGAAATATACATTTGATAAGTAAGGTACAGCTTTGAAATGTCTCGCGCCTACAATCTTAGGGAGAGCCAGGATCACATTGTATTTTAAGCAACAATCCAGAAAATCCACATTTTATACCTCTTCACTGTATAATTCACCGTGAGCAACTCATAGCGAAGTTTGCTTAAAATACGAAAATGTGTCGAGGATTGTTGTGCAGATTTGAATTTAAATAGAACATATGCCAAAACTCATCATCAATTTCAGATCTTTTTAAAATAGTTACGGTTAAATTATGAATCAGATGAATTATCCAGTGATCTCTTCTTATAAATTGACAATGTTTGCCTTATGTATTTTGTGGATCTCCACAATCTTACGCCTACCATAAAATTTATAAAAGAAAAAGGAAAAAATCCACCCAGAAATAGGAAACGGAACTTGTTTTTATGTTCCTTACCGATATTATGGACCTTTTTAACGGAAAAATGAGTATTTATTTGTCAAAAACTGTTTTTAGTTTTGAAGTTGAACTTCAACGATTTGTGTATGATTTTAAGTCCAAACTAGTTAATAACTATCGACGAAGAAAAGAAGAAAAGTTAAATAAATAAATATTAGGAAAAATTTGAAGATTTTCAAACTTAGGTTTGAAGATTTGCAAAATTTTCAAATCTACATTTGGATATTTTCTGAACCCTTTTATTTGTAATATTATTGAAGATAAATTTCCAAATTCTGAAATTTTTTTTTGAAAAAGCGGTTCGGGAATTGGAGTTACGAGAGATTAAATAGGATCAGGCATTTCAAATGTAGCACAAATCTACTTCTATAATTGAATTTTGGAAACTCGTGCCAGAATCATAATATCCACACATAAAGTAAGCTGATTGCTGTATAATTTCAATACTATGGTGTGGCTCTTTGTAATATATGGTAAACCGGCATGCTGCTCTTATTGACCCTATGCATGCCCACCCCTGATATAGAAGACAAGGTATTCCCATTACGAACCACGTTCCGCCATTTGAACACAATGTAATCTCTCATCTGTCTGTCTTTTCAATAGAAATCTATATACGTTATAGGACGAAACACGTCACAGTTCTAGTACAAAATTTTTAATGAGAATACCTTGTCTTCTATATACCTTGATCTTTGGGTATTCAATTCACCCATCAAATGTAAAATTCTTATGCTTACTGTCAAGTGTTCGAGATTTATTTTGAGGTTACGTTTAGTTGTAATTTAAGTTGCGTGCAGTTTATGCGCACGTACCAAACTGGTTTGGAAGCGTTTGGTCACCACCATTTAAAAGTACCAACCACTTCGGTATGGTTTGTAATTACGCGGAGGAAAAAATCGGTAATTTTGACCGGTTTGGTCTCCGCCTAAATGCGCCCAGTGATTCATGAGGAATTAAGATATTCAGAGTTTTCATTTTTACAAAGCATTTTGTGTTTTTGAAAAGACAGAGTGATAACCAACAGTCCTAATAGAGCATAATCCTACACTATGGCCAATGGTACATGGTAGTTTTTACATGCTCTGGATTAGTAAATTTAATAATTAATAAATTCATCACAGCAACCGCAGCGACCAGCAGGAATTTAAATCCAGTTATTTTTTTTGCATTGGCACCAGAAATTGAATATGCGTTGCATTTGATTTTTCACGTGTCGATAATTGTGAGTTTTTTTGTTTGAATTTTTTTATTCTTCTTATAAATTTTTATAGTAATAAGTAAAGTAGTGAATTGTGACTAGATAAGGCTATGTGATTTAGTTTAAAAAATAGATTTAATTTCTTTTATTTGAATATAATATATTAATCAATAAAGGGAAAGCAAGCCCGCATCCATTGTTTGTTATAAGCCATTCCCTACCGCTACACTATACTATTCATCTCAGATTTTTCAGGGTATAATTAAACCACACTAGGTCAAGTTTGATGAGATGACCAAAGGAATCAGTGAAAGCATTTATTGTATTATTTTGGAGATAATAAACAGAGTTTTCCAATCTATATTTTTTGATAAATATTAAAAGTTCAAGAGGCCCTTCCTTATTTTTCCAACTTCTTGCTTGCTCTTGTACATCAGGTAGACGTAAAATTCTAGATCATTTTCCTTTCAATATGAAACTGTTCCTCGTCAATGTTAACAAACTTATTTACTTGACATTCAAAATTTTCATTTAAAAGATTAGATGGTATTAGGCACGCATTTTACGCTGCAAGGACTTGTAGTTGCTCAAACCATACTTTTATTTTCTCGATAATTCTATCCAATGACAAAAACATTTCTCTTTGTATTTCTTCTTATAAAGATAGCCCCACGTCTCACGTGGGGTGTCTGTTTGTCCAATGAAATATATTTGTAATGAATTCAGTTTTAAATTACATTTATAGGTAAGTATTTAATTTCTTTCTTTGTCGATATTATTGCGCATCATTAATTTTCGAAAGGACGGATTCCTATAAATGGAGGTAGCGCAGACAAAAAAAAAAGATTGCATTGAATTGAGTAATATTCCAGCGTCTGATTTCATTTTAATATTTTCTTCCTCAGATGACAATTTTCCAAAGCGCTGAAAATGTTTAATAAATGTTTTTTTACAACAGTCATCGCATCTCTTCTTGTGTTTCAACGAGTTTCAACATTGCGCATAACATTTTGACCAATGATAGAAACTATCAAATTTTAGAAAAATCAATCAAATTTTGAAGAAAAAAAATTTAATCAAATTTAGCAAAAAAATCAGAGTTTGCAAAATTTGACTGAAAATAACTCCAGTTGACCACAAAAGTAAATGAAAAATCTACCGAAATATTTTCTGTAAACTCCTAAGAAGAAATGAATGTTTATTGCTCGTCTCATTGCTCACTAAATTGAAATACAGGGGTAGACTAGTCAAAATTTACCAAATTCACTAATAAAATTAATTTAATTAATTTAAATTACTCCAGCAGTCAAAATGACTGCTTTTGGGCAATATACATAGGTATAACAACAACATCAACACTTTTTTCAAAATTAAATACTTATTACAATAAATGATTCTGTGGATTATAACAGTATTGTTCAGTCCTCACATATATGTCATAGATATGTAAGATCCTACGATGAATTTCCTACTATCAAGATCTTTACAAAGCTAGAGGCAGCAATACTCCCTCGATGCTTAATATACCTAAAATATAAAGAGTAAGACACAAATTATTACTCAAATCAAATTATATAAAAAAATAATACAACACTTATCTAATTAAAGCGTCTTGAACTTAGCAGATCCCTTAAAAAAATGTCTAATCCGACCACAATTTCACGCTGCATAAAAAGCTGCCACCATTTGATCTAAAAAGAGAAAATAATCAAAAAATCAACTAATAAATGATCACAAAATTATCCATGTATACTTACCTCCGTATATTTACAAGTTTGTAATGCCATCAAATGACATTACGTCAGCCAGCTGGTTTCGGCTCAAATACAAATCATGCAAACGTCGCTAGGGCAACACCAAGAGGCGAAAAAGTCATAACCGACGAAATTCAGTAGATAGCACCATTCTTTTGGCAGAGTTGATCTGTATCAGAGATGATCTGAGTTATAAAGAATCGGGTTTCCTACCTTTCTCACAGAAGATAGTTATGATCAGGGATAACCTGAGCTTCCTATGCTTTTATACAGAAGATAATTCTGGTCAAGGATAACCTGAGCGTCCTATTTTTTCTGTAGAAGCAATTTGCTACCTTCGTGCTGTCACGCACTAGCACCGAGTATTTTGCTACCCTTGTGCTTTCACGTACTAGAACCGAGCAGTTTGCTACGCTTGCGCTGTCATGCACAAGTACCGAGTAGTTTGCTACCTTCGTGCTGTCACACACTAGAACTGAGCATTACGCTACCCTTGTGCTGTCACACGCCGGCAAAGGGCTTTTTGTCTTACCTTTCTGTTTTCTACGCAGTGTTATTAATATCAATCGAAATTTATTTTGTTGACAGATGCTTAATTCTGTTCTTCTTCTTCTTTTTCAGAATTAAAGGAAGCAAGAAGGCGCAACATTCCTGAATTTTAATTTGGAATTTGAATTTGTTTTTATTTTTTATCTGCTTGAAGTTTTTACTGAATTGTATAGTAGTTTGTAGGTTAACGTTTTTTTCTGAATTTTGTTATATTGAATTTTGTGATATTTGGTTATGCAAATTGAATTGAATTTTAATAAATTTTATATTTGAAATATCAACTAAATTGTCCTTTATACCGGCTCCCCCATCCCTCACGGATGATACTAGATCTCACAATTATTATGCTATTAATTTAATTTTTAAATAATTTAGACAGAAATATAAAAATGCCGCGCCAAAATATGTGACGCCCCCCCCCCCTTAGATACGCTACTGGATAAAGCCCATTGGCGTAACTAGGCATTTTTTCTGAAGTGGTCCAGGTCCCCCACCTTTCGTACATACGTTTTAACAAACATTTTGTTTGCGAAGTATACCAGCTCATGAGTATTCCCAGCTTTTGAACGAAATTTTTTATACATTGCTCTGAGCACTTACAAAATGTTGATATAATGCCTAGAGTCAATGAATAGATTGAAAAATCCATAAAGTTTCTAAAGTTACAGAGAGTTTATAAGTTACAGAACCCACAAGAAACATATTCAAAATTCTAGAACATAATTTCTTTTGAGATATGGCAGTCTTTGTCGCGGTTGCGATGATAAGGTCAGAAGAACAACGAACAGTTTTGAATTGTTTCCCATTCGTTTTTGTAATTTTCGTGGAATGTTATTGCGCACCGGAAACTGAAAAGCATGGTATATCGCTTATGAGTTAGTATGATTCATCAGCATTCAACCAATTTTTGAGTCAACGTTCGGCGATCGGGAAATATTTATTGCTTATCGAAACCAACGGCGTCGAGCATTTCCAAAATAGTTTTAGTCGAACATTTAAATTATTGTGAAAATAGATTAGTAGATAATGTATTTGGCGAATTGGGTGAAAGTGCATTTATTTTCTTTACTCCCAATGAACCCAAGCGACACTCATCCAAACATCCAACGGGATTTAAATTTTTCTTAAATCATGGGAAGTAATTGAAAAATAAAATAAAATTTGCACGATTTTAAAAGAAAAATAAAAGAAAGTGGTGTCGTTTAATTAACTTTTGTTTTCCGCATTCCCTCCTGTGCTTCTCTCACGTATTAAGGAAAATAAATCAGAGCTCTCCTCTCAAGTTCCATACACGAAACTGGTATGATAGTGACGCACTGCCTAATGCCCAGTATTTATTCGAACTACCAGTACCAGCACCCATATCTACTTCAAATCCGTTCCGGTACTGGGACTTAAAAATGTTCAAGTACAAGTCCAGGTAGTGGTATTGATACTTATAAGGTTCAAGTTCTTTTGAAACTCAAATCAGAAATTTGGAAAAAACTGTAGCGAGTTAAATAACTGGGTGAGGTTTTCATTTACGAAATATCATAAAATATCGTATAAGTTTTGGCTGTTTTAATTTCTACATAATTTTGGAAGTTGTTCATTCAGTATTTGAGTTTGCCTTTAGCAAAATAAATGTCACATCAGATTATGATTGCCTTTGTGTAGCATTTAAAAGACCTGCAAATAAAAATCAACGCTGTACGGAGGAAGAGAGAGGATTGTGGCACTTGATTGCCAACCTTCTCAAAAAAGGATATCGATTCAGCAGGTCTATTTCTGTCCTACAGTTATTCTTATATTGCGCTTATTTTCTTTCTATTTTACTGAAGGCGGTAAGATTTCTTGAGGCACTGTCGACATGCGCATAATCTCTATTATTAGAAGGTGTATTTAAATTATTTACAAAAGCTGAAGTACTTCGCTGTATGGCGGCATTTGTAGTAAGTACGTTAAGTACCAGTACTTGAACATTTTTTGAGTACAAGTACCGGGACTTGTATTTGTACTTAAAAGAATTTTAAGTTAAGGTCATGGTACTGGTACAAATACTTAAGTACTTCACAGTTCTGAAGTTAGATACACATTTTAGAACAATTATTTACGTTTTTATTAAGCATTAATAAAGAGATAGTTAAAGTCTGTATACGCTTTAGTTTACGAGTTTGTTTGTTTTTTATTATCTCATTTTTAATGCTTATCAGTGCCATGTTCGAAAATCTCTCTGATGAAGCAGTTGCTTTTAATCAAGTTTTAACTAGATGGAAAAGCTTCGTTCGCAGCCGGCCGAGCTGACAGGAAGACTCAGAACTACTTGCAGCTACTTGAATAAATTTGGGCAGAAGTTTTAATAATTTCTGTTTTCAGTCTTTCCTAATTTACTACAATGCTCTTGTTTTGGACCATATTATTTATTATTTTTGATTCAGCCTGTAAGGTCGAAATATCTACATTGAAAACATTTAACTATTTTTAAAGTTAGTGATAATGCTCTCCATCACTTGGTTGTAAATATGTATCTTCCAATATTCGGGAGGTCTTGTATTTGATGGCAAGTCTACTAAATTACTTTTACCTATAGAGTGGACTTTATCAGAAAGTCTTTCGCTCTCTCCGGTTGCCTTCTTCTGTTGTCGAGGAGGTTCTAGACCTATTTAATATTTTTGTGTGAATTTCTTGGTTTCTCGAAGTATTTCTTATCTAATAATATGGTTTTATTGCATAATGTAACGTAATAAGAATATTATTGAAGTTTTTAATTGCGTAGTAAATATTTGTTCCTTATAAATATAATCGCCTTATTACTGAATCCGTTGGGATTAGAATCGAAAATGCTTAAAAAGGCTTTTTTTCCGGTAAATTAAATAATGTTTTACGAAATTTTCAAAATTTTATTGATATCAAAGGTTATCAATTAAAATTTCCGAACAAACTGTCAAAATAGTTCTGCGTGATTTCTCCTACGGATCACGCCTCTGTCAAAATTCAGTGGAATCAGAGCAATCTCAGAATATTTTTAAAAATTTAAAAACGATTTTAATAGGTTTTCTAGATGAAAAGAACTTGTTAATGCCTTTTCGATTCCGATCCGAACGGATTCAATTTAATCAGGCTTAATTGTACGAATTAATGAATGTTTATTGGAAATTTCAAAATTTCCTGCGGGGCCCACTACGTATTCTGGGGGGAACGGAGACCTTGGACCCTACCTAGTTACGCCAATATTAAAGCCGTTGCTGGTACTACTGTATAACATCTCAAATAAACAATCTAATTTTGTTTTTAATCAAATGTAGAACAACTAAAAACTAACGCTTGTCTCCATTTATGTAACATTTACATGAATAAATATTTGTTATTGATTCCAATTTATCACTTCTACCCACTCAATAGGTACAACTTTCATTACTAGATCTCTAAATCTACTCCTAACTTTGAATTGAATCCCAATAAATCCCAATAAAATTTTGTTCAGAAACAACGACAAGTGTTTTATTTACACTGCACAGATTTTAATTGCTAATTAGTACAGCACTCCAATTAACGCCCCGACACGTGTTTAAAAGCCACTAAAAACGTCCGCTAATTGACAAAATTTTTGTGTTTATATTCATTTGGATAAAAATTACAATTTCGCCATGTGTAATGAAATCAGTATTCGGCTTTCGTGTAAAATCTCATATAACTGCTATAAACTTACTTCATAGAGAGAGAAAAATTAGCATATTATGATACGCCTACAACCATTAACGAAATCAAATTAACAATAGCTGGAGGAGAAATATGAATGGAGGACATAACTAGACTTAAATCTCACTAAAATACAATAAGGATCCAATTAATTTCGCTTACTATAAATAAGTACATGGAATCCTTTTTGTGATATGACTTTTCCTCCTACTCAATGTATGTACCTACTCGAAAAGTAATGAGCAACATTGGGATGCCAGGGTCGTCGGGTTGTTAATCAAGAGCTGTATACACTACACCCACATAATAATTTTTACAAAAAAAAAAAAAAAAAAACTTTCTAATGTAGTTCGTTTGGGTTTTGGGTTGAATAGAAAACTCGATACCATGTACAATGTAGTATCGTCCTTTTACGTACGTTGTTAAAATAGGAACATATCGAACGGTGACTCCTTGGGTTGATGGTAATTTAATACACACATTTCCAGTAACTAATGAAACTTATAACCTTTGTTCGAAAAGTTTTCCTTGAATAAAAATTCCGAGTGGGTATTTAATGTATATATAAGTGAATCTTGGTAATTAAACTATATTTTATGTACATTAGCCATATTTTTTAATGTTTTATGTAGTGATGGGCGTAATTAAAGAATTGAGTTAGTAACCTCGAAATCTGACGAATCTTTTCCAGGTAGGGTCCAAATAAAGTGGCATCACGCGGAAGTCTTATCGAAGTTGGCGCAGACTTTCAGCAACATAAGCATTGGCTCTCAGGTTGACTGATGAACATGACTATCAAGTTCATCTGCTTTTAACTCGGACATGAATTTGTCTGTCTGTATATTTATTTATATATTTCTTTTTTACTATTTTCGACACTCTCGTAGACCCACTTTTCGTCATCACGAGCTGAAATTTGGCACGCAGGTTCATGTCGCGTGACAATTGAATCTAACTCCATGGAAAACCCGGAAAAGCGGGAAAATCATCGGAAAAATTTTCATCGATATGATTAGTGATAAATCTCTTTCAGGAAAAATGCAGAATTTCCCAATTTTTCTGGAAATTTTTTCCGACTTTTCCGGAAAATTTTCCGACAAAAAAGTTTTATAAGCTATGCGGAATAATTTTTTCTTCCGTCCTACTGGCATCAATACTTTCTCTTGAACAATCATGAAAACTTGCATAAAAAATCGAGGAAAATTCATGTATATTTTTAAAAAAATTTCATAGTAATAGGAAAAGTCTGTGGAAAACATGGAAAATCGGGAAAATTCGGATCGGCACCAAACATGACTCAAAATGTCGGTAATGATAAGCTGAACAAAAACTTCCAGGCAACCACGGTGCTGATTTCCAATCATCTCATCGTAAGTCGTAACTGCCTTCAAAATTTCAAATTTTTCGAAACCTTGGTAAACCGTAGTCCGAATTATCGAAACTGTTCGGATTGTGCTCGAAGTACGGTCAGTCGATTGGAAACTCTCGAGTCGTATGGACGCAAAAAAATTTCACTGCGAATATTCACAAATTGACTCAAAATAAGGAAGAAAGAAAGAAATATAAGGATAAATATAAGAAAAATTAAAGGAAAATGGAAAATTAAAAGGAAAACGGAAAATTAAAAAGAAAGTAAGAAACTAAAATTAAATTAGAATTAAGTAAAAATATAATTAAGTTCGGTTAAATTGATATTAGAAAAATAAGAAGTAAAGTTACACGAATAAAGAAACTCTGAAATGGCTCGAAAAGAAACACCAACGCAACGTGAGCGACGCGACGTTTAAATAAATACAAGAAAAGCAATCAGAAAAGAAAAATTGCTGAAATTTCTCCTCTTTTCAGCCGTCATAAAATTGTTTTAAAATATTTCCATGCAGCACGTAATAACAATTTAGTTAACGTGAAAAAGGCAGAAAATAAAGTAAGTAAAAAACGAGTTTTCAAACAAAACTGAGGCCAAGCCGCATGAAAAAGTAGAAAATAAACTTTTTTCACACACAGAGGTGGACTCAGATTTTATTCGGTGACAATCACCGATATATTTCAGTATGATCAATCAGAGGTAATAAGTGATTTGGTTCATGAAGAGAAAGAATATTCAAGAGAAATGTCCCAATCAAAAAATCTGAGTCCACCTCTGTGAGTGAAAGTTTATTTTCTACTTTTTCATGCGGCTTGGCCTCAGTTTTGTTTGAAAACTCGTTTTTTATTTATTTTATTCGTTACTAAAAAAAGTATACTTCCCAATCCTCAGTGATTCCAAGGCTGTCATTCCAAATCTTAGCTGCGTCCTAAGTCTCGACTTTCGTCCAGGGCGGATCCAGTATTCTTTTGGAAGGACGGGGGGGGGGGGGGGGGCAACTTTGGTTTAAAAATGGTATAAGCTGGAAGCAGATCAAACGTTTGGAGACACTCGCTACCACTCGCAAATGTCAAATGCACCAAATTTATCATTTAAAAGATACCTGTCGAACAGATAATGGCTACCACTCGGAACGACGAAAGTTGCTCAACGTTCAACTTTTACCACTCCCGAAAGTCAAATGAGGCGTTAAATTATTTATTTTGTTTTCGGTTGTAAATAATTTAATAATTTAATAAATTTTAGTTAGTAAAATTACGGAAACACATTTTGTTCAAATGGACGAATTCATCATAAATTGTACCTTTGCAGGAAACTACTAAAATCAAAAAAGTTTGATTTTTTTTTATATTATTAAGGCAAGTTCAGGAGATACCTTATGATGCAAAGCACAGAATGACAGGAAGGAGATAGGGAAAGGATTAGGGAACGTGGTAGACTCTTCAACATTCGCACAGTTCGGGATTAAAAAGCATCACGGAATTTTACTGTATGGCCGAAAGTAATTTTATGGGTATAAAGAAGTGCGCGACTTGCAATGCGTAGTATTGCGGGCTGGAATAATCCTACAAGGGATTAGACTAGATATTGCGTCGCAACATTGACCATGCATATAGTGATAAAGGAGTGAAACACATCCATTCTTGCGGCGGTATTCGAGTGAGTCGATATGACAAATTATTGCCACATCGCCAGTGAGCTTGAAGGCTCTTTCTGGACAACAATGAAGGTAAGACTGTGCGACAAGCTCCGTCCCAGATATGGAAATTGTATTAAATTCTAGGTCTGGTGTAGGACTTATAGAGGAGCGCTAGATTTCATGATTTCTTACATCTTTTCAGAAATCCAGAACATTTCGATGCTTCTTTCGCAATAGAGAAGATTGATCTGTCAAGCTTAACCTATTGGACATTTTAATGCCAAGAATGGATAATGATGGTGTATCGTAAATCAGTGCTCCATCAAAAGAAATGGCAGTGAAAAGTTATGACCTTGTTTCAAAAAGATGAGACAGCTTTGGGATATAGATGACTTGAACTCGATGCGAATCGCTTTATTCCAAGCGAGGATATGATAAAGGTCGTTATTCAATGATTTAATCATGGAGTTCCCCAGAGTGTCAGAGGAGTAAGCGAAATTAAGGTTAGGAAAAACTGTAGATGGAATTAAAAGTAAGGAAAAGCAGAACATTAATTAAAATTAAGACGAGAGATGCAGAGATAACAGAGCCTGGGGTATATCGGTATTTATAAAGTGAAGTTCTGGTGAAACTCCATCTACATAGTACAACCTGTATTATGCGATCAACTAAAATACTTTCAATCTATGATAGAAGAGGAGAGAAGAGGCCAAGTGCTTCAAGTTTAACTAAATGGGCTGGATGCCAGATCTATAGGGTGTTCCAGTGTAGGTGATCCATAGAGAAGGAGGTGATAGTACTCACCTTGGCAAACAAAAAATTGAACGGTGAAGGGGGTAAGACGCGTGGTTTCGGCGGTAAGGGGGAATTAAGATTTTTAGTGGTGTTTCCAGTATGCACCCTGTAAATTTCTTGGTATACACTCTATCAAGGCGAGATTCATCTCAAATGATAGCAAACCGTCTAAGCTTTAAAACGAATGCACAACCAGCCTTCATGTCGTTTTCCTTTAATTTGACTATGCCCATGTACCTACCTAAATAGAACCGTTTTTGAGATATTCCCGTTTCTATGATTCATAATTTCATGAATTTTGCTAATTATGCGTGAATTACATAAAATCAGGCGCGATTACCTTCAGTAGCAAAATCAACAAAATTATGAATTATAGAAACGGGAATATCTCAAAAACGGTTTTATTTAGGTAGGCACATCTGCATAGTCAAATTAAAGGTAACATTTCTAAATCTTGTAAATAAACTGTATAGTTATCATGCATTTTGGCGGGAAAATCGTTTCAAATATCTAGAGCAACGATTTTGTTATCAGCAAAATTGTGAAGAATATACAGTTTGAATTTTCCATAAGAAAAGTCTCCAGAAGAGCGTCCAGTCCGGAAGCCATAGTGGCGATCATTGATGAGTTGCTTGCTTTCTAGATACTTCATTAATTTGGAGTTAATTATAAATTCAAAAAACTTTGGAAAAACCGAAGTGATTGCAGTTTGTCGATAATAGGCTTATCGTAAGCTAGTTTTCAACCAGTTGGAAATTTTCTTGTCGAATAAGACGACAAGTGCAATAGTTTGTGCAAAGGTTTAGCCAAGGATGAGCCACAGCTTTTAATTAACAGGGTTGAGAAACCATTAGGACCTACGGCTTTGAAGATGTTGATCCCTTCAGGAACTTGAACACATCTCTCTTACGGATGTGTATTGGCCCTTATATAGAGAATTTGAAGCGAATCTACCAGTCAAAATAATAGCTTGATTCAGGGAGTTTACAGCCAGCCATTATAGAGTTACTGCTGAAGTTATTCCTGATGGTTTTGACCAGAATCCTTTGCTGCCTTTCCGGCTTGCCAAGATTCTTTGTCTCACACTCTAGTCAAAAAGAAATTTTTCTCTCTTGATAATGGACTTACAGGTGTTCCGTGCAGTCTTTTAGACTTGTTTCAGTTCTGGACATGGATGCAGTTGATAGACGCGAAAAACAGACTCTTTCGCTTTTATTACTTGGTTGAACTAATCGTTAAACTAAGAGCGATTTTATTGTTTTTGAAACCTGCTGTAAGAATAACGAATGTATACTTACATGCCAAGACTAGGTATGTCTCTAAGTTGTAATGTGCATTCATCACATGCATTCCACTCTCAATCAGCATTTAAATTCTTTTTTATTTAATGTTTTAGCAAAATATTGTACTATTTCATTTTATAAAATAGTAAAGATTTTCTTCCAAAATAAATGCTTTAAATGTAATAACTCAATACAACAATATACAAAGATTTGTTTGCCATTGTGTAGTTTCGTTGAATTTCTCCAATTAAGAGTTGGAATTGTTTCTTTAAATATTTGCTTTGAACCGCCGATAATATTCTAACGAGCCATCTTTACATCGAAGACTCATCAACAAAACTTTGGCAGCTGTTTTCAATTAAAGCAAATCTTCCATCGCTTTTACACGAATAAGCTCTGCTTTAAATTGAACGTTTCCAGAAATTTTTATGTTTTTTACTAAAAGTGCAGTATAAAAATTCAGAACATCTACTGTAAGTTTTTTCAGGGGGGGGGCACCGCGCCCGCTAGCTGGATTCGCGACTGCTTTCGTCCCATCCGCTGGAACTGGTCAGGAAATTTTAGCCATCTTGATCTTACCCCATACTTTGTTGGATATTTCGAATAATAAAAATCTCGCCCCGCAAATATTCTACTATGGTCAACATGCTGCATTAATTTTTTTGCAACATTTGATAACACACCACACGCTTCTCCTCCACTTACAAAGGGCGTGAATTACAACAAAATTTCTTATACGGCTGACCTCTGTATCTAGTTTCCTGTGGACTTTAATTAGCTTATTCTCAGCAGCACAAAAATATATACTTTAGGGAAGCGCAGAATAGAAACATTGGGCGGATGTCAAATATTTGTAAGGATTTCCCGTGAGCTGAGGCATAAACCTAAAGAACACCTCAGGCAACAACCATACATTATTATGCGCATTTTCTAATAAGTGACAGGAACCAGCGCCATTATTGGGATAGCTACTGCGAGCTTATCACTTCAAAAACGATTTAAGCAACTGAAGTATGTATGTAGATCGTTCCTCGGATGAGGACTGATAAATGAAATTGAGAAAACCTGGGCAGAAGTAAAAATAAATGGCCCAAAACATAATCAGGTGAAGGGGCTATGTGGAAGCCTTATGCTTCCAAAAGGGGTGAAGAAGAAAGAAAGTAAACAAAAATATCACCTGATTACTGAAAACAATGAATGTTCGAAGAGATTAGGTTCTACTAATTCGTCTACTAATTTTTTTTCCTTGTTATTTAATACGAATGACAAATGATAACTGCCTCTCACTAATGATGGAGCTAGTGCGACTGTTCGCTTTCTTGAATCTCACAATGGGAGTACACACTTGGAACGTCACCACTGTCTTCTAGCCTAAAGTCTTCGCCATCATAATGGACGCGCGTTGATATAGAGATCAAGGGAAAGGACATTGATATCCTTTGGGATAGTTAGGCAGCCTTGATGGCTCTGAGCTCCCCTCGGATAACATCTAAGTTACTGGGGGGACTGTAGATTGTCCGTAGATAAGCTGTGTATCCATAACAATGTGTATCTTCAGTGGGATCCTGGACATATGTCGATCATGGGGAATGAAAGCGCTTACCTTCTAATCAAATCTGGCTCTGGTTCTCAGTTACTTGTACCAAAACCCGTCGTATGTTTTGCTACCTCGGCTATCGGGTCTCTTATCAAAGCGGCTCTTAGTATGTAACATCATCAGAGATGGGCGAACCTGAGCACTTGCAGATGCGCACAACTTTTTCTTGTTGGGTCCAATAGGAATTTCTCTGATTTTCTCTCGGAGGAAACAATGTTGAACTGGGGTTTGAATCAACACTGGTCACAGATCGCTGCACGCTCATCTAACAAGGATGAAAGTTGTTAGCAGCCTTGAGGGTTTGTCTTGCCTGGAAGGAGCCTGAGACAACCGAACACGTTCTGTGTGTTTGTCAAGCCTACGCCTGGAGCATGTTGGATTCATATCGAGGAGGGCAGACCCAAGCGTTTGTTTTTGCCATCCTATCTGTGGATGAGCTGAAAAATTTACTTCACCAAGACCTGCTGCGCTTCATGAAGAGGACTGGAAGGCTTTGGCGAAAGGGTTTTAGCAGGTTAGCACAATGGCCACCTGACTAAAAGGAAATAAAAATGCTATCCGCAGATCTACCGTTAGTTACGATTATAATGTCATTCGTAGCCTTACGTGAAAAAGTTTCAAGAATTGAAAAGTAGTGTTCGTCTACTATAAGATAGGAAAACAGGGGAATAGTACAGCACCATTGGAGCAGTCTCTGATGACAATACATCCAAGTGTCAGGAACGTTCGTAACATGTTTATCCTATTTCACCATCGGTCTACCAACGACAGTTTGTCTCCTCTAGATCTCTTCTTTAAGTAGCATTTGCCAAAAGATGTGCTTTAAAAACTCCCTCTATTTAAATAAAGATCCGTGGACACAGATTAACTCTGGTTACGGTGACCGAAACGTTATATAGACTTAGTCACCCGTACTGTCTTTAATAAAGGTCAGTAAAGTAAATCACTGATCTAAATCAATATTCTTAAGCCTGAAGAGTCCAACTAAAGGAGTACTGTAGTCGTAGATTTTCACCCATATTAAAGCGTATAAATAAATAACCCGAAAAGGTACTTTAACCTAACTAATAATCCTGTTGAAGATATTTTATATAGTTTTTTTTTCAGCAGAAATGATGCCAAGCTAATTGACCTGCATGATTTAGAGAGAGTATAAGCCAGAATCTCCTAGAACTAACTGCACCGAAAATAGTATCAGTATGTATGCAGAATAGATTTCGACTCTGCCATTAGACTTGAACTCTTGAAAGAAAGAAATGGCATCCTTTCCCTTCTTTAAAATTACTGTAACCATATGTCAGTTCGCTTAAGAATGTTAACCAGACCATGAACTCCGTCGATAATCTCTTTCCCAATTTTGTCTTGCAAACTGCTCCATCCAAGTTTGACTCAATAAAATCCAGTGAAAAATTGAACCACAAAATTTCTACAAAATATCGCCGAACTGTTCATTGACCTCAAATATAACATAAAAAAATACAAACATTTGTTATCAGCTATTGCAGCACTTGACTGAAATGATAGCTTTTATAACAAACATTAAAACCTTAGAAAAACCCTTTTTATGCTTAAATGTGAATTATTAGCAATGAAAACAGCATCATAACTGTTGCTTCGTGTCTCATAAAACTGCCACACTCAATTTTTTTATGTTAAAACATCACGTAAACATCAACCATCTACACGGAGAAATAAATCATCACCTATACATATGTACTACTACATACATGACTCAAAAAAGTATTTAAGGAAATGTACTTACACCTTTCCATTATTCGCAAAAAGAAAACAGTTCTTCATATCAGTATACAACAGCGGAACCATATGGTCTATTGGAAATCCGGGGCTTATGAATGATTTATCATCGTATAATTGTCTGGCGACTTCTCCTGCTGTGATTAATCTACGTCGATAATTATCAGGAAACAATTAGTGGAGTTAAGCTATCATGGGTGCTTTATTATGTCTGACGTAGTAACGTGCCATTGTAGTGATTTATGAGGTTTAATTATCTTCATACACCTGAAATTAGCGATAAAACAGATAAACAGAATATTATGACCTGAGCTGAGAGTTTATGTAGGTACAGTTTTCCAGTTCAAGAAATAAGCATATTCGGATTGAGTAAAAGATTAAAGATTAAATCGTTTTTCTATTTAATTTTTTATGGGACTAAGTTTAACTAACGGAACTTATGATTTTGGTGATGGAAATGTTATCCATATTCTTCTATGAATAGTAGAATTCCATTTAAAAGAATGCCCCGATTTCTTGCCCAGACATTTCGAGGACTCGTTATTTTTTCTGTATGAATGAAAAGTGCGAAATTTTTTATAGGAATTTCATTGAGCTCAGAGGCACCTAATCCTTAATAACTTGACAGTAAATCGAGTTGGAGATATTTAATTCGAACAAGTAAAAAAGCAAGAATTGGTCCAACAATGGGAGGGGAGCAGGGACTCGCCATCATCGATTTCGTCCAAAGTCACAGTAAATATAGGGTTTGACTAGAAATGAAAGTGATACAAGTGGCAGCTCCAGATGATCAAGCGAAACTGAAATAATGCATAATGTACGGTATGTCAGGGTTTTGTAGGCTTACCTACCATTTGGAAAATGCTCAAATTTGCAAATCTTCGAGGGAGTTGTCGCGGGTTAATTTCAACAGGATCTGAACGAAAGCACTAAATTCATTCGGGTGAAATGTCAGCGACAGAGAAGGTATGTTGATTGCCAGTTCTGTAAGTACCATTTCCGTGACTTTTCAGAGAGCAACCGATGTTCCTAAGATTTTGTGTAGATAGTGGTTTGATAAAAGCGCATCAATAAAAAACTAAAAAATCGAATTAATCGATAAGTCATAGAACAATATTTTGAAATGAATTTTTCAGACAGAAATCTTCGCAGTCGTAAATGAAATTTCGCAACATAATTGGAAGGGCAGGGAAAATGTACTCAAAAAATCAAAAACGAATCAAAAAATAATTAGCAAAAGAATTTTGCAAATCGTATAAAACTTACTGCACCTCCCTCAGAACATCCGAATTCGGGAAATGAGAATTTTAGGTATGAATGACCTTTTGGCATTGAATTTATCATTTGATTTTGACGGACGGTTAACTGCAGGAATAGGCCTAGCCACATTTGTCAGCCACTTTTTTAATTATATGTAAAATCATGATGAACAATCTCACCGACATAAAAGGTGTCCAGAATAAAAAGTCGTTATACAATTCAGTTTGCCGAAATGTAAAAAAACTGACCAATCGCGTTGATTTATCTTCCATTTTATTTTCTTCCCCACCCTTGTTACTATAAATATATTCCTCACTCAGTGACAACATGGTTTAAAAATAGTATGTGTGTGCTGAAAATTGAACAAAAGTTTGAAGACACTCGCCACCACTCGCAAATGTCAAATACGCAAAATTTATTTATTTAAAAGATACGAGTCGAGCAAATTAGCAAGTGGTTACCACTCGCAACGAAGAAAGTTGCTCAACGCTCTCCGCCACTCTCGAAAGTCAAAGGAGATGTTAGATTTTTCATTTTGTTTTGGTTTGTAAATGGTGGAAGTATAAAACTCCCCAAACATCCATTTTGGTTACTAAAACTACCACTACAACTCATCATAAATTGTATCTTTGTAAAATGCGGGAATTAAAAATTGACATTTATTTAAAATAGCAGTCACAGAATAGATGCAATACATACCTTGTACGTATATACCTTCGTCAGCAAGTTAAGAAAGTGTGACCTCTTTTGTTTTTTAAATTATTAAGCCAAGCTCAGGAGATATCCTTTGAACTATAATTCAAAGCACAGCATGTCAAGAAGGTGATAAAGAAAGCAATTGGGTAATATGAGGAGGGTGGCGAAGGTACTGATGTATGTCACCCTTAAACTTTCGCAGATTGCATGCCGGAGAAAAGACAGAAGATTGGAGACTGTTCCACGTTCGCACACGACTGAAAGCATTTTGAAGGATAAAAGGATGTGCGCGGCTTGCAGTGCGGGTATTACAGGAATCAGGGATCAGACTAGATATTTCATCAGAACATTGACCATGCATGTACAAATATAAGAACGAAAGGCAACCAACATTGCGGTAGTGCTCGTGTAAGTCCATATGACAAGTTTTTGCCACATCTCCAGAGGGTCTCTTTTTGACAATATCCAACGAAGCTACGGCTCTACGACCAGCCCCGGGCTACATATGGAAATTTTATTCCATTCTAGGTCTGATGCAGGACTTGTAGAGGAGCGCTAGAATCGATGGGCCATCCCAGACGAGTATTCTTGATGCAGTATGCAACCGGTTTTCTAGAGAAGAGGTAAAAGAAGCAGAGAGAAATCTCTACAATTGTGCTGCATTTTGGAGAGAAATTTTCCATCAAAAATCAAACAGTTGTGCCGCACTAATACAACCACAACAAAATATTTCTTGTTTATAGGGGTCCGAAAATTCACGTCCTAATTTTCAAGTCGAAATGAAATAATGCACGCACACATTCAGTTCGCTATTCCTACATGAATGAAAGCCTGCAGCAACAATACTCGTCTGGAGGCGACTACGCTGTTTTTAAACCGGTATGCATACTGCATCAAGACTTCTCGTCTGGGATGGCCCGATGGGCTGAAATATTTCTTACATCTTTTCAGAAATCGAAGATATTTCGTTGCTTATTTGGCAACAGAGAAGTTGTGATCTGTTTAGCTTAACTTACTGCAAATATTAATGTCAAGAATTCAATAAGACGGTTTATCGTTAAGTAGTGCTCCATCAAAAGAAACGGGAGTGGAAAAATTATGATCTTGTTTTAAAGAGATGGGACAGCTTTGGAACTTAGATGTATTGAATTAGATGCGATTCGGTTTGCCCCAAGCGAGGATATAATCACGGTGGTTATTCACGGATCTAATCATGCAATCTAGTTTTTGACAGATGTGACATTTCCTCTGTAATTCCCAAGGGTGTCAAGGGAGTAAGAGAAACCAAGGGTACTGTCATCGGCAAAACAATGGATAGGATTGAAAGTAAGGGAAAGCAGATCATTAATAAAAATTGAGAAGAGAGATGGAGAGATAGCAGAGCCCTGAGGTACCCCGGCATTTATTGGCTGAGATTAAAATGTAACGCCATCTAATATAATCCGTATTAATCAACCAGATAAATCACTTCACATTCATAATATAAGAGGACAAGGGAGGCCAAGTGCTTTAAGTTGGTCAAAAGGGCTGAACTCAAGACACTGTGATAGACCTTTGAAATATCTCGGCCAACGATTTTGAACTCACGAAAATTGAGAAGACTAAGTCTTCAACGTTCCATAAGAAAAGTCAGAAAAAGAAAAGCCATATCGGCCATCGTTGTGAGTTCGATTAGTTTCTAGATATTTCATTAATTTGGAGTTAATAATAGATTCGAAAACCTTTTTAAGAATCGAAGTGATTGGAATTGGTAGATAATTTGAGGGATCACTAGCCTTTATTTTCTTGGGAATAGGCTGAACGTGAGGTAGTTTCTAATCTAATCAAAATTAGGCGGGGCGTTTCCATGTCCAACAAGGTGTCATCAATTAGACATGTCAAGGAGGTAAATCCCAAAAGCATTTTAAGTGCAATTTTACTTGCAAAGTATTAGAAATCTACCCCTGAATCAAATAACTCTGGAAAGTTGTAACATACCCCCTCCATTCTCTGTAAAGCCTCAGTAAAATAGATGAGGAAGCTCATTTTTTGTTGCTGCTCTTGTTGGCTCTTGTCATTTATTCTTGTTGGTTTCGTCAGAATGTGTTCTCGATACATTTGTTTGTCTAAGTGGGCTTGTGTTTTTTAATGGTAGATATACATCTTTATTATTTGAGTTTTGCTCACGCTTCGCTAAAAGCAAAGCTGTGTGTGCAACTGAAGTATGAGCAAGGGGTCCTAGGTAGTTCGCAGAGCTTTCGACAAGAACGAGGCATGAGTTTTATTTAACGGGGGCTTGACACTATTAGGACTTGCAGCTATGGAGACGTTGATCTCCTTAAGGACCTTGAACATATCTCTCGGATGGATGTGCATTAGCTCTTGTACACATCTCCAAGGGAGATGTAAAGTGGGTGAAAAAGGAGAATTTGAATTGTATATAACAGTCTAAATAATAGTTTTATTCAGGGAGTCAACAATCATTTCATTGTTAAGTAGTGAAGGAATAGAGGAACTGTTGAAATTGATCCTAATAGTTTTGACCTGGGATGAGAAACCTTTGCTGCCGTTGCGTTGCGTCTTGCAACTAATCTAACGTTCTGGCCAAAAAGAAATTTTTCTGTTTGGATAGTGTTTCAGTTCTGGACATGGATGCAATTGATAGGTGCGAAAAGCAGACTATTTCGTTTTTCTTGCTTGGTTGCATTTATCGTTAAACCAAGAGCGATTTTGTTGTTCTTATGATCTGCTATATAAATACTGATTGTATTCATGCATACCCAAGACTTAGAACTGTACTAAATTCAAATGTGCACTCATCAACATCCGTTAAAACAAAACAGGCCGACCAATCAAATTTTCTAGGATACTCGTTGAGACTTTCCCAATCTGCAGATTTATTTTGTTTTTATTTAACGTTTGGGCTAAGTATTCTATAAAACGATGACATTTTACGAAATAATAAAAAAAACATTATTTAAAAATTAATCTCTTGCTTTAAGTGTATTAACACTCACTACAACAATGCACAATGACTGTCGTTATGTATAGTTTCGCTGAATTTCTTCAATTACGAGATACATATAAGGAGCCGTCTTTACATGGAAGGCTTATCAAAGACCTTTTGGCAGCTGTTTTCAATTAAAACAAACCTTCCATCGCGTTAACATGAATAGGCTCTGTCTTGCTTCAAATACCTCGACTAAAGCAATGCTCATGTACAGGTATCCGCGCTTCTTGTTTTCGCTATAAACTTCAACAACCATGACCGAAGACGAAGGTGCTAGCTAGGGCCTGCGTTCCTAAATGTATCATATTGAAAGGTTCTACAAATTGTTACTTTTTTACAAAAGGTGCAGTAGAATCGATGTGAATCATTTTGTTAGGAAAAATTCAAAAGATCTACTGCAATTTTTTTTAATGGGCTTCGGTGGAAGGGGGGGGGGGGTTCCGCGCCCTCTAGCTGGATCCGCCCTTGGTTCTAGACTTTATTAATAGTCTGAACTTAAAAAGGGAGTAAATGCAACGGGGACTCACAATAGATCTTTCAGGTCGCAGTGATAGCGAGGCCAACGCCTACACACCCCGTCACAAATCTAATCTACAAAAACTATGAGTTTTTATTACGTCGGAATTTAATGGCAGGTGTAAATAAAAAAGTAAAAAACTTTTATATGGATAAAAAAGATTAAAATCAATTTTCTATAATTTTGAAGTATAAAGACTTTGATTATTATATACAAAAAAATTACTCCAATAAATGTAATTTTTTACAAATTTATAACTATGACGCTTCGTGCAGCTTTCATTCTGGACACCTCTTAATTGACTGTCGTGTTCGGTAGGGCCTTACAAAATTTTTCAAATGTGTAGTTGCTCAGCTATTGTGTTCAGAGAATTAACATATTTACTGTTATGATTTTCATATTTCACTTGATTCATGATGTTACAAATATTGTATAGATTGATGTACTACGTAACGTATACAGCTATAAAAATGCAAATCTTTAACATTTTCTATGCATTTTTAATAATTTAAAGTGAAGACCAAAAACCATGTCCTTTCAAAATTTCGGGCAAAAGAAACTCATCTTCAGAGGATTTAAAATTTAAATTTAAGTTTTTATTGAACGTAAATCAATTTCCTACACAGAAAAAAAAAGACGCAACAAAAGCATTGAGTAAAAGTAAAATAAGCAGCAAACTCTAAATTGGAAACTTCCTGACGTCATATGATTCGAAGAGGCTTGTGTGCAAGTGGGAGTGAAGCCTCTTCATTTCAAATGCTCGTGTTACGAGTCAAAAAGTGTTTTTTTCTTCTTTATTATTTTTTTTTGTGATTTTTCCAGTAACTGCGGAAAATTCAGGGGAGTGAATCTGTATGTATGTGCATACTTTTATGATTTGTATAATTTTTTCCTACATATATACATACATCGCTTGGCTGCACGTAAGATTTACGTGAAAATCAAAAATAGCTTTTCTTGAATCCAATATTGATTTGAAATATTGCAGAGGTTTTCTGTACTCCTCCCTCTCCACAGTAATATGGTCTAGGATTGATATGATATCTTACGAATCCTAAGAAAATTTTCATTTATTTTTTATTTTTTTTATTTTAAACTTCGTTTTTACACTGAACAGACAAAGGTTGGTAGGTAGGAAGGTCTCCGCGATTTTATGTAAGTGATACAAGAAATGATAGCGCACTTAATTCGTTTGAAGTTAGTTGAATTGAATACGCTTGTGTGCATTTTTCTCTTTGAATTTGGTTTCAATTTCACCAGACACATATTCTACTGCTGCTGTTTTAAATACGTTTTCAAATTAGTTCTCAGTAATTTTCTAGGTTTTGAATTTGTTTTTTGTATGTGGTTATATCTACGTATAAGACATATAATTACTTAATGTGGTACGAAAGTATTTATTTGCCTTTCATTACTGATATTTGTTCAAGAAAGGAGGGTTAGAGAGAAGAAGTTAGGGCAAAACAGTGAAGGATTATCCAACTGTAAGTAATAAGAAGGATGATTTATAATAATAATGGTGTATACAAACACTAAAATTACCTCAAATGAACGAATATTTTGAAACTTTTGAACCTATCGGTGTTTTCTCTCGTATTCAATAAAAGAAAAGTGGATACTGGGTTGGACTGGCTCATCGGGACGCCGGGAAGCTTCCCGGTGGGGCGGTCTTATTGCGCGACAGTGGGCCGATCAGCAATCGACTGATTTCTATATCTATATGTGTTGTTAAGAAATAAACAAGTATACACTTTGGAAATACTTAATGCTAAAAAATCAAATTGTATCACGCTACCATTCCAACGCCTAAGGATTCCCACGCTTCTGTATGCCTACAGTTATAATGCAGCACGCCAACATTCTAACGCGTAAAGGATTCCCATGCTTCTATACGCCAACAGTCATACTCGTAGCTCGGTGGCTTCCATCTTTACATGCCTATTAGAAATTCATTGAGTGCACCTGCAACATTCGTTCAGAATTGTAACGATTTTCTTCTCAACAATTCCCAGACTTTGCGAGAAAATCGTTGAACATGTGTATAGTTTCAAGACGTTTTTGCCATTCTGTGTGTGGTTTTTGAACTGCAAAGAAGTATACAGTGTTTAAAATAAAAAATAGGAAAATAAATGCTCATAAATTTAAATTTTGACCTTTTCTTAGAAAATCATAAAAGTGTTGGTAGCAAGAAAGCAAGTTATAATAACATATATTGATTTAAAATTATTGGAATTTTCACAGGTAAATCTGCGTTACTAAGGTCACTACGGACATGCGATCGGCTTTAGATGATGGAGATATTGGTGTGATGGTTTTGATAGACTTCTCAAGGGCATTTGTTTGTGTTGTACATGAAAAACTGCTGCGTAAGTTATATGCAAACTTTTATTTCTCCTCCTCTGCTGTTAAAATGATATCCAATTTTCTCTCAAATAGATCGCAACAGGTGGTCATAAAAGGAGTTCCGTCTTCCCGAATGCATTTAACATGTGGAGTTCCTCAAGGTTCAGTCTTAGGACCTCTTCTATTTAGTCTCTACATTAACGATTTATGTGATGTCGTGCATGATGTTCAATTGTACCTGTATGCAGATGATGTACAGTTGTACTTATGTACACCTCATGGACTGATTGAGGACTGTATCTGCAGAATAAACGATGATCTCTCAGAAATTTTTAAGTGGAAATTGATAATAAACTGCTTCTTAACCCCAATAAATCGCAAATCTCTACTTATGATCTTAATACTGAGGATCTTCCCCAATTATGCTTAATAAAGTGGAACTTCCTTATGTAAACTGTATAATCAATCTGGGAGTGAAAATTAATAATCGTTTGAGGTGCTGTGATCATATCAAATCTATTGTAAGCAAAATTTATGGTGGGCTTAGGAGACTTTGGCTGTCTGCAAATATACTTCAAGTCGATTTGCGTTTGAGACTAGTTAGGACACTTTTGGTGCCTCTTTGTGCTTATGGTAGTTTAATATACATGAGACTAGACTCAGTTTGCAATCGAAAGCTTGAGATTGTTTTCAACGACTGTATACGGTTAGCTTTCGGTTTGCGTCGTTCTGATCATATCTCTCCTTATAGATCGTTGATATTGGGTTGTACTCTAGATACGTAACTAAAGGATAAAGCACTGATTTTCCTGCATAATCTTATTCGCACAGGTGAGCCAGAGTATCTTTTTTGTAACGTCATTTTTCTGCAGTCCTTGAGAGGGCGTAAACTTCTAATTCCACGTTTCAATTCATCCATCCTTGAAGGATCCTACTTTGTCCAGATTGCACGCCTTGGGAATTCCCTACCCCCCATGCACAGAGGGTTACTTCTATCAGTGAATTTAAGCAACTTCTAATGTAATTGTATATCACTAATTACTATAGCTGATTGTGTCGAACTCTTTTCTTCTTATCTTTCCACTTTGATTTTCTTTTCTTTTTCTTTTCTTTCCCTTTCTATTTTGAACTATTTTTCTAATATATTGTAAGTAACGTAATACTTAATTTTTACTTAATTTTTCTCTCTCTTTTTATTTTAATTTTAATTTGTAGTTTATTAGCTAACCTTACTATACTTTACATTGTACTAGTATAAGATTTCTAATCTTGTGTACAAATTTGGTAAATAAATGATTGATTGATTGATTGATTGATAAATATCGTCTTATTTGCAGCCTTACAATTATTATTTAATTTTTAAATTAATTGTAGTTTAATATTTAAGTTTATATTCTATCATAAAATAGTAAAACTAAAACAAATTCTTTTACTCTAGTGGACTAAAATTAGAAACGGAAACTGATACAAGTAATGAAGGAGTTGGAACTAAAATTAATTTTAATTTTTTTTTCAAAACCAAGAAATATACATGTTGAAAAGTTTTTACTCCATCATCCACGAAGTTTTTTTGATAGTTTGTAAATTTATTTTAGAGCAGATGATACGATACGTAAATGAATTTCTTACTCACATGACAAAAAATCACTATTCTGTTCAATATGCTTGTGTTTTGCTCCATTGTCTGGAAATAGTACCTTCGAAAGTACAGGAATGAATGATTGGAAACATAATATCAGAGAATTTCTGAACATGAAAATAGTAAAAGACATAACAATTCTGTTGTTACATATTTTACATTTAGTGGCTCAAAGAATTTAGATGTATTACTGTTTGCAAAACAGGAAAGCCTAAGCAAACAGAAAATAAAAAATAACAGAAATTATCGTTAAAATGATTGGAATAAAATAAGTAAAAAACGAGTCTTCCAACAAAACTGAGGCCAAGCCGCATGAAAAAGTAGAAAATAAACTTTCTTCACACACAGAGGAGGACTCAGATTTTTTGATTGGGACATTTCTCTTGAATATTCTTTCTCTTCTTGAATCAAATCACTTATTACCTCTGAGTGATCATACTGAAATATATCGGTGATTGTCAGCGAATAAAATCTGAGTCCACCTCTGTGTGTGAAGAAAAGTTTATTTTCTACTTTTTTATACGGCTTGGCATCAGTTTTGTTTGAAAACTCGTTTTTTACATATTTCATTTTCTGCCTTTTTCACGTTATCTAAATTGTTATTACGTGCTGCATGGAGATATTTTAAAACAATTTTTATTTAATGTTTGGTGCCGATCCGAAAACAAAAATTTTTCGAGTATCGAATAGCAACGGTTTTCTGAAATTCAAATTATGTTTTAAACAGTGCTTTTTAGCTGTATTCCAACTAGATCCCATATAACGTGAATTTTCCCGATTTTCCATATTTTCCACCGACTTTTCCTATTACTATGAAATTTTTTTAAAAATTTCCATGAATTTTCCTCGATTTTTCATGCAAGTTTTCATGATTGTCGAAAAGAACGTATTGATGCCAGTAGCACGGAAAAAAATGATTCCGCATAGCTTATAAAACTTTTTGTCGGAACATTTTCCGGAAAAGTCGGTAAATTCCGGAAATTTTCGGAAAATTTTCCAGAAAAATTGGAAAATTCTGCATTTTTCCTGAAACAGATTTATCACTAATCATATCGATTAAAATTTGTCCGATGATTGTCCCGCTTTTCCGGTTTTTCCACGGATTTTTCCACAAAAGCAACTTTATGCAACTCATCTCGCTCTACAAGTTTGTCTTAGGTTGTAAAACGCTCAAAAGCTTCCTTGATCTGAAAAACTCCGGAAAAGCGTTTTATACGATTTTTTCTCGATTTTGTCTGCAAGTTTTCACCATTGTCGGAGAGAAAGTAATGATGCCAGTTGATAGGGAACTTAATCCCGCATAATTTAGAAAACTTTTTTACCGGAAAATTTTCCGGAAAAGTCGAAAAATTCCGGAGTTTTTTTTCGGAAAAACCGGAAAACTGCATTTTTCCTGAAACGGATTTATCAAATTTGTGCCAAATTTTCAAATGATTTTTCCTGATTTTTCGGGTTTTCCATGGAAATTTCCGGTTCAAATTTTTATCGGTTTAATTGTCACGCGACATGAGCCTGTGTGCCAAATTTCAGGTCGCTGTGATGACGAAAAGTGGGTCTACTAGAGTGTCGAAAATAGTAAAAAAGAAATATATAAATAAATAAACAGACAAATTCGTGTACGAGTTAAAGGGAATGGCCTCAAAAAGAGGCCTAAGTTTTCGAGGAAAATATGAAAACATCTTGTCACTTGAAAATATAAATTTCGATCATGGTAAGTTTATAGAAATTTTATTATTACTTAAATAACAAAATACCACATTAGAACTGCATGTTGATAATTTAATAAAAAAGCAAAAAAGCTTTAAAGATCCAAAATGTAAAGGTCGTGGATCTAAATTAACTTTTTTTTTTCAAAAACAACATTAAATCAGATTGTTGATATAATAAATATCCTGCTGGGATTTTTTCTATTCAAATTTATACATCACAGGATGTATCTATTAAAGAACAGTGTTCTGTTATTGCGAGATATGTTTATGAAGGTGATATATATGAACGAATATTCGCTATGAAAACCTCTAATGATACAACTGGAAAAGGTCTTTGCAGTTTGATTGAAAATATAATTAAATAATATGAAATTAATGTGAGTAAATGCGTTAGTTGCTCTACTGATGGGGCTTCAAATATGCGTGGAGAATATAATGGCTTTCGTACCTGGTTGGAAAGAATCACGAAATTTCAAATTTATGTTTGGTGCTATTCACATAAATTAAATCTGATTTTAAAAGACATAAAATTCTGAAACCATAAAATCAATTTCTTTATTCCATTATTTCTGCAATCGGAAATACGAGGTGGTGGGCGGTCTACTGATGCTGCTTTACGGAAAATATTTGGAAATTACGGTGATCCAGATACATCAATTTTTTATCAAATATCTCTGACATTAAATCACATTCGAAATGTTTCTTCTTTTCCTGCACGTGTTCGCTTTTAAGCTTCAAATTCATTAGATAATTTTTTTTTTATTATTTTATTTATTTATTTAAAGCAGTAGCTATGATTCATGCTACGGTGTATACTATATCAACTGATTTAAATAATTTGAAAATCACAAGATCGGATTGTGATAAGTTTATTCACTTCATTAATAATAAATTTGAAACCCATTCAGTTGATGATGAAATTGGAATGAAGAATAGTCAATTAAATTTACCTGTAATCAGAAATAAGAGTAACAAAAATAGAACCGTAGAAGAAATTGATATAGAAAATATAGAAAAGTTTGAAAAAGTAACTTTTAAGAAAAAAATACGAACGGGTAGTGGAAGATTTTAAGGAACGATTTTTGAATAACGAAGAGCTCTTTTAATGAGATTCAACATTTGGAACCCAATGTTTTTTGTGAGAAGTGTTCGTTCAGAAAATTTTAAAACTCTATGGAAAAACTTGATTCTAATTTTGTAATGTCTGATTTTTTGACAGAATATGAAGACTTTGTAGAAAAATGGGAATATTTGAAAAAAAATCTGCCTGAAAAATATGTTGTTGCAAATTATGATTTAGAGATTTATGGGGCGGAACCGGAAATAATGAGTGAATGAAATCGATGCAAGAATTGCTTAGTATGTTGTTTTAAGGTATTGCATGAATATAATTTGTATAGCGCTGACATTGTCAGTGACACAAGTTCAATGCGAACGTACATTTAATATTCTAAAATATATTAAGAATCAGTTAAGAAATAGATTAAGTGATGATCATGTAGATGCGCTGAATGTAATGAACGGAAACAAAGATTTGTTAATGGTTATTGATAATGAATAGTAATTAAAGAAATGTATAAGGGTAGTCCCGAATTTTCTAAAAACTTAAAAATTTAAATAGTAATTTTAATAAAGATGTGACTTTGCATAAGCAATTTTTCTATTTTCAGAGAAAATGGGCCGGTATTCCAAAACTTCCCGGTTCAATTTGCATAGCCAGTCCAACCCTGATAAATGTTTATGGCCCTAAATGACTACACTCTTTTTCTAAATTCTGTTAAAGAAACCAATCACATGTAAGCATCAATTTTAGACTTTGTTCACTCTTCCTATTAGCTCATTGCCTATTTTTATAAGGTACATATAATAGCTGTTATTATCACTTACTTTTATTTTTAATTCTCTCAAACATACATACCAAACATATTGTATATATCGTTATTTACATTATAGTTGAGAGCATCATCTTCGCGAACCACAATATTGTAGTCCTTTTCAGAATATAATGTATATAGTTTATAAAGATTAGGAATAATAGAGTGCCCAACACAGAACCTTAAGGTACACATATTTATATTTCTTTCTTCTCTGAAACTGTATCATTTACTCTCATCTTTTGGAACCTTTGCAATAAATACGATTAAAATTAATCATTTCATTCCTCTGTACTCTATAGTTACAAAACCTCTTCATTAGTATTCATCTGTCAAAGCTCTGTAACGCACTTTTAAACAAAAACTGTACTCCTATTTTCAATTTCTCTTTGCTACTGAATAAGTGACGAATATTTGTTACCTCTGGATAATCCTAGTAAAACTACTTACAACCTAATTAAGTTGATTATCTGTCAATATTTCTTTTTCGTTCTTCTTGGGAATTTGTATCTGAAGACCTAAATACAATGAGCGCCACGCGTTTTTTATGCGCCACAAAATGACTTTGAATCAATCATTTTCATATATAGCTTAATCCAATGTAAGCCACGCCCCACAAAGTTTGATTAAACTTTAAATTTTGCGGTGTATTGTTTCTTTCTATGTTTGTACCCTGTTTCATTTTAAGAGAACAAATGAAATTTTTGACAAGTTTGTAATAAAAAATTTCATTTCTTTGGTAATTGTTTCTTCATAAACCTCTAGCGCAAGAACACTTGCTTTAATTATCATACTTAACTCTTTTTTATTCATTTGTAAACAATTCTCACTATTTCACAAAGTTTGATCTAGTACATTTTGGAAAATCTAGTACAGAATCGAATTTCTTAGGTCCTGAGAAGAGGTTTGAGTACCCACACTCCTATACTTGGAGGGTTAAATAGCGATCCTCATACTCACTTTTTTAGTATTTCCTTCCTTTTTATTGGAACTGAGGTACTAGATTTTTTGCACTTTAGATCGGATCTAAGTCGATAGGTAGGGTTATGTCCGATCACTGTTCGCCCCAGCTCATTACCAGCTACAATTCGTAGATTTTTTTCTGCACGCTTTATGGGTGGGGGTAGGAACCCCCGGCGGGGAAGTGGGTTGTTCCAATACGGCATATTGCATATCAAATTAAAGGCCTCGCCGAGTAATATCGGGTGGTGTAGTTTTTTCCCGATTCAGAAAACTTTCTAGGGACGTTTGTGCAGCTGGAAAACCCATTTTCATGGACTTGTCTCCCATACACCCCAGCTACTACATTACGAGTAGATTTTTGCAGTTCTTTCTTCCATTGTCAATAGTGTTCTGTTGTGAACATTTCCTCATCGAAAGTCATTTTCCACGACTCACCAATGTCGCGCAATCATAAGTAGAAAGTCCACTTTATCACCCAAGAAAGACCCTCAAGCTACATCCGATCGTCAAAGTTTTCCCCACTTAATTGAAATAAATATATTTCGAGTATCGTAATACATCGTTTAAGACATCTCTCATGTCTGTTGATGTCGGGCATAAAAGTCGGCGTTCCCCCTTCCAAACTCTTTCCAGTTTGGTTAGACCGATTGAAATTGAAACGAGTGAAATGTTCAACATATTTTGACGTAGCTGCCAATTGAAAGTTTAGGAAGGCCACACCTTGCTAATTTTTATACCATGACAGCAATATGCAGTTTTAAAGATTTTTTTCGCCTTATGCCACATTATTCATTTTGTGTCTCCTTAATTCCTGGAACTTTTTACTATTGTGATATATGATCAAGTCCGAGTGGGTAAAAGACGGTAGAGACGTTGTGACTTTCGAAAAGTGACAGGAACCTTTTATCCAAATACACCTTGATATAAAAATCGCTCTTTACATACACCCGCTTTTGATAAATTCAGTATACTTTTACATTATCTACATAAAACACTTGTCCAGGAACTTAAAAATGAAAAACAGTAATGCAATATGTTTCGGCGTCCATTACGCAATATGTAGTGAAATTGAAATGAAATTTTCTCAGATTTTAAGCCCCCTGTTAGCTTCTTTACTAGTTTAGTTTTTTGGACTTAGCAGGTCTTAAGCTTTGCGTTGGTTTTCATTCGGCAAGTGGAGAGATGTGTTGACAGGATTAGCTTGCATACTGGCTATGGTTCAGCACAGACCCCAACAGAAAAAAAAATACGTGCCGAAATAAGGAGTGGACGAATGGGTGGTCAAAATCAGCTTAACTAGTTGTTTGGTTAGTTTGGTTATAATCGTTCCATATTATAGCCAGTGCCCATTAATCTCCTGATATCCTTGGCAATTTAAATTCAAATTCGAATTTAAAAAATCTTTATTGCATAACCTTGAGTGACTTACGCCTAATACAGTAAAGTTGTTAAAAATGGCTAAAAGTGGCTATACGAGCGCTCTATCGGTATAAAATAAATAACAAAAACACCTGTTTCTTGCAGTTTGTCTCCGCTGGAATACCTTACGCGCACTAATTGAAAGCTAGTGAAGATGTACTACATGAGCCTTAGCCTATCTAAAATGGAAATAAAACAAGTCCGGATAGGTTATTGAGTAACATATGTAGTCTTAATCTATGTATGTGCGTAGTCCATGTTTAATATTGACAGTCCAAGATAAATGCATAACTTAGGTTTTACAAGAATCTTAGTATATGATTACGTTACAAGACCAGAAAATAACGGGAAGAGTTACATATCTGTTATTCTTCATTAGGTAAGTAATGCCGGTTCTGGCGCAAAATCCCATGTTATTTCTTATGGAGGTCCTAATTTACTTTTGGAGCTATCTCGCTCGCAGTCATCATCTGTCTCGCTCCCACACAGGATGGGGAGAGTATGATGTCATTGGTGGACTCCTCGCTCGCGGTGCATTACACACACACACACACACCCAACACCCAGCACGCACACACACACACACACCCGCACCCACCCACACACACACACATACACACACACACACACACACACACACACACACACACACACACACACACACACACACACACACACACACACACACACACACACACACACACACACACACACACACATATATATATATATATATATATATATATATATATATATATATATATATATATATATACACACACACACACATACACACACACACACAAATTAGATTTAATTTTAATTTTCTTTTCAGAAGTTGTCTGTTAACAAAATATATTCGAATCGATTTGGTTTGGAACAGTTGAGGCTTTCGGGCTTCCTCTTCCTGGTTTCAGTTCAATACATTTTGACACTTCGCTCAGTTCATTTTCCATTGTAAAACTTTAAGTTTGAGACATATCTCGCCTTTTTTTAATTGTTCGTAAAATATCTTGCCATTTGTTTTGAACTCATTTTAAAGAAATAAAATAGAATACTAAGAAAACCATTTCCAGTATTTTCTTAGCAGCATTCTACCTTACTAATTTCCATGCTTTCGATTTAATTTTATTAATATCCAAATGCTTTATGAAATGCTTTTGAATCTACTGCAAAATATTTAGTGCAATTAACTAAACGATATAGAAGAGAGAAAAGAAAAGAAAAGAACAAAAAAAGAAAAGAACAAAAAAATAAAAGAAAAGAAGCGCAATGGTGTGAGAAGTGCTTTGTAATCATTTCGTGCTCTGTTCTCCTAAGGAGTAAGAATTCTTTTGTTTTTTCGCCAGATGTGTCAATAAACTTAAGAAAATAAAAGAAAAAAGAACAGAAGACAAAAACCAAGAATAAAAAAAAATGAAAGCTGTCTTCGTTCGTGAAGTGGTAGTTTCTGATTTCTTTCATTACAAATCAGACGGAGTTTTGGGTTGTGATATATTTTTTTCATTTTGGATTGATTTTAACTTTTTTTCTATCAGATATACATATGCTAAATTATTCTACTAACAGTTCGAAAAATTGATGAAAGATATGAGTGCCCAATCTAGTAATAATTTCCTTTACTTCTCTTCAAGAAACGGGTAGACCTTTTATATAACTGTATATTAAAGAAGAGAGAAGGAATTTCTAGCCATTTGCAGCAATTTAGTTTCAGTGAAAAAAACGCTGTATAAACGAAAAATCTTTGAAAAAGAAATTTCTTTTACAAAAGAGGGCGTTTCGTATCAGCAGGAACCGTATACTCATCAGTACGGCTTGGTTCCTATCTGCCGTATACGCCAAGTAACAATGTACTTTCACATTTTATGAATAGCCGCCTATAAATTTTTAATAATACATTTTATGATGATAATGTAAAATTATTTGGATATCAAATTTTATAAACCCTTCAACTTAAAATCTTTAGGTAGGTACTGCGAATTTTGTTCTGAAAATAATGATTTTTGATTTTTCGCATCTTTTTTTTTATCGGAATTAATCAAAAAATGTCAATAAATACATAAGGGTAGGCATTTTTTTTCTCTGAATGAACGTTTCTTTTAAATATATATTTTTTTTTGTACGCTGGTTATTCTTATTAAAATATGCCGGATTTGAAAAAGAGTAGAAATTTGGTACAAGGTACGATAGATAATTTTTAAACTGTATTCATTATGAAAAACTGGTGAGCTTGAGATGTATTTATTTCAGAAATTTTAATAACAACTGTTAAATGAAAAAACAAAATTATTTTAATATTCGGAAATTTTTATTTCTTTAATTCTAACTTCGAAACGCAGGAGAACGGGGAAATATTACAAGAGATTGAAAAGTTCCAATGATCATTAAAGTAATAAATTGGAAATCGTCTTCATACCATTTATTTTCCAGAAGGTATAGAAAAAGGATTTTTTGATTGTTGTATCGGAAACGATACCCGTGTATATTCTTGTCTATTTTACTTTAATAGAAATAATTAATTAAAATTTAAAATAAACTAATAATTATGTGATTTTTCTTCCAGCTAAAAACATCCTTCCTTAGCTCATCAATAAATACTCAATATCCACACCAAAAACAATTCAAATTGATAACCCATGCTGTTCTGCCACAACATTTTTATCAGCCATTTATCACAGTCAAAGGAAACTCTTCACTCAATCAAAGTCACCGTAAAAACGGGTTATCACTTTTCTATTCTATTTCACATGGTGTCGTGTACTAGCACAGTAGCTGAAACATTATTATCTCCTTAATGCTACTAATACTACTGCCACTCTATTATTTCTGTCTGATATACTTCTCGTATTTTGTATCTTATCAAAGAAGTGCCAGCTTAAGTTAAAAAACAAAAGCTGATCTTATCTCGGGTGAATTGATTGGAACGAGTGAATTCAATTGGATTTACAAGCCAATTGCATAGGGCAGTGTATAGTCTCTATCTAGTCTTATGGTTGCATGTACCATGAAGAGTAATGTTGGAGTATATCGTGCTTGAAATCAGAAACATTTACGATGCCAATCTAACTAAACGGATGTCCTCATAATCTCTTTTTGTTAGTGTTAAGAATTCATTAAAATTTCTCAGCGCTTTGAATTGTTTCTGATTTAAAGAAATGGCACATATCAAAGCTAATTAATCTTTTAAATGGTGTCCGCTAAGAAATAGTCTAATTCTTTATTAAATTTGGCGGACTTAAATACCCCGATTGTATCTATTTTATGGAAAAAAACAACGCATTTGGAGGACTAAGTCTCAGAATGGGTAGATGTAGAGGAAAGAAATTTTTTTTACCCAACTTTTCTTTCGAAAATAATCACATTTGAACATTCTATGTTCTATCTTTATAAATAAAAATGAAATGCTGTTCAATATTAAACGCATCACTTGAGAACAGCTGGACCGATTTGGTAAAATTTTTTATTAATGTTCGTAAAAGGCTTTTAGGTAAAGAAAAATTGAAATCGGCAGCCCCGTTTTAGTGCTGCCATACAAAACTTTGGTTTTTCACTATACGTCGACGTGGAGAGCTCAAATCTTGTAAGCCACGTATTTAAAAAAAAAAAATGTAAATTTAAGTTTAAAAATGGGACCAATCGTGTAACTCTTTTGTAGGATTGCCATACAAAAATTTCCTTTTTACCTATATATTTGGGGACTGCTTGAGAGCCCGTCGACGTAGAGAGCTAAAACTGTAAATACAGGTCAAAAAGTGAAGCAAATTGGGCAACTCTTTCTTGGTGTTGCCATACAAAAGTTTACTTTTTCACTAGACTGCCTCACTCGTCGACGTAGAGAGATGAAATCTTGTACACGGGACTACTTTAAAAAAAGGGAAATTCAGTTCGAAAATGGGACCAATCGGGCAATTTCTTCGTAGGGTTGTTAAAAATTTCGTTTTTTACTATATATTTGGGCACTACCTGAGAGCGCGTCGATGTTGAGAGCTACACACACACACACACACACGCACACGCACACACACACACACGCACACACACACACACACACACACACACACACACACACACACACACACACACACACACACACACACACACACACACACACACACACACACACACACACACACACACACACACACACACACACACACACACACACACACACACACACACACACACACACACACACACACACACACACACACACACACACACACACACACACATACACACACAGACACGCACACACACACACACACACATGCAGAGTGCAACGACATGTTTTCGCATCGACAGGAAATTACTGATTTACCTTAAGTCCTCTTAAGTACCAAGCTTTGCAAGTTTCATACATTTTTCAATGCGAATTTCTGGTAAACTATTTTGCAGTAGAGTAAAGACTTATATCAGAAATTTAAGGAAATGAAGAAATCTAGCAAATCACGTCGGCAAAAATTAAAAAAAGTGTATTGGAATGGAGATATTAGCTAGGAAACTTGAAAAAAATGGTAAAAATTGAAGTCTTTTAAATCAAATTCCTGTTAGTAGGTATTCTCATTTGTTTAAATTGTAACTATTTTAGTAAGATAAAGCCTATATCTAGCAAATAACGTCGAGTTTTTTTTATTTTTAGTTGCGCTTTTTTTAGTTATTTGACTCTAATAGTACTTGTTTTTCATCCGATATTTCACCGATGAGAAATTGGAATATTTCGTTGAAAGTTGTTGCAATACAAAGCAAAATAGCATGTTTAAGAATTATGGGCAAAACAAATTTAGAAGAGTTAATTCTCGTTACAAATTTTCAATTTATGTGAACTCCAAATCATCACTTTTCGTCTGAAATTGTCGCATTTTGGGTTTCTATCTTTTGCGGTAGATGTCTCTAATGTGCTCCCTGGTCTAGGTCTAGGTCTAGGCTAATTTTATATGAATTTTCTCATAATAGCTATAAAGAAATGAAAACTCATGAAAACTTTTACAAAATGCAATTTAAAAAAAAAACTGATAACTAACATCACAACGCCTGTAGTTGGCGCAGAAAGCAATGTATATAAGGCGTTTCGTATCAGCAGGAACCAATACTCTTCAGTGCGGCCAGTTCCTGCCTGCCGCAGACCCCAGAAGAAAAGTATTTTCGATACACTGCAAATATTTTAGAATGTTAGGACTATGTTAGGGCTCTCATGTTGTAGTGAGGGATTCTATGTCATGGCTTGGAAAGTATTTCTCGAGGCTTTTGGCACCACCCATATATAGTCTAATTATTTCAACCAATACAATGATTAGCCATCGACTGCAGTTATTGTATCTATCAAAAAATCATTTGGAAATCGTTCCGTGAATTTATCATTTTCCATGCACATATTTGTTGTTACAATTTCAAATAGTTCTTGATCAATAGTTGGATCTGGTATTTCTGTAGAAATGATGTTATCAATTTCTTCTGGTCGGATTTTTTCAATTAATCAAATTAAGATGTGTGCATGTGGAAATCGCGTTTTACAGCGCCACCTACCGGATCTCTAGCATAGCTATGAACCATTGTCTCGACAAAACAAATATATTGCGAGAAATGACTTCAAACGGTAAGGTTGTTCATACACACCAACGATTTTACAACATATTAAAGATAAATTTATTACACATCTATAATTAAAATTCAGTTCAATATTAAAAATAATTACGTAAAATATTCTAGATATTCAAAATGACCTTGGAAGATTAAGAGTTTGTAAAAAAAATGTAAGTGTGGCATCTTAGTATGCAGAGAATAAATCACATAATGTTTTTTTATATTTGCTATATGTTTACTTTAAATTATGAGCCTTTGTATGAGGAACAGAATTTATGAAAATATTTATCGAGAGTTAGCGGGGCAGATTTTGTGTGTACAGGGATTATACATATTTTCAACATAAATAGGTATACCAATTTCAGTACGTCAGTAGAAGAAACGGGGACGTTTTGTTTTTATTATAACGTTACATATTTATCTGAAGACATGAAAATAAATTCATTGAAATTTTCAGTATCCATCCAAAGTCAGTAAATATTTAATAAAAATACAAAAAATTTCTCTTTCAAAACAAATCTCAGCTTAATACATTGATTGTTGTTGCTGTTGTAGATTTATGTTTTCAAAAAGCTTTGTAAATAAATAATATTACACCCGCGTTAAGTCAACAATATCCCTACATAGGCATAATGCTTTAAAAAACAACGGAAAATATCAAAAATTAATTTGGCATGTAGAGCATGTAAGCCATTTCCTTCGAAGTCAACCATAATAAAATTTTCTCATATTTCAAGATTTGTTTTTCGCGATTAAAACGAAGCGCACATATTCGAAGAAAAATAATTTGTTTTTTTTTTACTGTCTGCCAAACAAGGTTTATTTTTTATAAGCACATATATACATTTTCCTTCGCCCCTGCCCACAGACATTCCTGTCTAAGTATCTTTCGATGGAAAATCCTTCAATAATATTATTCCCCTCATCCACGCATTTATGAAAATGTTGGGCAAAAATTTTCATAATAATAAATTCGGAAGGAATTCAAACCTGAGGAGTTCAACTCACATAATTTGAAAAAAAAAAAAAAATAAAGACGTTTTTTTTGTTTGGGCTCCTTTTTCCCCAAGTTACATATATGGAAATTTCTGAAATTTCTTGAAAAATCTATCAAAACTTTTTCTATTGTTTGTGGAATAGTTTTCCTTAATAAAATGTGTCAACGTCAATGAAAAGGTGTTTCGTACTCATATTTTGCAATATGCTCATCATGAAATAGTTTTTTTTTTCTTACTTCTAAAGACAAAAACTGGCTGCTGATGAAAATATCTCTCATGGGTAATGTGGTGGTGTTACATAAATATAAAGCCTGCCTGCCTAATGAATGATGTTTGTGTCTTATGATGATAGCTGGAAACTGGGTTAAATCTATCGAATGACAAATGAGAGTTCGTTGATTAATTATGTAAAGTTCGCGAAGATGTTTCCAAGCTCCCAAGACAAATAGGAGGCGAGACAATTCATTCTTTAGATATTGAACACAAAAGATTCTCTCTTTCCACATAATGTCATTAGATTTTACATGTTTTTACAAATGGGGATTGATTGCTGATGGCGCTGTTACAGAATTGAGAAAATTCTTTACGTATATATATAAAAAATTATAGAATGGGGGAAATTAATGGAAGGCGAAAAGATATAAAAAAAAATGGCTGGCATTCAGTAAGACATTTCAAGATTAAGATAAATTTATTCGACATTATCCAGAAAATTAATAATTTTCAGTGTGAAGTTAGTTAGTACAAAAGTAATAAGTTTTTAATTGTTGGCATGCGTTTGAGTGTCTTGAAAGTCGTGGTCGCATATTTGAGTTTATTCTTACTGTTATTAAGGAGCCAAGGATGGAATAATAGGATAGATATAGACTGGATTCGATTCCATGTGATTGATTGTAACGAGTGACTTGACTTGGATTGATGGAAATTTAAATAAGTTTACCTAAAAGGAAAAAAAAAGAAAAGAAAAAAAAGGTAAACATTCTGTTCTTTTTTCATGATAGGGCTTGTACCGGCTTTCTTCCATCCCAGATAAGAAATGTACACCTTGGGTTATTATCAGACACAATCGACTAAAAAGGTGGCACATTATACATATTATGTATTATAGAACTAGAGCCGGTTGTGTGATTATCAATGCTGGAGAAAATATGGGAGTGAATATTTAAAAGGAATTTATAAATACCTACGTAATAAAGTTACATCGAAGATTCGGAGAATAAAAATCAATTTTGTACAAACGTAAATTAGATACGGGTCTTCCATCTAGTAAACTATGGAAACATATTAAATATCGAAACGAAAATTCTTGCAAACTTACCCTTGAAGAGCTAAATGACTACTTTACTTTGCCAGGCCCAATACAAACATTGACTGTTGTACCTGACTTTTATATCTAATTTGTTAATGTTAATGCAGGTCATTATAGCAATTAAATCGAATACGGTGGGCTTGGACAATATTGATTTAAAATTCGTTACGCTTTTACTTCCTAGGATTCTCTTTACCAATTAAATGATTATATAAATCATCAGGGACTTTTGTGTGAAAATCAGGAGGGATTACGTTCTGGGCATAGTACCACAGTATATTTATACAGTAGCCCAGCTTAGAACAAACTACTGAATAGTGAATTTTAGAATTTTAATTACAAAAAAAACTCTCAAAATTTCTCCCATAAGAGGGAACTATTAAGTATGATACGGAAGTAAATGAACGGACAGTAGCTAGTTGCACAATGGTTGGGAGAAGTATTAGTTTTATGTAAGTACACATCTCAGCACCAGTCTGCAAATATATTGTTCCATAACCAAACAGCTGTTTGAAAGTGGTGTTCGTTCCATGGACAGTGTAACAGGCAAAATCGCTGTAATAATGTTTGTGACAGTTTGATAGTTCTACCAAGCCGAATGGCATGGGCAGTGGAACAAATTCTTTTTAGATTTTTTTTCTTGCAGAAATAGTTTTGATTGTCAAATTGTCCTTCTTCCTCTGCTACAAGTTTGTGCATGCTGTAAGTTCTGTTTCTTCCACTTTAGATTTACATAGGAACCTTTTTATTAGAAAAGAGAAAGAATAGTTTCTTTATAGAAGCATCCTACTCGCTTGACAGTTTTGACAGAGCTGGGCTACTCTATGAATATACTATGATAGTACTACTACTGCACTTCTGCATGTACTTTGTTCTCTTGACTTTACAAAAGCATTTGATTATGTGTATATTGATATATCATACAGAAAGTTGAAGGAAAGGTTTAAATTGTCCAGTCCAGCTGTTAAGCTCATGCATTCATATCTTTCTGGATGGTTTTAGGTTGTTAAATCCAATGATCGGCCTTCTAGTAGAAAAGCTCTCTATTCAGGTGTTCCTCAGGGATCATTTCTTGGGCCTTTACTTTTTTGCCCATATATAAGTGATCTAGCTGAGGTTCCAAGTTTCTGCTCTGTTAAATTGTACGCTGATGTTGTCCAGTTACTTTCATCAACGCGAATTAGTGCATTTATTGTAGCCATTGGCAGATGTAATAGTTACCTTGTACAAATCGCAGAATGGGCCAAGAAAAGCAAGCTAATGCTCAATCCTTGCAAGACTCAAGCGATTATCAGCTATAAAAATTATATCACTAACTTGAATTTTCCACCATTGATCCTTGATGGAATGATATTTGATGTTAAGCTTGGTTTGGGCCGACACATAGTTTCAGTTGTCAGTAAGGCTTAAAATAGATTGAAAGGCTTGTCGGTTTACTCCTCTTATACTCCCAAAGAGACACGCTTTAGTCTTGTTACGGCATTGCTTATCCCAGTTATTACCTACGTAGAAGTTTTGAATGCGAACCTTAGTAGTACCTGTCGTTTTGAGCGCAATATAGCCTACAATTCACGCGTAAGATATATCTATGGACTACGACGCTTTGACCATGATCCAGAATTTTCAAGGAGTGTTTTTGGCTGCACTTTTAATAATTATCTTAAATTCCGATCTGCAATGATGATCTTTAAAATCATAGATAAGTTAAGTCCTAATTACTTAGCTAATTGTATAAGATCTTTGTCTTCCTATCATGTAAGGGATCTCTTGATACCTTGGCATCGAACTAATTTGAGCATAAAATGCTTTTTCGTCTATGGCACGCAGGTATGGAATGCCTTGCCAATAAATAGTAGACGCCTGCATGTAGAAAACTTCCGTTAATTTTTAATTTATTTTCCTACCTTTACTTCCTTAAATATTTGTCATTTTATAAAAAAACTGTAATTTATCTCTTTTTATTTCTTTTCTCTCATATTGTAATTACATTTTTCTTTTTCTTTTCTCGTAATGTTTTGTTTTATCTCTATTATTTACCATTTTTTTATATACTTGTTTAATTGGAATTTATGATTTGGATTTTGCGCATATTAACGAGCTTTGTACTGATTTGTTCCAAGCAGGTGCTATCATATCATGTGAAATCAGTCAGATCAATATTATACAGGGAAAAGCCTTTAATAAAAGAGGAAAAAAAGGAAATTTCAATGATTGGATAATACATCAAATTATTGGGTTTAACCATTTTCGTTGTATCTATGGGAAGAACTCGAATTATATATTTAAATTACTGACATCACATAAAAATAGCCAAGACCGAAATTCGATTACCTGTAAGTACGTACGTTAATCTAGAATGCGACTGCGAAAATACAGGGATCGAAGTTCCAAATCCTAACGCATACTAAAGAGAAATCAAGAAAAGTTGGCTTGTATGATTGGTTCGAGAATGAGAAGTAGGTACTCAGCAACGTAGTATTTCAGAATTGCTCTATTTAGAAAGTTTTGAATTTAAATTATAGATGCCTAAAATCGGGCTTTGATAAATGATATAAAAAAGAGGAAACCCTATTGAAACAAGGTGCTCGGTTCACCACAGAACCATACTTCCCTCGATGCACTCAGTTACCTATTGCCCAAAACAAAAGGAATCCACAAAGAATCAAATTCACAAATGAAAAGATTCACAATACTTATCTAATTAAGTATCCTCAGTGCTCACGAAAACTCCCAAATCATCCCGAGAATGTCCCGCATAATAATCCATCTGAAAAAGAACAAAACATTATTAAAATAACTAATAAAAAACAAGAAATAATACTAAACTTACCGAAAGTACACGTATCTCCGTATATTTACAATTTGACTTGTCATCAAATTGAGATACCGTCAAATAGGCGACTTCGCCGTAGCAATAGGTACAATCGTTGCTATTGCAACAACCATGAGGAATACGTCACATGATTCACCCATTTCCAAATCAGAGTTGATCTGATCAAGTCCTAAGCCTTGGAGTCTTTTCTGAGGAAAATTCCAATCTAAATCAAAAGTTAATTCTGAATTCCAATATTAGAAGTTAATTCTAAGTCCACAAGTACTAATCCGAACACAGAAGTTATTTCTGGCTATCCAAATATCTGTATATATCTCAATCCTTATACAGAAGTCGATTCTGGACATATTAAAATTTAGATTAACTCAAATTAGGAGTTAATCCTAAGTTTTGCACAAAGTGGGGTTAACTCAAGATATTTTACACAGGAGTTGTTCCTAAACATTTCATAATCTAGGTTAACCTTTTACAAAGGTTAGACCTGGTTTTATAGCAGATGTTAACTTTGCGGCACACAAAGTCAGACGTTAATTCTGACAAAATTGGAAGTTATCCAATCCCACACGTAGCAGCACTCCAATTTGCTACACCCATAAGAGCACACCACAAAAAGCCACAAGTGCTACAATATTTACTCACACACGTAGCGCACAAGACAAAACGTCACAACGCCATAATTGCAGTCCCACACGCAGCAGCATCTGAATTTGCTGTACCTAAAGGTACGCACACGACAAACGTCACAAGTGCTGCTTCCGCCATACCCTCACGCAACAGCGCACCAAAAGACTCCACGCTAGTAGCAGGACAGATTTACTACAGCTCACTATAACTACAACTGACACATAGCAAACCACATAAATTCTATTTGAACAAACTACTGCCCACACGTAGCAGTATATGTTGTTTTATTCAAACTACATTGCAGAACATTTCTTTGGCAAGTTAGATTTACATACGCTCTTTTTTTTCTTCACAGGAGTAAAAAGATATTAAAATGAGAAGGAAGGGACCCGCAGCTACACTGCTACAATATTATTTGTGAATTTGATTGAATTTTAATGAAGTATTAAGTTTAAATGAATTATTGTGATATTAGTTATAAGAGAACAGAATTATAGCACGTAAGAAATAAAATTTTGTATAGTGAACTTAAAAACTGAGTTATTTTTTAAAACCGGCATCCCACCTCACATACACTAGTACACAGAATTTTCACAAGGTAACAAAATGTTAATACTTTCACTCGTGGTCTAAATTAAAAGTTTCATCTCATAATCCCTAGGTGAGGAAATAAATCTCTTATACTATGTTGGAGCCCGATCTAATGCCATGGTGGTACACTAACGGGAGGGATATCAGTAGATCAGCATTCCAATTTCCTGCGATCGGGCTTTTTTGCGAAATAAACTGGCCATAGTAGTACAAAGAATAAATTATTAAGTATACATAGAACTAGTAAGATGGAATTTAATTAGTGATTGCAAATATAAGTCTAAAAATGGCCCAAATCAGGCAACCCTTTCTTCATGTTGCCATACAAAACTTTGATATTGTGCTATAAATTTGGACACTGCTTGAGGACGCACAGCGTTCTCACAAAAATAGTGAATAAAATTTCAAAAATGAAAAAAAAATCGGGCAACCCCTTTTCGGTGTTGCCTTATAAAACCAAGAAAGGGTTGCCCGATTTGGTGGTCCATTTTTGAACTATTTGCAATTTTAATGAAAAGTCGTGTACAAAATTCGAGTTCTTCACGTCGTCGTCGCGTTCTGAGGCAGTTTTCAAATATATAATGGGAAACCAACACTAATATGGGGTTGCCCGATTTAGTCCATTTTTATACCAGTATTTATTATTGCTATGAGAACACCAGGCACCAAATTTCAGCTATCTACGTTGATGCGTTCTCGGCGATGTCCAAATACATAATTAAAAACGAAATTTTTATATAGCAACCCTACGAAGGAGTTGGCCGCTTGACCTCATTTTCGAACTGAAATCTAGTTTTTTTAATGCACTTATGCAAAATTTCAGTATTTTAAGTAAAAGTGTTCTCGAGGTATCGTAGTATGAGGTAAGTTATACACATTTTTCCGTGACTTTGTTGTCACTTGCCACCACTTTCCCATCAATCAAATTGTCTGCTATTTTTACCTTAGATCATGAAATATAATTATCTGCTGCCGCACCAAAAAGCAGCCTTTATTAAATCACGCAACTCAACCAACCGATTTTTTTAAGCTTTCGTGGCCGTTCCGCATGCCCTCAATACTATAAGCCAGGCAGATTTCCGAATAATTTATCAACGATGTTAAGAGAGTATGATAAGATGGAAGATTTTGTTTTTGAAAGGACGTAAGAACTTTGGTCGCCATTTGCGAAAATCCCAAACTGACCAGCAATAAAGCAATGCCGATCCATATTGGGGTTTCAATTGTATTTATTTTACCCGATAACCCATCGCAGTACTGGGAGGCAATAATGATTTGTTTGAATTTACTTAGCATTATTATTATTTTTCAGTTAACTCTAAAAATTTCACTTGCAATTTTGCATAGACTTTAATATCTGTTATCTCCTACACTAGGAAATGAACTTCTGGAAATTTTGGATATGACCCCCCGAGAGGGTCAAAATTAATTTTTTCTCCATACTATTTTCAAATTTTTATTTATTTCTTTTTACTTCTTTGGACAATCGCATTTAATACCAATAATTTGAAATATCGCACAAAAGAATTGAGTAACCCGATCCCAAGTAATTAGCAAATGAAAAACACGACCATAGTGAAAACATTAAAATTTAAGGCACCCTGTATCCAAGATCTCAGGTCCGCAGGCCGAACAAAAAATATGGGCTTAATATTTTTGAATGCTTAACTAATTCTGAAAGTTTCATCTAAATCGGAGTGGTCGGGGCTGAAAATTGATTATATTCATCGTTTTGATATGGAGTTGCTGAATAGTGGAAACGTTGCAATATTAAATAGTAAAACAAAAATACAATAAAATACCTTGTATGCTTGAAAAGTAATATCTTGCGGTAGCCACACTAGACTACCATGGTTCCTGTGTGGCGACATATGACTAGAAATCTTCCTACGAATTGTTTCTGTATGGTGACGTTCGACTGATAAGGGCTAAAATATCAAAAGTATTTTGAAGTCTATGAAAATTTCTAAATCTAAGAAAATAAAATTCCGCGCTATCTCGTTCACTGAAGTGCCAAATGAACCTAAATCATTCCATTTGCATCTATCATTCTTTGCCTTTGTTGGAAAATTATATTATTAACTTAGAGGTTGAATAGTTTTTAAAACATTTAAATTTTTTTTTATTGATTTGAAACTGGTACCTGGGGCCTATTATTGAGGGGCCCTGTGTCTTTGATATACTTAATATACCGGTCGCTATAACCCTGGGAATGAGATATATTCGCTTTTCTTTATCAGCGCGAATTTTCAGCGGGAATTCAGCGAAAATTTACAAGTGATAATATTGTAATAATAAAAAAACTCAGTGAACGTTGTCCGAACATAATCTGTTCATCGATAAATTAAAGGTGAATGCCCATTTCGGGCCCGACACCTGCAGTCATAAGAGATGTCTTATTATGATACTCTGAACATATTTTATTTAAAATATTTATTTCAATTAAGCTGGGGAAGCCTTGAGGTGGGTGTCAAAGTTTAATTTAGTACATTTTAGAAAATCGAGTACAGAATGGAAATCCTTAGGTCCTGAGAAGAAGTTTGAGTACCCACACTCCTATACTTGGAAACTTAATTAGCTATTTATAGCCATTACCATATTTACTTTTTTAGTATTTCCCTCTCTTTTATTCGGACTGTGGTACTAGATTTTTCGCAGTTTAGATCGACTCTAACTCGGTAGGGTTATATGTGATCGGAAAATGCGTTTCACTGTTCGCCTCAGCTTATTACTAGCTACAATTTGTAGAAGATTTTTTTTCTTTACATACTTTTTGGGCGGTGGTAGGAGGTATCGGCAGGGGGTGGGGGTTCCTCCAAAGCCGGATGCTGTATTTCAAATGAAAGTTCTCGCCGAGAACTATCGGGTGGTGTGCTTTTTCCCGATCGAAAAATATTTCCCGGCCGTTTTATCGCCGGAAAACGCATTTTTATGCACTTGGGTCACATACATCCAAGCTACTACATTTCGCATATATTTTTGCAGTTCTTTCTTCCATGACCATTAGCACTCTATTGTGAGTATTTTTCTCATCGGAAGACTCTTTCCATGCTTCACCAATTCCGCACAATCACGAGAAGTAGAAAAGTCCACTTTTTCACCCAAAAAAGCCGCTCAATTTAAGACATCTCTCATGTCTGTTTATGTCGGGCCCAAAGTTGTATGAAAAGTAAGCGCATTCCCCTAAGTGTTAGATTTAAAGTAAATTTAATCAGCGGCGTATCTAGATTGAAACATTTGTGGCGCATATTAAAAAAAGCGTCACCGCCAGCGTAAACCGATTTTTTCTCAATCTGCTGTATAAAAAATTTCTGTAAATTGTCGGCTTAAAATGTCTAGTAGTAACAAAAAACCGATTCTACTAACAATTTCCAAACCTGTTTCTAAGAAAAGAGATCATTTAGCAGTAAGTTAGCAATGCTCATTAAAATGGTCAGCAATTCAGCAAACCCAATCAATCCAACTATTTTGGGCTGCTGTTGGCCACCAACAACGCATAAGATTTCTGAAAGAAAATAAGGAAAAAAATACGCGGAAAAAAATAATTATAAATAAAAGACTCACAGGACAATCACTTTTTACCGATAACGGTGAAGTGGATCATGCAATCTTTAGGAGAGGCAAACCAAAAACGGTCAACTGCATTTCGTTGTGTTTCTGTCCTATTTTGATTATGAATAAATAAAATAAATATAAATAGGTACCTACATACATATGCTGTTTTTAGAGTTATTCTTAAGTAAAAGAAATGAACTGAATCACCCGATAGATTTCAGGATTCAGTATATTTGTGCCTAACGTAGATAAATCTTTTGTTTTTTGAAGGCGATAGGTTTTGAGAATGTAATGCAAAAAATCGATCCTCCTCCTGCTATTCCCCTAAATAAGTTTCTGAAATTAGTAAGAACGTATAAGAAATAATATCATATTTTAAATTTGTATAATTTAAAGAAATAGTTATTTTGTTTTAATAAGTAAAGTTAAAGTTGTTTTTTATAGAATTTATTTGCAGTAATTAAATTAATTTTACAAATAGAAATCCAAATTTTTTCATTTAATGTCGCAAAGAAATTCAAAGTTTTTTCCCTTACAAATTGGACAAGCGAAGTGAATTTGTTTTTTTTTTATTTCATTATCGATTCAATTCAAATAATATTTCAAGCTAAATGTAACTTTACATCTCCGTTTGTTACAATATCGCTTATTTCCATACGATAAAAAAAAGAAGTAAAATCTTCTTTGAAATTTCCATTAATTTCCATAGGTTTTTAACACTGCGAAATCTTCTCTGCTGCTTGCTTTATCTATTTTTCGAACGGAAATTTCATATCAAAATACCTCAGATGTAAGGGATGCAAAGTAATTTTTCTTCAAAGAATGTGTGCACATTCAATGGACGTTTGATTCCGCGAAGGTAAAATGAAAAACTACCGGCCCGCTATTGACAATCAAGTTCCATTCATGAGATCCCTGTGTACTGAGATTCTCGTAACTATATAATCAAATGTAAATTTCACAGATGAATTGCATAGGAATTCGCTGTTGCGATTGTCAGTAGAATCTCTCATATCTTTTAATAAAAAAAAAACTGCAAGAAAATTCTTCTGATTTATGTGTGTCCTTGAATGCATCCTTCACATAGAATAACTTGATACGATGTCACTACTTATGGAGTTATACGCGAAGTATAATCCCGCAGAGTAGATCTTATCATTTGCAATGAAACCTGAAGAAGACTTTTCCTTGTTTATATTCAATTGGTTCATTAGGGTTCAATTTCATGAAATGTTGTAATTTTTGTGCTTGTATGTTTGTACGGTGGACAATTTTTTTTTATATTATTAAGCCAAGCTCAGGGAATGCCTTATGATGCAAAGAAGGATGAAGGAACGAGATAGGGAAGGATTGAGGGATATAATCAGATTTCTTGGATTTTTCTTTGTTATATATTTTTTTTTCATTTGAAATTTAAGATTCGATTTTAATTCTGAGAAATCATTTTTTTTTAGATCGGTTTGTTTTGCCAAATCCCCATATATTCCAGTCAAATTAGAACAATTTTCGACAAATAAATACACATTAATCGCTAAAGATATAAATTTTGTTATACATGCTCATTATGGGTTTCCTTGATACATACTAAAAGCCTCCGTCAAAAATCTGCTGCGCTCGAGCTGCCATTTTGGGAAAAAAGGTACAGTTTTTCGTTTTTTGTATATATTTCGGCAACTATAAGTGATACGAAAAAATAGTGCAGATAAAAGAAAGTTTAATAAACTGCCTATAAAAAAGTATAATAACATTTTTATCTCCATAATACTTGAGTGTAATCCGACGTTGAATAGCAAAGTTATTGTCCTCGATTTCCTTTTTGTTTCTGTACACTGTAAAATCGGTAATATATATTTTTTGAAATCTAATCTAAAGAGAGACAGAGAGAGAGAGGGATAGAGAGAGAGAGAGAGAGAGAGAGAGAGAGAGAGAGATAGAGACAGAGGGAGACAGAAAGAGAGAGGGAGATAGATAGAGAGAGCGAGAGATAGAGAGACAGCGAGAGCCAGAGAGTGAGAGAGAGAAAGAGAGTGATAGACGAAAGTGAAGGGAGAGGTATTATATGGCGGGCGAGTCCCTACGAGGTCAGAACGAATTGAACGAGTTTAGAGCCTGCTTCGTAGCTAAGAGTCCAAGCGCCGAGTGGTAGATGTTCACTGTAATCACTGTGTATCACTGGTGACGAAACGTTGTGCGACACTCATTTGTTCTACGCGTCTTTATATATTTTATTAAAAACATGGCAAGTGACGTAATTTGTTTTATTTATGAGGAAAGCCTTTGTGCTAGAGATACAGCTGTGTTCTTTTGGTTCCGTGCAGAGCACTGCAGAACACAGAAGATTCCGAAAGAAAATTTCCAAAAATAAATTTGTTGACTTTACTATCAAATTTGGGCTTTTGTGCATCATACAACGAAGCACAACTTTTATAAGCATCAGTTACTTTCCAACCTGAGTTAGAAATCATACCAGGAGCATTTTGCCAATTTGTATTCGATAATATGTATTTTAATATTAGTAGGTAGGCTTGATGGCATGAATATATTCCATAGTATGGGCGGCGTTGAGTACTTGATGCCAGCTACTGCACTTGTTCCAGCCCAGTCAATTGCAAAAATCACGACTGCACTAAAAAGACTAAAGTATCGATAAATGAGGCTTTCTGTCATTGAAAATATTGAAAACCTCAATGGAAGAGGATTGAAAAATATTGCGATTGAAACCCTATCAAATTGAGGGCAAAAATATGAATAATTTTGCTATTCAATAGCTGTGTTCTTTTGTGTCCGCAGAACAGGGCAGAACAAAAGATACACAAAAGAACGCCTCATACATTTTCATAGAAGATTTATAAGTGAAGCCAACAGTACAAATAGTTCGCTTCAATCGACAGAACAATTTGTTCTCTCCAGTACATGAGAGATCTAGAACAAGGTACACAAAAGAACACAGCTAATGTCGGATTGCAGAAATGTTGATATACTTTTTTATAGGAAATTTAATAGGCATATCTTTTATCTGAACTATTCTTGTGTCAGTTATAGTTGCCGAGAGATATGTATACAAAAAATTGAAAAAGGGTGCCTTCTTTCCAAGATGGCGGCTCAAGTGCAGCAGATTATGACGGGGATATTTGGTATGTTCAATGGGAAGCCGTATGAAGCATTTACATATACCAAAATTCAGATCTTTACCGAATAATGTTTTTTTTTCTGATTTGACTGGACTAAATAATTGTTTTGGGAAGTCAAATATTTTGTTTTCAGGTTTCTCACAACAATGTACAAAGGTAAGTAGAAATATCAGATCTGCGCTTAAGAAGACTTATTACAACTGCTTCCATTTTTTGAAGAATCAAGTGAATAAGAAGTTGATGGATTTTATTCGGTCACTCGGTCAATCTACGATTTGCTTCCCTTCGGAAAGTTTTTCATCACCTATTTTTTATCTTTCTTCTGCTCATATATTTTGTTTTTTTCATTATAGATGTTACGCCTAAAAGTTATGTTAATAAAAATTGCAGGTAAATGAATTATCTAAACAGCAACAGCTTAGAAGTAAATTTTTGTCAAACTCATAGTTATGGAGATATATGTATGTATCGAGAGTATGGACAACGTTACGCCGATTCTAGTTTGGCGGCCAGGGTCAGTCATACCCCCCAGTACTAAGTACACATGGAATAAGGTATCTGGAATAAGCTAAATTTAAGACTACTACATCACAAGACAGCACATAAAAATAATATAAAAATAAGATATAGGTATAACTGGGTTCGGATGCATGTAAAAATAAATATCTTTTAATATAATGAGGAAATTTAAGCTTCCTTTGTCCGTACAACACAGAAGTTTCCATATGAATCAGTACACTCGGTTTTCTTCCTAGGCTCATTAACCTCTCGTCTGCTACTTTAATACCAGACGAGGTCAATCTTCTCAGCCAAGGATTGAATTTTGCTCCAGATTTGGGTTATAGAACACAACATCTCGTCGACCTAGCAGTTCATTTAGATGAATATGATGGAAAGGTGGTGTATGCTAAAGCCATCAAACCACTCAAAAATAATATTGGAATAAATATAGATCAGGTCAGATCCGTTAATTTTTTAAGGAAAAAATTGAGAATGATAATTTAATTGCTTCGAACGCGGACAAAGTTAATATAATTGCAATTTTTTTTCTGATTATTTAGAGAAAATGATTAATTGTCTAGAATAGCATCAACATAACTATACATTGAATTGAGATCCAACCTTGAAATATGAGAATGCTGTAAATAAGCTAATTAACAATAGCTCATTGGTTTTTGATAAATTTGATAGATTTAGATTAAAAAATTGTAATCCATCAGCGTCAATTCTATATGACTTCCCTAAACTCCATAAAGAAGGCACCCCAATGAGACCGATTACCGCTTTTTTTAATGCTCCTGCACAGAAGCTTGTTAAAGAATTAAGTTCAACAATCCTAAGGCTATTGACTTTTCGCCGCAATATTCTGTAAAAAATTCTATAGACTTAATTGATAATATCAAAGATCTTAAGATACCAAGAAGTTCGAAATTAGTTTTCTTTGATTTGTGCAATCTTTTTCCTTCAGTACACCTAACCAAACTTAAATCTATTCTTTTTAACTTAATTGGAACGAAGGTTTCGAGCCAGGATAAGTCGTCTGCAGTTAATTAATTTGTTGAATGTTAGTATCGACCAAAATTATTTATTGTTTAATAGTGTATTTTATTTGCAGTCGACAGAACCGGGCAAGTACTAAATAAAAAGTGTTTAAGTACAAGTACAAATATAGAAGGCCTGAGTACTTCAGCGTAAGTACAACTACCGCATGTATGAAAAGTACTTGTAACTAAGTTCTAAGTCTATAAAAAGTACTGAGTACTTTTTGAAGTACTTGTTAAAGTACTTTTTTAGAATCTTTGTCCATTGGCAGTAATATAATGAAGTTTATGGAGTTCAGTTATTAGATATTAATAAATAAATACCTTTTGAAAACTATAATTTGTATAAAAAACAGTGGCTACTACTTATATTTATTTATAGTTGTCGGCGCTACACGTAGAGAAAAACTTGCACCTCTTATTGCTACATTCATAAAAACTATTAGAGGTCCACCCAAGCACTCATTGTCGCCTGCATAAAAATTCTAAGGAACAAGTCGAGGCATCGTTGATTTTATATTGTAGCAAGGTTTTGTTTGCTTACCCTTGGTTATGTCATCAAGTCGAGGCATCGTCGATTTTATATTCGAGCGAGACGTTACTGACTTTTGTTCTACTTGCCCAGTCTTGTATGTATGTTATTAGTTTGTCTAAAATTTTGCTTAACGCGTGAGTGGGGCACATGCTTTGACAGTTCTTTGGATGCTTCAAAGCTAAAAAAAAAAGAGAAGTTGCGCAAGAGATTGTGTTTGTTTTTCTACGTAGATTTAGATATTTGTGGATACTTAATAGACTCAGTAATACTTAAGTAAAAATCTTGGTACTTAAGTACAAAACTAAGTCTTAAGTACAAGTAAATAGAAGCAATTACTTATGTTCAAGTACTAAGCAGGGCATTTCAAGAGTATTGAGTAATAAGTCTTAAGTAACGAAAATGTAATTTAAGTAGTACTTAATGTGTTTTTTTACTTAAGTATTGCCCATCTCTGCCAGTTGAAAAGCTTAGCTATTGGATCACCTCTGTCTCCGTTTTTTGCTGAGTTTTGTATGTGTCATTTGGAATATATTTTATTTAATACCGTAAAAAATATATTATTAAAACATGTCTTTGTCTGGTTTCCTTAAGTGAATGACGTGTTTTGTATTTAGACTGGTACGCAGCGTCACCTTACCAACTTTATTAACAATATTTTAAGCAACCTAGACGACTGTACAAAGTTTACAGTAGAAATTGGTAATACTAGCTTAAATTTCTTAGATATTAATATTTTAATATCTGGCAATACTTGGTGGCCACTTCTTTTATCAGTTAGATGGATGCGAGGTATAGATCTTAGATGTATCCTGAGATTCCTTATGGACACAGGGTGGATCTAGGCTTTTATACTCCTGATTGACACCTACAAAAAACAAAAAAATCCACTGCCTACTCAAAATGGACGGAAAACCTTTTTTTTTTATATCGGATAAGATAATAATTCAATTGTGGAAACCTTACTTGCATCATCGAAAACTACAACTGTATCATGGAATAATCATATTAAGAAGAGTACAGCAGAGCCCACTACAATCGACCTACGTCGACCAGTTGGAAAAATTTATAACGGCATCGAAGTAATATTATCTTTTTTTTAAAGTAAGCAGTACGATAATCGTAAAACTGGGTGGATAGGAGTCGAGATGAGTTTGTGGAAACGAAAAGCACCGATAGCGTTTATAATTTCTCCATTCAATTCAATCCTGAGGCTTTTTCAATATCAAACGCAAACAATATTAAACGGAACTCCATCAATTTCCCTAACCTGCATAATTGATAATGGAAACTGGAATTTAAGTCAAATAGGGATCGTCTGTTCCAGGCGTTCACAACATTTTCCACATACATATGAATGTGGTAATATAATTTCAGATGGAATGTGATACCTGGGCAATAAGTATTGTGCTTCAAGTGCTCTGGTTCCGGACAGTTTATAAATGCATTTTCGAAAATACACTTCAAACGGAAGCTAACTTGATTGCTGTCAACTGCGAAAATAGCAATTTAAATTTATGCAGTTAACGATGGCTTTATGCCTTCCGGTTGCCTTTCAGGATGTTGTGGTTATCATTGAATGGGACCAATTGAAACAATCACCATCGTTCCTTTGTGCCTCATTGCATCCATGTTTTTTCATATAAAAATGTATGTATGGATGCAAGGGTGTATAAATCTATGAACGTATATGCATGTGATTGATGTTATGGGAAAATTTGTCGGAAAATCATCAAACTCTAGGGAATAATTGTATTTATGAGACAGAGTTAACGTGAAAATCTAGAGAAAATTACGAGCCCAAGTCCATTTTGCAGAGCCTGAAAAGACCACCCTAAAGGCTTATAGCTTGAAGGCTTTATTCAAATGAAAACAGGAAAGCTTTTACAGATTTCAATTAGGGAAAGAGAAGGCGCAGTAATTAAACAGGACAAGCAAAAACAAGTCAAGTTTTGTTTGCATCAATTTCTTTGATGTTCCCAAGGATGGAGGGAATCGCATACCGGAAATATCTAGAAATTTTGACAAGCAGCGACGAAAGCACTTTGGAAATATTTCGAACTTTTCCATCTCACTAATGTTATTAAATTCAATAATAATTATAGAAAATAATTTTCTACACTCTAAATAGGTATTTGTTCCTTTTCAGAACTTTATTTATTCTTTATAATGAGTTTCTGCCGAAATTTAGGAGGTAGCGGACCCAAAATAATTTTCATTGTCAGCCGAGGTAAGGCGGTAAAAGAAATGTAATTAAAAAACTTTTGGGAATATAAAATGAGACTAATTCTTGTGAAAATGTGGGGATATTAACTTGTGGGTAAGGTTCTACAGAAATATTTGCATTATTGTGCATGATAATTGGCATGGAATAACTATACTTCTGATGACCTGAGGAAAGATTATTACGGAGATAGGCTACTATGTAAACAGAATAAGAGATTTCAATAACTAATTTGTTAAAACTCGATATTATCATATTCTTGTTACTTTTAGAATCAACGAAATCCATAAATTAAGGGGATGAAAATAATAAAGGCGTTTCTTTCGAAAACAAATGCCGTTGGGTTTGAGGACATTAGTAGAGAATGAGTCACCGAAGAGCCCGAGTCTACGAAGTAGAGTATACACTTTACCGAAAATTTACTGTATGTTGTCACTTTGAACGGATTCCGGGAGATCATCTATAAAGGAACTAAATAACAAAGGGCCCAGTATTGAGCCCTGAGGAACGCCAGACAGAAGAGGGAGAGAACTAGAAGTAATAGCGTCCACTTATATCGCTTGTTTTCAATCGGACATATAGTCCCGGAAAAAAGCAAAAGCGGAGGGAGTTTAATTGAGTTTCTGTAGCAAGATTTGAATGTCGAGCAGTGCCAAGGTAGCCAATTTTTTCTGGTTTAGGGTAGCTCTGATATCAATGGATACTCGCAGTGCTGCCGTTTCGTAGTGCTGCGATATCATAGTGCTATGGGCTCGTAGTGTTACCGTTTCATAATGCTGCGGTTTCGCAGCAATGATGACGACGAAGGCCTGGTCCTTCATTTGAAATCGGAAGGGGATTGAGTATAAGACTTTTATCCTTTCAAAAAACTCCCGCTGGCTGCAAGTTATACTAAAAGGGATTTAAGAAGAAGTATCGGGATTTAGTTTGACGTATTGCTGTTACTGCAGTGAATGATCGCAATCAGTTTTAGTGAAACGCATATAGCACCAACAAAAAGAAGCTCACGCTCTCCTATAGTGGACTGAACTTCGCGTATGTATCAAGGATATCTATTAACTTGAGAGGTCTGAGTTTTAAATGGCACACAAATTTGTATTTATGATGTAAGTAGCTAAGAGAAAAAGCATAAAAAAAAGTCAAATGTTTGTACAAAAAACATAGGTATTAATTTAGCAACTAAGAAGCTTTGACCCATATAATGCTTTTGTACGTAAATGTGGCATTCAAAACACTTAGATTTTAGCTACAGATTCTTGTCTTGATTTTAAGTTGGAGAAAATTATGCATTCAAATCTTACTAAAACTTATGGATAATAAGCCTTCTTATTTTGATAACTAATTCAGATGGATGGATTGGAAAGATGTTGATAGATCTAAGGACTCCCCCCAAATAAAGCCACTCTTCAGATTTATGAGCTATTTCTCATAATTCCTAGCCAGCAGCGCGCCCTTTAACAAAGCTTAAGCTTAAAATTGGCTCCCTCCCTACCTGCTTCATGCAGTTCATCTAGGAGGTGTGAGCCAAGGAATTTGTAACATCTAGTGGTGATGGCCTGTTAATGACGGAAAAAGTGAGTCATCATTTCGGATTCCTTTCCGCATCCTCTGTATGTCAGCCGGTTAACAAGTCCCATCATATGCAAGCAACCCCTGAGAAATAATCGTGCAGTATAATTTGACATGACGTTTCTTCTTCTTCAGTAGCCTTTTCGTTGGGTTTAGGTTAGGATTCTTCCAAAGTTCTTTTGTAGTTCTACCTGAGGGGTCATTTAACCAAATGCGGCTACGCTGGCAGTTGATCCAACCCAAAATATCAGAGTTGAGGTTTTTTAATGCAATCCCGATTGTAGAGAAGGAAGCCTCCGAGCTCGTTTGCCTTTTGATGTCTGCTTATAATGCTTTGAACTTGTACCCATAGGACGAGAACCTCATTATTCCAAGAAAGGTAATTCATAGCGGGTTTACACTCCAGTACCAGTTTGTGGATTGTAAAGAACTTTCAGGAGGCTTTAACAACTGCATGGCTATCCGAACAGATGGAAATCTGCTTGCTCTCAGTATTTGAGTTGAGAAGATATCTTTCCGCTTCATGATGGCCTTGATTTATACCTGGAAAAACGTGACGTGGTTTCCGAGGTATATATCCATTTCCACATGAGCGATTTAGAACCATCTGTGTGTAAGGAATTGGGCATATAAATGAATAAAGCACAGAGTGTGATTCCAATTTTGTCCTAGATGAGATTTTCGCCTTGAAATTGGGTTTTAGCACGGTCTCTAGGAGGTGATAAGTACCCGAAATTCGAAAATGGATTGGTGTAGAACTGTTTTTCCAAGATGAATCCAGCTCTGGTTGAGATACGGCCTTGGCGCTACGATACGACTCCTTCTTTATGTAAATTATCACGGGGTGTTTTATTAAGGATAACCGTAACGGCCCAAGCGCTACTTAAGCTAAGTCTGCCGCTTACACTAAGGAAACAATTTCTCTGAACCTTTTTCAATATCTTACGATGATTAGTGAAGTCTAATGTTTTCTAGACATCAGAGATCCATAGGTTAGAATGGATCGGATAACATTTGTTAATATACATTCGATTATCCCGGGTTATAGTCCCCACTTTTTGCGTATTGTCCTGTGACACTTCAGGAAGGTCTTAAAACCTCTGCTCGTTCTGTCTTGTAGGTGTGATTTCCAGCTAAATTTTTTATCTAGTAAAATTTCTAGGTATTTTACTCCGTACTTTAATTCCAAACAGAACCAATACAGGGCAGGTTTATTGTAGGCATATTCCTTTTTTTTATATTATTAAGCCAAGCTCAGGGGATTCTCTATGATGTACAATACAGCATAGCAGGAAGGAGATAGGAAAAGGATTAGAGAGATAAAATTGGCGGAAGTGCTGATGTATGTCACTCTTGATCCTCCGCAGATTGTAGATCCGAGGGAAAAGCAGAAGATGGTAGACTATTCCACATTCGCACAGTTCGGAATAAGAAAGCATCACAGAATTTTACTGTATAACCAAAAGTACATATTTTGAAGCGTAAAAGGATATTTGTGATGAGTATTGGGTGCAGGTATTAATCTGCAGGGGATTAGACCAGATATGTTATCGGAACACATGTTGCGATAAAGCAGAGAAAGGCATGTAACGGTAAAAAGCACAGATCTGATCCACAAAAAAGTATGTAACAATTTTTTTGAAATTTTGAATTTTTTTTTGAAATGTCTCAAAACTTATCCTAAATTTAACCCAATGGAATGCGTTGAAAAAAAATTAATATTCAAAATTCAAATTCAATGATATTAAGAGCATTAATTTTATTTTCGATTAAAACAAAAATAAATAATTTCCCTCAGGTCTTTGCCTTGCCATATACCTTTCAACTATAGCAAATATTCATGGGCTCACTTACGTAGGTACATATGTATTACCGTAATGTTTATATTTATTAGGCCAAGACTGAAACATTTTCCTTAGAAATCGATAAAATTAAAGGATAAAGCTTCTCAAGCTGTCACTCCAATTCACCCATATTATCGTTATTAAGTAAACAAACGTCTCGAATCTGACCAGAAAAAGTTTTTCTATTCTCTAATTTCAGCTCTGCTAGTAAGTAAATAGTACGATGTGATTCCTATGGCTGTCAATTCGTATTCTTAGATACGTTCTTAAAGTTAGGGCATTCCATCCCAGGGGGTATCAAGAGGAAACTGATTTGATAGCATAGGATGAAACATAGTATAATTAACTTAGTAAATAACTTTTGTGAAGAGAATGATATTCATGTAGCTATCTCAAAAATTATTGATACAAATGAAGTGTGTTCTTTTGATTTTGTGAGTACGGGGACTATATTTTCCTTGAAAATGACATACGACATACACGGATATACGCATCTTGTTTTTTGTAGTTAGAAATAATTATTAATTTTTTTGATGTGCAAGCAAACTATTCATACTTGAGAAAATTGTTTCAAATACCTACTTCTGTTTAATTTCTGAATTGTAGAAGTTTTCTCTAATTTGAACATTGATAAGTTTCACTGTTGAACTGAAGATATAAAGTTTTCTTTACTTTTTCCGAAGTTTTTAGATGGGAGGGGAGGTTCGTTTAAATGAAAAGAGTCCGTCACGTCTTTCAGTCTTAAGTCGTAGTATATTTGCTTTTATATTTCACATCCTGTCAAGCAAGGATGATAAAACTTTATAGAAGAAATTTAGTTTTTAGGTAGAAAACTTTTTGCAAATAGGGATTCATGTTTTCTGGAATGGAACTAAGGAAATCCGGAAAAGATGAATCTCTATTTTCAAGAAAGTTTCCTATATAAAAACAAAATTTCTTCTATCTATCACAACTAGAGTTTTGTTTTAGTTATCAGAAATTTAGTTTAGAATGTTTTAAATTTATATACCCATGTGAAATTAAAGGTTGAATTTCCTACCATCCAGGACCAATTTACTTACATTAATTAAAATTGCATTAAATATCCTTCAGAATTTAACTTCAAAGGCCAATATCATTTGAAGTAAATTAAGAAGGATTTATTACTTAATAATTCCTTAAATTAGGCCTTCAAAGTAATCTGAATCGTGTGGTTAATTATTAGGGAAAATAACGTAAAAATTAACTTTGAAGTTACATTTAACCATAATAGCTCTCCGGGGGTCAAATTGACCCCACTTTTTTCAAACTTCTGGTAGAGTTTCTTAGTCGTGGAAATAACCCTTGGTCCGCCATATACCATTAACTCGTCTAATAAACTATACTTCTGTGCTGTTAGCGTGCCTTGAGAATCATTAGTGTTCGTCTAGCGTTCGTTCAAAGTAGACATTAATAAATCGTGGGGTCATGGTGACCCCATGTGACCTAAGTGTATTTTGGACAGGACAATTATTTTTTGTTTGTTGCTAATTATTAAAATTAATTTTCTGTATCTCAAGTATGAAACTCCAAGTGTTATTTTTTTTTTTGTGGTGCTGTGGTTATATGTTTTTAATGCTTGTTTGTAGATGGCTATTATCTAAGCTCCAGACACGCGCGAGACTTATTATTAGAACAAGATGAATCCATAGATGGCAGCTTCAGATGATGAAGTGGACCATGCTACAATTTATGGATGAGGAGAATTTGGGCGAGAGTTATGCTTCAGATTTAGAAATGGAGCTAGAAAACGCGACAACCGACGCTCGCACGCTTGAATTACGTAGGACGTTTACATGCGATAATTGGTTCACGTCTATTCCTGTAATGTCATAGAGCGTATGGGAAATGAATCCACTAATAAGAAGATAACAGGAACCATTCGTTAAATTAAGCGTGCGACCCCGAAAAAATGACTGTGTCCTGCTCAAATCCACCGGACAGAACATTCTGTTTCTCTTCCGCTGGTGTCGTGTACAAAAAATAAATAAATAAATAAAACAGTTCCTCTGGATTTCTCTTACTGGCATTCTACGAAGGTTGTTGATGGAAAACCAGATATTATAATTGCGTTATAATGCAACTAAAAGGGGTACAGATTGCATCGACAAGCTATACCATCCTTTTACCACCTCTAGAAAAACGAACCGTTGGCCGATGTGGATATGCGCGAATTCTTCTTCAATGTCAGAACCTGAGAGCTAGCCAAAATATAAAAGTGGGTGCTCAGGAATAGCTACGGGAGTTAAGAATTCATACGGTCGCAGTTGGAAGAGAGGCTCAATATAAGAACTTTGCGAGTGAATTTAAGGGGTAACGCCACTGTAAATTTTTTGAAAAATCGATTTTGTTTTTATTGGCTTAAAAAATAGTTTAAACCCTCTAGAATAAGAAAAAGACGGTCCCGTGCCAGAAAATTTTTTTTTTCCTTTGAAAATGGAGGTCACCACCAACCGCGTCAAACTTACTCCGAAACGTCTACCTGAAGCCTGAAATTGGAGCTTTTCAGCCAGCTTTATCGCCAGCTTTTTTTCTAAAGCTGACTGAAAAAGCCGAATTGAACACAACTGACCTTTTTGACATTTGCAACTTTAACTTGTTTATCGGAGAACTTTTATTTTTTACCTTCATTTTTTTTTATTTTTTCCAAAAAAATCTATTCTCAAAACTTTAAACGCGTTTTTCTCGAAACACGATTTTTCAAAATGGCACGCAGCATAACTCGAACAATTTTCATATTTTCGACTTGAAATTTTGACCAGATGTGAACATTAACATTATCTAGAGAATGCCATACGGGATTTTCAATAACTTTATTTGTTGATTTTTTATTAACAAAAACCTGCCGTTTTTTTCGTCAAAAATCAAACTTTTTTTCAAACGCGCGCTGAATCTACAAAAATTAATATTTTTAAAAATCGGTACGGCACTCTCTAGCTATGTTTTGTTTTGGTCTAGATTCGAATGTGCACCAGTGGTGCTGCGTTTCGCAGAGCCCTGCAAGCAAAACATGTCCCGGGAAGATGGCTGTGGAGCTGCCATTTTGTTTTTTTTTTCGCTGTCAAAAAATTTATCAATAAAGTTCAATGTATGCCCGATAATACCCTTAAAAGGTTTTTTTCAAACACCTCTAATTTCCCGAAAAAAAAATTCGTGAAAAAACCTGTTTTTTGTTAGCCGTTACAGTGGCGTTACGGAGTCATGATCTTGACAAAATATGTACTGGCCAATGGTGAAAGACTATACCTATATCCTATCCAACGTTGTCAAATTTGTAAAAGATTCACGGATAAAAAAACAATATACTTTTGTTCATCTTGTAAACGCCCAATGTGCGACGTACATATGGCGCATATGTTGTTAAGTGTGCGTGCGAAGATTGAAGAAAAAAATCATTTCTACTCTACTTTTTTATATTTTCATATTAAAATATCACAATAAAAAGTATTTTGCAAAAAAATTCTGTGTGATAATTATTATTGCTTCATTTATATTGGTTCATCATGCGACATAAAGATCATTTTTTCGACACTTTTCGCGCTTTCGATCTTCAAAATAATTGGACACCCACGCATAATATTAAAGGTTATTTTGATTTTTACATTCCTTCCGTCTGTCCGTCTGTCCGTCTGTCCTACTGTCCGTCTGTCCTACTGTCCGTCTGTCTGCCCATCTGTCCGTGCGCACGATAACTCGAGAACGCGTTCACTTAGAAAGCTGAAATTTTGTGCACGGACTTAAAAAAAAAGTAGAATTAAGTTCGAAAATGAGACAAATAGAGCAACTCCTTCGTGGGTTTGCCATACAAAAATTTCGGTTACCACTATATATTTGGACACTGCCTGAGAACGCGTCGACAGGGAAAGCTGAAATTTGGTATATTGTGATTTAATAATAATAGCAAATAAAACTTCAAAAATGGACTAAATCGGCAACCCCTTCTTGGTGTTGCCATATAAAACTTGTGGTTTTTTACATATACTTTGAAAACGATCAGTCCTATACATTTTTATTGTACTAAAAACTTCTTCAGAATAAAAAATCCTATAAAATTGGTTATAATCATTTTTTCTGTCCGACGAGCCGTTTTAGAAATATATGCGAAAAACCACTTCTCAAATCAAACTGGCATAGATCGGTGACCATACGAAATTTTATTCGGGCATTCATCTTAGGGTATCATCGGAATTGGTCTTGAAGAATAGATTCTTATAGTTTTTTTATCGAAATCTATTCTGCATAAGAAGAACGATTTTTTTAAAAAAAAAAGAAATGCTTTTTTCCTTCTCTTAGCTTGAAAGATATTTTACAATATTTAAACAAACAAATTTTATTAAAAGTACTATAAAATTTCTTTCCGGGAACCTTAATCAGTATCTAAATATTTGCTTTTTTCAATTTTAGAGTTAATTGTTGAAGTTTGAGAACACTTTTTGAGAGCAGGGGTCTGATTGACCTGAACAAGATATTCTGGCCAAGATGAATCACGAATGCAGAACTAATACACACGCAAGAACCCCAATAGCTATCTAAATTGAAAGTGGAAATGGATAGGCTTCACATTCAAATCAGAAGATCTACAAACAAACATCCGACGGGCATTAGAATGGAATCTGTTGGTAAAACGAGGAAACGAAGACCAAGATTCACATGAGGAAGGACAATAAAATAAAGAAATAGAGAGTGGAAGGACTTGGACAGGGAGTACACAAAATTAGTTGGACAGATACTCCCCAGTTACTATTCTAAGTCGTAAATATTCTCAGCAATTTCCCTTAACAAAATTTTAAATGTCTTACAGCATTTACCAAGTTTATGATGGAATTTGCATTTAAATAGGTCACGGTGGGATCACTCAGACTCTATTCATCAGGTCACCGCTCTTATACCAAACAAAGGTTCTTAGACACTTTTAAAAAAATGTTTTCTGAAATGAACTAACTCACTTCTTACTTGAGTAAAACAAAAAAATAAATAAAAATAGAGAAAAAAGGCAACACCTTCTGAATTAAAAAGCAAAATACTTTGAATTTCAAATGTCGTCGTCGGTAGCTTCCATCGAATATAACTATAAGATCTTTCCCCCGCCCGCCTACATTACTTTGCTACCTATTTTTTCTAGCATCTGTTTTATGTAAATTTTTGTTTGTTCTTTTTTGTATTTTTTTCTCGACATTTTCATCCCTCCATGGACCAACCACATCTTCTATGAATAATAATAAAACATTGACTTTAGTACTGTGTCACATCAATATGTTGCGGACAGACAAAGCAATTTGTAACCAGACATGTCAGCTTTCTTTTAACACTATCCTTTTGAATCCCTAAGGATTCTCCCGAAGTGTTCATCACATCAAACTTTTTTTTTGTTTGCGTTTTTTTTTTATAGCAAACAGCAGTAGCAGCAGCATCAGAATTTGGGGAAATAGACTAGAAATTTTCGGACCATTGTATAATTTTGTCCAACATTCAATAAACGATAATCATAGAATTTAACCCTTATTGTTTGGGGAATAAATGTTGTCATCCATAGTAACTTGGGTAAAACCCTTCCTTCCACTTGATAGGATTCCATCATCTCAGCATGCAAGACAGATAGTAAATGATGAAAAAAAAAATGCTGGATATTGTTACAGAGCATCTCTGAATGGATTCTGTGCGATGATGTAAGTAGAGGCGGTTAAATGAAGCGATACGGCAGTCAATGTATATATTATAATTGTCTGCTGGAGTAGTAGTAGTAGTACATTTCGAATCTGAACCGATAAGATAAAGCCATATGTCATCATTATTTGAAAAGTTTTCCTCCGAGTAGGTATTATTTATAAAGTCACCCGAAGATGAATATCTCTTCGTGAACTTTGCGTTCATTATTAAAAGCTGCCCAAGAGTTATGGGAAAAGTTTTGCACTAAGTCAGCTCGGGGAGTTGTTTTTTAACAGGAAGTAGGTCCGAAAAAAAAGGAACAATAATAAAAAATGAAGTTGGAAGTGGAAGGATCAAATATATATACATATATATAAAAAGTTCCTATGGTTGTGATACATATAAATATTTATATGGTACTTTTGGTAGGCGTATTGTTAATTCGATGGATTTTTGAATGAGAAAATCGGAAACGTTTTTTTAGATAAATTTCAAACTTTGTCTATTTGCTGTAGTTTTATATAGACCAGATGAATTTATAGGGAAAGGATATCCATATAAAGGAGAGAATATGCATATTGAACTTTGCTCTGATTTTTATTTTATTTACTAGAAATATTATTTGGAATTTTCCTTGGTGATGGTGGAAGATGTCCTTGGACGTACATTTTCGAGGGTATAGTGATTTTTAAATTCTGATTTTCGATTGGCATAGTATTGAGTCAGCATCCACTAATTCCGGTAGGCTCAGTTATGATTTATGAACAAGGATAAGATTCTGATGATTTTTTTTTTATATTTGGAGCTTTTTTTTTGTTATATCTCTTGCTGTTGTATTCGAAATGCGACAATTCCCCTTCAATTTTCTAGTATTTAGTGTCACTATACAAAATATAATTGAAGTCACACAAGTTTTATATTAATTTTTTTACAGATAATTTTAATTACTTCTAGAATTATACTTTTATTAAACTTGTAAATTTTTCTTCCATATATTACCCAAATTTGATTTGAAATTGAAAAAAAAGAAATATTTTCTTTATTTCCTTAGATTAGCAACTCTGTCTATACCTCGAAAGTAATTTTGATCAAAGTAGAAAGGATGCGTTTCAAGACTTCAAATATAAAATTTTATTAATAATTCAAATTCAATTTGCTTAACCTAATTTTATTAATATTAATTCAGAATAAAACAGAACTTAAAACTAGAAATTCAAGAAACGATACTAATTAATAAAAAAAAAGAAAAAACTATAAAAATTCAGTATAAATTCGGAAATCCAGGGTAATTCCAATGACATGGTCCATTTTTTTAGTTTTTAAAAGAAGAAGAACAGAATTAGTTTTCTGTTGACAGAACAACTTTCTGTGAAAATTATAGGAGCGTACTGCAGCGTGTAAGACCGAACAAAGGAAATAGCACAATAAGTGTGCTGCAGCGTGTGAGATGAAAAGGTAGCACAATGTGTGTGCTTCAGCGTATATGAACAAGATGTAGTACGTGAACTAGCTTCCGCATGTAAGATCGAGGTGTAGCACGTGCTGAAGTCTGTACGGTCGAATAATTTTAGAGATTAAACTCTGAACAGTATTAGACTTCTGTATGGAACATGGGAACATGATTCTTTATTCAGATGAACTCTGAGCCAAGAATGGTGCCATCTACAAGTCAAGTCAATTCATGTGTGTTTTGCGCCAATTTCTTATTTGCGGTGTCGTAGTTTCCTTCGATGTTCTCTCTTTTTGTCCTCATTTGTTCGTTGGGACTCAACTTCAGCCCTCAGTTCGGTTTGATGTCGTCTTTTATCCTCTTGTTGACAGGTGTGCTTTGTGATTTTCTAACTTTCCGTTTTATTGTCGTCTTTTGATTTAAAGCTGATGCGCCGTATCAGACGTACCTCATATCGTTCTACTTTTGGAGTTAGGTGTTAGTAGTAGGGCGGGGGCAGGAGTGCCATCTACTGAATTTCGTCGGCTTTATATAGTCGCTGTAACCAGTTATGTTTCTGGTCCAAAATTTGTTGCCCTGGCAACGCTTATTTCATTTGCTTCTGACTGCGGTGAAATCAGCTGACTGAAGTAATGTCACTTGATGACTTGAAAAAATTATCAATATACGGAGGACATAGGATTTAGTAAGTTCGCAATTTATTGGTTTATTATTGATTGATAATAATTTATTGGTTTTAGATAATGCAAACTGCATCCTCAAAGGTTTCTCTTGTAGTGAAACTTTTTATGTTTGGGTGGATTATTCAGGACTTCCAGTAACCCATTAATATAGTGACAGTGAGCGCGTTCACTGCCACCGAAATACTGACTTTTCGTCGACTCCGAGTCACTACCGAGCGTTCACTCCACCAAATTTTTACAGTAAACGACTACGCTTGACAACGACTACCGTTCACTCCACACTATCAAATAGTTGACTACATTCTACTACGCTCCGGAGGATAGTCGATCGTAGTCAGTTTGACAGAACCACACTACGACAATGACTACGCTACCAAAGTGGCAGTGAACGCGCCTAGTGTCAACAAAAAAGCTACAGATGACATACAGGAAGCAGCAGATTTTAGATAAGTATTCTGTCGAATATTATTTTTAAGCTTGGTATTTTGTGGTGCATTTTTTGTTTATTTTAGGAATTGTGTATATTGATGGAATAAGGCTGGAAGTACCTCGGAAAAAATGCCGTGACCTTTAGGTGAACTGAACAAGCATTGTTACTTTATAACAATGCTAATATTGCAGCAAGAATTTTATCAGAAGCTCTTCGGTATAGTAGAGGACGATATTTTTCCTTGTAATCGCAAATATTGATATCGATATCACTATAGCTGAAATTAGCAATAATATAGTGTCACTCATTCAACTGAAATATATAATAGCTTCTTAAAGATCGGATTATCCAAACGGAGTTACAGTGCCATGAAACTAAATGGTGTACTTTCTTCTAAGGTAATAGGGCAAAATTTAAGTAACCTAGGCGTACATTGTAAATACTCAACAGTTAAGTTACGATTTTAATAAGCTACATAATTTATTTGCGTCAAAGTTAATACCAAAATCTTGATACTTAAGTACCAACTACTCAACTGATATAAGTTATCTCGTCAATGGGTTTGCTTTTCGGAATGCTGAAGAAAACGAAATATTATTTGTAATGTATAATAAAACAGTAAGTAAAAAAAAATTAATGTATTGTTACGAGCGTGGCATTAGTTTGTTATTTAAAACACAATTTTTCATATTCAAAAGTTGTTTCTTTATTTAACTTTACTGTTTAGTATTTTTTTTTAATTCACAAGGACTCTTTATTTATCGCTAGTACTGTACTTCTAATTATCACAATCCAAAATAGTTTAATCCGTTCACTTCACTGTCTGAAATAAGACTCCCTCCTGAATGTGAGTATTATTTTTACTCTACAAATTATCCTAGATCCTTCGAGAATATTGCGTTCTCCGAACCCAAAGTTTACTAAGATGTCACTTGCCTAAAGTTGTTTCTATTTCCAACAGATGTCATTTGTATCACTTTGCGGCTCGTAACACTGCCACCTTCTTAAATTTGTTCGCCCCGAACAGCAGATGGTCCACGGTCTTGATGCTCGCAGTATTGACACAAACCATCCAGGTGAACGACCTTCGGTTTACCTCTTGTATCAAGCTGAATCCTGGATACTACGTTATTAATTCTAGTCACTACTGAATATGGTCCTTCCCAGTGTTGTTGTAATTTTGAAGAACGTCCTTTATGTCGCTTCGGGTTGTACAGCCAAACTAGGCCACCTTCATTGAATTTGGCTCAATTAGCACGTAAGTTATAGCGGGTCTTTATCCGATGAGTATTTGTTGCTAATTTCGCTATCTTGATCTCGTGCACATCGTTGTCTGAGCTCTGATATGTAGTCTTCTGGTAACTTTTGTTCACCTCTGGTTGTATCAAACTTGAAATCGCTGGGTAAATGCATCTCTCCCTTCCGAATATGACTTTAGCCTCGGTTTGTCCGGTAGTATTTTAAACAGCTGTTATATAAGCCATTAGCAATACAGAAATATTTCGATCCCACTTGCGCTGATTATAGTTGACTACTTTCCTTAGATGTTCGATTTTCGAATTTTGTTGAAGCACTCTTCCATGCTTTTATTTGTCATTCATCTCTTATCATCTCCATTGTCCTTATCTTTGATTCCTTTGCCCTCAATTTGCTTGCTTTTTTATCGTCGTCGTCATCCTTGTCATTGCCGCTTTTGCGCTTCTTATAAGCATCATCGTCAGAACCTTTGTCTTTACATTTTCCGATCGTCATTATACTCTTACTGTCGTCATTATCGTTAGAATAGTTAGACCCTTTACTTTTCGTCTTTTTCTTTCCTTCATTGTCCTCGTCGTTGGATCTCTTTCCTTTCATTTTTTTACTTTCGTCATCGTCATCGTGGTAATCGTCATCTTTTTCTTTCATCCGTCCTACATTTCCATTAATACATCCTTTGTGGTGTAGGATTTCAAAGTTATGAGGTTGCAGTCTAGTCTCTCCACGAAAAACTTGCTCCCTATGTCGCCATGTTCTCCCTTTTTTCTTCTATTGATTGCATTCGTCCGCGTTTCCTACAGTCGTTTTTAAGGTGTTCCAGTCTACTACATTTCCAGCATCGGAGGAGTCCACGCGAAGGGGTGGTCTGCAATGACAACATGCTGGTTCGAGTCTATTGCCTAGCTCGATATCTTTGTCCTTCTTCTCTCCTCTCTTCTTCTGCCACTTCCATTCTACGGCGTTTTCTGTAGTCTCTTAGGAGGTGTCCCGGTCTATTACAATTCCAGCATCAAAGAATACATCGTGAAAGAGTGCGCTGCGATGACAGCATTCTTTTGCAAGTACATTTCTCCACCGAAATTTCAATCACTCGTAATGCAGTCCGTGAAGCTTGTCTGACAGATTCATATGCTAATGCATAGGCTAGCGCTTCTGCGATTGATTTCTTCCTGGTAGCCTTAGTGCTTGTTGTAAATTTTGATCTGCAATAGCATTCACAAATGCTTCTGTTGGTACTTCCCTATGGAAATCAGCATTTACGCTAGAGCAGGGCTTCTTAAACTGTGGGTCGCGACCCCAAAAGGGGTCGCTTAGCGAAATATTGGGGGTTTAATAAATATAATTTTATATTTTTGTATATTTTTAAACAAATTCTGAAACTATAGTTTTTCATATGTCAAAAAGTGAGCAGAGGAAAATATTTCAAAAATCGTTTGATTATGGTAAAAAATGGCACGAAGTTTTAATATAAAGAAACCGGTCACGTAAAACTTTGAATTAAAACAAGAACATAAATTATCTTAGTTTTTGTATTTACTCCTGTATATTTTATTATGTCCTCCAGTCTTCTTGGAATACACGATATTAGATTTTCTACTTTCGTTCCAAACCTTTTCAACAGCTGTTCAAATTTCGTGAATATTGCGAACATGAGTTTTGTGAATTTTCCTATTGATGTGGTACCAAATATTTTCGATAGAACACAAATCCAGACTTTGAGCAGGCCAGCTGTTAAAAATTGTTGTGTTCTTGAAACCAGACATTAGTCTTCCGGGCCGTATGATATGGTACATTATCCTGTTGAAATATGTATTCATTTCTATTCTGAATATCTTTCAAAGCTATTAACAAACCTTTTTCAAATATCAAGAAAATTGTTTATCAGTAGTGTATATATATTGCTACTTAATCAATAAATCAGCACAAACTATTGTATTTATATATCTTTATTTTATATATATCTTTTTTTGGGTTACGAAAAAAATCACAATCATAAATGGGGTCGTGAATGAAAAAAGTTTAAGAAGCCCTGCGCTAGAGTATGAAAGATAAGCTAATCTTCCCACATCAGTCTGCAGTTGTTGTAGTGATTCGCCATGCTTTTGAATCCTGTTGCGTAATTGCAGGCGGTATACTTGCTGCAAGTGCTCATCACCATAACGTAATTCTATCGCCTGTACTAATGAAGTATATTCACGTTGCCTTTCAATGGGTATAGTTTGTAATAGTTCGGATGCAAAAACTCGAAGTGCTAATATCAGAGCTGTGTCTCTACAAATTATACTAGAACCTTCCTAAATTATCTGTTCTCCGAACCCAAAGTTTACTACGATGTCACTAACCTAAAGTTGTTTCCATTTCCAACAGATGTCGTTTGTGTAACTTTGCTGCTTCTAATATATAACCGTTTTAAACTCGATATATTTTTCTTACACATCCTTTTTCTATGTTTGTATCGTCGCACTGGCATTTATACACTTTGGGGGGATGCCCCACCTGTTAGAGAAAATATGGGGATTGACTATAGGGTGGTTATTCCACAAAAAATCGACAAATATTCTGAATCGACTATCTCAGATTTTGATGGAATTGTACAGATAGGTTGGTTTTAATGTTAATAGTAGATACCTACTTTGCTGGAATAGTTTTGGCTTTTGTCCATTTTAGATGGAGATACGATATTTTGAAACTTTGAAAAAAGTGGTAAATACTACTTGGTGGGGGTAACTTAAAAAATTTATATCTCAGGGTGTACACATCGCAAACCTGTGAAACAAACGTTATTTATTTAAGGAGCTTTTGAAGTTTCTGAAAAACGTGGTGCAAGTACTTTTCCTGAATATTTGCTTTCAAGTATAATGGATATGTACCTTATCCTTGAATATCTCAAAAAGCCCACTCTAAATTTTTTTTATTTTATTTTTTTTTTACTTTAATCCTTGAGGAAGCCGTAGAAAGGAAGAAATGTTACTCCTTGAAGATTGCATGGGGGGTTTTTTTTTTTTTTTAAACATGTGTAATTTAGAGAAATTTGAAGGAACATCGATGAGATGTGCTGAGTTGTAGCCGCAGAATTTTCTATCTATTTTCGATAACAACACGAATGAAGATATCTATTCATTACCTCTGCCTTCTGTGAGTACTGCCCAAAAGTTACATAGCATGCTCAAATATACGACGCATCTACACCTAAACCAGGTAAACGTAAGGTGTGTTCATTACTATAATGCATCAGGTAATGTTGACAGTAAACCTTATCTAAGTCAGACATTCCCATTTTCTCCGCCAGGTAGCTATCCTATATGAAACACATCAGACTAGTGACACAAAAACTCTGAACTGAGGAATTTCGAATCTGAATTAAGACCCATGTCGTGACATCAGCCTTATTTTGTCAACGCTTTATATTCATTATTTCTAAGTGATAGTAGTGCTTAGCAGAAGCAGATACTATAAAACTTTGCAATGGAGACCTGATAGCAAAAATTTTAACTATTTTTATTAGATATTAGAAGCCATTTTGATAAATGTTCAACAGCTCCATGTTTTTCAATAAACTGTGAACATAACTTCTTCCAAACTTTTTCTACAGCTCTACAGGAATATTTCAGTCAAATCTAGTTCTACGGTAGCTTAAATTCAACATAAAATCATTATAATTTTCTTATGCCACATTTGATTTTCATTGGTTTTTCCAAGCTTAAGCTACCTAAAAAGCAATTGTGTTTCTGTTTTTACCTCCAGTCACTTAATGACACTTGTCACAACATTTTGAAATAGTAAAAAGCAATTCGAAATTTGTTTACAAAATGTTTTTATAAACGCTTCGGATTTGTCATTGTTGTTTTTCGCGACAACTTGAGGCACAATTTCTTGTCTCATCCTGAAACTCCTTCTGAAAACTGTGTTTTATTACAACCTGCTCCATAGATTGTTTTAATATGGTAATCTCCACATAAAGAGGGCGTGCTCGGAATCCAGAAGGATGTAATTACTTTTGTCACCTACTACCTACCTACTTCCTATTTCCCATTATTCGCTATGTCTGATGTTGTATCCTTGTTTCTACTATGTATGTATGTATGCATGTTTGTGTGTACATCTATTTTTGTGTATATTATTAGGCCAGAGGCTTTGAATCCTTTGACTACTTCTGCGATGAATATTTTAACACGGATGTTGTTGCATTTAATTCGTCCTATTTGTGTTTATTTTTTTATTTACAAAAATAGACTTTTTCATAAGGATGGCTTTAAATCTATGGGGAATCTCTTACAATTTACACTTTTGGGGAGTAAGGCAAAAAAAAAGGTTTTATTCTTTATGCATAAGAAAGGAGCAAGATTCTTTGAAATGCCTGCGGGTAGTGTGATTGATGAAAGCATTTTTTTGTTAAGGCACACAAGCAGAAATATTACATTTTGTGGAATAAAATAAAATTACTAAACACACAGTCAGTGGTGGGTTTCCTTAAATATTTTTAGCTTCTTGGGAAATATGAGCTTTATAACCGTGTGTATGTTCTTTTTCTTTATTTTTGAAACGTGTATTTATGTCTAAACTTCGGATCATCATTATTTATTTATTATTGCTACGGTCTACAGGGGAATCTCTCTTACAGACTAGGTAGAACTAAATTTAATCCTTATTGTTATTTAGATCTAAAGACTCGTAGTACTAGTTGAATTTAATCATTGACCTCGTAACCGGCTCTCTAATGCCATAGTTGGTTCTATGTTGTGAGATATAAAGCAGTTGCCGAGAACGGATATTTTTTTTCGGTGCATACATATTAATTAATAAAACAAATCCATGCAATCAATGGCTAAAAATCCATAATTAATAGAATTTCAGCTATTTCTCTTTTTGTTTGGAGAGATTCGAGACTCATAATTAAGCACCTAGCTAGATATTGTGGACAAAGTCCTTGCCAACGGATTCTCTTAAAAGAATATTTTGTGAGGTTTCTTTGAATAAACTCCAACATGGAGTCGTAAAATTGCGTATTAGAATTCCAGACTGGGATGGATAATTTAGCAGAACAGAACGCACCAAATCAATGTACAAAGAATTAAAGGTAAATAAGTGTCCGTAAAGTCTTGCGAGTTACGACGTAGAGATTAAAGGATTCTATACTAGCTTTGGCAGCTATGTAAGTGTAATGTATATGAAAAGTAAGCTCCTTATCAAATATCACCTCTTTGCCATCTATATCGTATTTCATCAGTAGAGGTTGACGTGAGTGATAAAATCATATAACTTTGCATTTGGAAGCATTTAGGCGAACATAACTTTCCTTACACTAAGTTCTTAGAAATGCTATTTAATTCAGAATGAAATGATTCCGAATCATTAGCGTTTCGAATTTGAGCAAATAATTTCATATCATCTGCATGCAGAAGATATTTGTATATATATAGGATATATAATATATAATAGGAACAGAATTGGACCCAAATGGCTACCTTGAGATACATCAGACTTAGGTTCTATAATATATGAAGAATTTCCATCTATTCTTACTATTAATTTGTGATTTGTTAAAAAGGATTGATTGATATTGAACGAGATTATCAATCACACTTACTTTGTAATTGAGTGCAGGCCTGTTTTAGCAAATCGGCTATCATCAGTTCCTTAAATTACATGAAAGTGAAGTGCAACAAAAAATCATTAGTGGCAACAAAAGCGAAAAAAGCAACAGAAATCATTTGGCTATGATCTGAAATAAAAAAATGGTATGCAGCTAGAGACAATCTTATACCGTAGGCACACGGGACATATCATGACGGAGCAATGATCATTGCATAGCTCGTGTGTCACTGCATCATTGACGTAATGATCATTCGTTTCGTCATTGCACCAATTACGCTTCCACAAGCTCATTCGTTTGAAATTATTCATTACTTGTCATTCCTTTTGTCGATAACTGCGCTTTCAGTGGTGAGAAACTGAAAGTTATTGGAAAAATCAGCTGATTTTCCAGCCATCACTGTCAAATGTCATTTGTGAAATTTGCTGGTACATTTTTCAAGGTAAATTTCGAATATTATCCAAAACAAATTATTGAAAAAAATTGCTCACATTATATATTTAATACAAGGGTCGAATCAATATTTCACAAATTACTTCACAATTCACAGTTTTTAATTTACAAAATTGAGAACTGTCATCTGTCAAATAGAATTACCTTCAAGATATCGTGTGCTTGCCTTACCAAGCAATGATCATTCGATCAATTACGTAATTGGATTAATGATCATTCTAGCGCGTCGTGTGCCTAGGGTATAAGCTTCTACATGCAACAGAATTTGAGTGGCTAAAGTATGAGGTAAAAAATAGAGCAAAATTTGCAGACAGGAAAAAACAATACATACCAGAACGTAAATTGATACGTTTAATTGAACAAACGACTGTAACAATGCCGCGAGTTGAACAAGTTAACAGAGAGGATTACGGTGATTCCATAAATTTTTATAAACGTGTATGAATGAATAAAATATATTAAAAAAACTTTTAAATTAATAACTTTTTTAAATAAAATGTTATAATGAATAATGAAATAATTTTTTTCTTTCTCGATGATATAAACAAGAGAAATTTAATGCAAAATAAGCAATGCTACAACTCAAATTTAATCTTAATAGTTTTGGCATGATTTGCAGTTAGATAATTGTGATTATAGTTATGGATGCCCAAACTGATAAGATTTAATCTGAATTGTAGCATTTATTTTGCATTAAACTTTTCTTGTTTATATCACTGAGAAAGAAAAGAAATATTTTTTACTTTTTAGTGCATTTTATTTACAAAAGTTATTTATTTTAAAAGTTTTTTTAATATATTTTATTTTCTACTTTTTAGTGATACTGTCGAAACTTGACTCTCGAAACTCGACTGTCGAGAAACTGGACTATCGAAACTCGACTCTCTGAACTCAACTCTTGGAACTCAACTCTCGAAAATCGACTATCGAAATTTGACTCGAAAATAGTCTCGGAACTCGACTCTTGAAATTCGACTCTCGACATATATCACACACGAGCCAAATTGGACAGCGCCAAGGGTGGTAGTTAAACAATAAACAATAATAATTCATTTATTCGGCCTTGTACAGAAGATTACATTTATGACGTATAATTAGGTGGAAAACAAAAACATAATTAACGTTAAAAATTAAAGCAAAAATAAGATATTAATAAAAAATAAATAAATGAATAAATAAAAAAAAAAATGGAAATCCAAAGATGAAAAAGAGAAAGAGGACTTAGAGATAAAGAGCCAAAGAAAAGAACAAAAATAACAAAAATAGTTAAATAAATAAAAAAATACAACAAATTAAAAACAAAAGAGAAAAAAAAATAAATAAAATTAAGAATTAATTAAAAAAATGCAACAAGAATTTTAAGATCTGAGAAAAAATACCAATCACAATCTAATAACTAGTTAAGGTAATCTTTGACTAGCTTAGCAAAGGTCAGGCCGGAACCTGTGCGCTGAATTAAATTTGGAAGAGAGTTCCATTTTCGGGCAACTTGGACGAAATAAGAGCGCTCACCGTACCTAGATGTACATCTCGGGGCAAGAAGTTGAAGACCACTATTCGAGAGCAAGAACTGTAGGCTTCCCGAGAGTTATGCATGGGAGTTTGTGTAAATTAGCCTATGAAGAAAGATAAGCCTCCGACGAGTCAAATAGGCCTCTACAGAGCTTCCAAGTAGGGACGTAGAAGAGCAGATACACAAGCGCTCCGAGGAAGTTTATAAATATAACGGATGACGTAGTTAAAGGCTACAGTAACTCTTCTTTGACAAATTGAGTCTAGTGTGTTAAAAATAAGGCTCCCATAGTTAAAATGGGGAGAATGAAAGTCATCGCCAATTTGCTGCGAAAATCCACAGACAAACAACTGGAGGATATAGTAAGTTGACGAAGACTACCATAAATTTTCCCCATCAAAGCGCTGATGTAGACGCAACAGCTAAATTTCGAATTGAGTTGAATGCCCAAATTCTTAACTGACTCAATATATTCAAGTGTGGAATTATTCAACCGAACTGAAATCTGATATAGGGAAAACGCTTCTATATACCGGCAGACAGTAAGACTTGTTTGGGTTCATGGCAACCCATTGCCCATTCGTGTATGTGCTGTAGGTTATCATTGATTCGAGAAATACAGTCCTCGAGCAGGCCTATGGGTCTGCTAAGGTACAACTGAAGGGGAGGTCATTTATATAAAGGGAGAAGAGAATAGAGTCTAAACCCGAACCATGAGGAATACCATCGTAAAGGGACAATGGAGCGAAGATATAATTCCACAGTTTTACAACTTGCGCACGATTTGAATGGAAAGCAGAAATTAGCCCAACGGCCGATGAGGAGAAGCCATATTTTGTGCCAAGTGTGCAGATTAGTTTGACGTGACTCACCGAATCAAAGGCCTTACTGAAATCGAGAAGTACCAGTACTGCTAAATGATCATTGTCAAGAGCCTTATGAATATCAGATGTGACCTTTAAGAGAGCAGATTCACAACTGTGACCGAAATTCTGATTACCAACCTGACAATATATTCTCTGTCCCTACATACTCAATGATTTGCGTGTACTTAATTTTTTTGAGTGTTTTAGTTACCACCCCCACCCAAAGACGTAAGAAAATTTTACGCCATTGTAAAGCTCCCCTTTCATCTATTCTAAATCAAAAAACCCCATGTAAATCCATCCACGTTTACTACCCAAAAACTCTTTCCTCACGAACGGCACTCTCAGGCGCTCAGACACAAACTTTCTGAGTGGGGTCTATAACTTGATAGAAAGTTATTAAAAAAAGTTATTGCTTTCTAGCGAAAAGTGTCTTAAAATTTATTATAGAGTTAATATTGAATAAGGTGCCCTAACTAGCTTCATAAATGTCACAGTGTTAAACACCCGTATCTGTAATGTCCAGTACTTTGTGTTTTGTCCCATAAGAGTCACAAAAGTCAATTTACTGCTCCCGTCGTTATTTTACAGATTTCATTGGGGGGGGGGCACTAAAATGGAACTGATAGGTCGACGTATTTATCCACTAGAGTTATTATGGACCCTATAAATCAAACTATGAATGACACGAGATGGAGATATTAAATTAGGTCATAAAAGTTAAGAACAATCGTTGTTATAATTAATAAATATTCAGTTCGATGTAAACTCTGGATAGCCTCAAAACAAGTCCTAATAATCAAATTCAAAATTTAATACCATAATTCAAATTTGAAATTGCTGTGAATTCACAAAGATCAGTGGCTCGATAAATCGAAATGGAGATCAATTGGTCAGGGCTGACAGCCACAAGGAAGTGGACAGATTAAGTTCACAGGAGATCAGTTTGATTTTGGATCTTCTTAGAATTCGAAAGGTAATCGGTAATCGGTGGTAATAGGTAGAAAAAAAGGAGACCAGATAATAAACGGAGGGAAGTTGTTTTGAGAGTGATAAAGGGGATCCCGGAGTTGAGTACAAGTTAACTTTTTTTTATTATATTGTTCTTTGTGTTGATTCAATATTGTTTAACGAAATATAATAATTCAGTTTAATCCGGTGTATGCTGTCTCTATATACTATATTATAATAAATCGTTTCACGATCGTTTATTTTCATATTCAGCTTTCAAGTCCCCCAGTTTATTGATTCTCATGATAATCTAAAGGTAGGACAAAAATCAACTGGCGTCCATATTTTCAGGATTCAAAGAATCTTGGTCATCTTCACTGAGCTACCAGAGAGGATACAATAAATCTTCGATACGGAGTGGTAAGGGTTCCGTAACAACTTCTTTTTATGTGCTTCAACTGTACTATGGCTGTGATTTAAAATTATTACTTTAATTCGATTGTTTTTGTTCTTAGTATAGAAACGTAAAAAAATCATAGCACAAACATTTTACAGTATTTTGAATTAAAAAAATTCAGATTTTCAACGGTGTGAGATGAGATTATAATAAAAAAAAAGAATTTTTACCATTTTTAAAGATTGCCTAGGAAACGCATTCGTATTCCACTTATCCACTACCACTCCAAAGATCAAAAACATGAGTCACAAAATCAAATTCTAAAACGACTGTACTAAATTGATTTAACTATGAAAAATATTCCATCCCTCGTTTGTTGGATGATTCTCATATAAAGTTGTCGGCATATAACAATAGATCTAGAATGGACTCCGCGAATTCAGACAGCTATCAGGCACTATATATAGGAAAGTAATGACTCAGTCTCTTAAACTCGTAAAATTTGAAATTATTTCTCTTATATTATGGATTGAAAGTTTTTATCTGGTTCCCTAATACGGGTTGTATAAGATAATGTTATATTTGAACTTCACCCTATCAATACTGGTGTACCCCAGGGAAAGTCTATCTTCCTAACTTTTCTTAATGGTCAGCTTTTTCTGACTTTCAATTCCATACATAGTATTCTGCCGATGACATTATATTTGATTTAACTTACGTCTTTGATAATCTTGTGGACTGTAGAGGGAATGCAGCAAGTGTCAAACGGGATTCTATGATTCGATCATTGAATAACGATCTTGATAATCACTTGAGCCAAAGTCAATTTCGTCGAATTCAATCTGCCTAAGACACTAAGCTGTTGCATCTCTTTATAACAAGATCACCACTTAACCAGTTGCAAGTTAAGCTGGACAGATCACATCTTCTCTGTCGCCAAAGATGCGTCCAAATGATTTTTGAAAGAGTCTAAGAAATCAATATCTAGCGCTCCTCAATGTACATGTTAGAACTAGAATGGAATATAATTCTTATATCTAGCCCGGGGCTAGATTGCATAGCCTTAGCTTCATAAGATATTGTCTAAAAGACAGCTTTTAAGCTAACTGGAGATGTGGCAATAACTGTTGCTCCTTTATAGCTGCACGCAAGGTCAATGTTCTGTTAGAATATCTAGTCTGATCCCTCGTAGATTAATACTCGCGCTGAAATCTGTGTCGTTTCACCTTTCAAAATACTTTCAGCCGTAGAGTTAAATTCCGTGGTGATGTTTTTTATTTCTAACTGTGCGAATGCGGAATAGTTTACGATCTTCTATCTTTCCTCTGGTTTATAATTAGCAATTCCGCTACTATCCTTATGTCCCCTAATCCTTTCCATATCTCATTCCTGATATGCTGTGCTTTACTTCATAACGTATCTCCTGAGCTTGGCTCAATAATATAAAAGAAAATTATTAAATCAATAATAACAGCTCCAATAAGCATGCTGTGCCGAAATTCAGAAGCTGGACTTCGAATTCGGACTTCGAACTCGGATTTCAAGTCTAGATTTCGAATTCAGATTATTCGACTATCCAAACAGGAGATACCTACTACAAATTCGGATTATTAATACTTTATATTCGGATTTTTAGAGCAATGTTTTTTTTTTACCCCCTATATATAGGAATTTTGTGAATATGATAAAATATCGTCTCTGAAGTATACATCTATTTCTGCTACACTATACAATTTTTTACGTAGGATTTACATAAGTATCCTCCTTGTTTTGTAAAGCGTCTTCCTGTTTAGGGTAACATTAACTTTAATCTTCTAACAGTAAGTGCACTTAGAGAAAATAAATTTAAAGTCCCATATTCACTCCAACAGTTGATATTAGTTCATGATCTATTATTAACTGAAACATCTCAAGTGAGTTCAAAAAACAAGTTGTTTTCACTGCAAATATCTACCCACATACATAGGTAGATATTATGAACCTGCTCTTAGCTCTTACTCTCCTGTAAGCAAATTACATTTTTCTACAATATCCGTTTCGAAGAAAAAGAAAACCCTTCAAACAGATGCTATTGTTCCATTACAAACTCAAGAATAATCCCGTCCACTTCAGCAGAGTCCTCTTATTTGTATCTATAGCTCCCCCACCCGACCACATCTGTACACGTAAAACTTTCCATACCTAAACAGAGTGTCTCCATTGTTCCAACAATGCTCTACCGTAGAACCTGTTGCATGAAAAATCAAAGCAAACGTTCCACCAAATGGAACTCAATAAAAGCAGTACAACAACTTCCGTTTCTCCTGGATGTTGTTTTCCTTGTATCAATGCCGGAGCGGAAGCGATTTAGAAATAAATTGAAATTTCATTTTTGATTCATGCACAACCCCAACTGTTTGGGGCGAAAGAAAAGGTTTTTGATAAAGCCAAATTGGGAAAAATGGAGGAATTTTTTTTTCGCAAGTAGATTTTGTGGAATGATGCGGATATTTTGCTGAACCTCTTATGTCTATTTTAATAGAATAGAACGCATTTTATCGTCCTTGATTTCTAAGACTATACTTAGGTATAAAGGAAATGTAATCAAAGATGAAAGTTTTAGAGTAAGTTTCTATGGTATTTTAAGAATTTCGTTATCCCAGGGAAATTGGTCAAAAGGATGAAGGAATCAAGTTCAATATTCAATTTTCAAGGAAATTTAGTGAATCTTATGACAGGAGTATTTTGTAGTTGTGATAACTTATTCTACGTATGTATTTATGTATATGAGATAGAGAAATACGTTTCATGATGTATTGGGTTTTTTACACTGCCATACATTTTATATGTATGTATTTTTTTCCTGCTTCACTACTCTTCGGATCAGAAGACCCACACCCATACATAGCCACTCCAACTGATTCTATTTTTGGGTTATTGCTTTCTCCTTTTCACTTATGCCTAACTTTTTATTTATTGTGTTTTCCATGTTGTTCATGGTCCTCTCACGCGTGTCTTTTGGTGCAAGAAGGATTTCTCATTGTAGTGTAATCAGGCTTTTCTCTTTTGGCCAGTCTTCTGCCCAGGTAAGTGCCTCGTTGCAAGATTCTACTCCTTTTTTAGTAAGGTAGTTATCAGTCTCATCTCAAGGTACTCATCTAAGGGTAACTTTATATGCCAAAGTAGATTCAAGACATTCCTATAGTCTCAAATTAGCTTTCTTTGAATGAAGGAATTCGAATTAGTTTGACTATCGGAGTCCCGATAGTTTTCCCTGTAGACTGATTCTGTTACATAGGGGAGGGTGGGGCAAGTTGGGCTACTTAAGGTTCAGAAATGAATAAAACGCAAATTTTCATTGATAAAAATTTCAAAACTTTAATAAAACATTTTTTGGTAACTAGCCTTCAATATTATAAACACAAAAAAGATGTATCTTCGCAAACGAAATAATAATAATTCAAAATATCAGAAATGTCAAAATGGCTAATGCCATTGGGCAAGATGGGCTATAAAGTTTTGAATAATATTTTACTGTAATATTGTACTGTAGTGGATTATTAATCTGGTAAGCACAATGCACAGACATGAGTCGCTCCGGCGTCAGCTTCGTCTACAATGGGCCCATTTTTCAAAAGCTAGGGACATTATCCATCCCTCAACTTACTGAAGCAGTTTCATCTTCACTGTCTGAAGATATAATTCTAACCGGCTTAGTGTGGTTTTTGATCGCTTTAGTTTTTTTTTTCTTTGCCAACGGCTTTTCGTCCTTTCTCTTTCCTTCTTTATTTTTTCCTTTATCTTCTTTTTTTCTTTGTCGTTCAATTTTCCTTCTTCCTTTTTCTTGTACAATTTCTTCTTTCCTTCTGGTATCTTCTTCAAGTGCTTGCTTATACGGCGAGGATGTAATTATTGCTGTTTTGCCACGTCTTCTAGATGTTCGCTTCTTCTGTTATGTCACAGGTACTGGAAGGAGTTGCTTAGGACTAACTAATGCAAACACTGACTGCTGAACTGGATGCAAGGGCTCTCTGGCCTGTGTCTGTTCATGCCAAAAGGAACATACAGGTTCAGAGTAATTTACAGAAATACTATTGGTGTTTTCTGTTTGCAATTTGTTAGTCCCTTCATTGTTGTAACTGTGAGATGCTATGTCTACGGTGGATAGTATTACCTTAATATCTGTCGTCATAGAAGCTACAAAATCAGCTTCTGTGAAAGCCTTTGAATCGTATGGCCAAATTTTACACTTCTTAAATCCATTCACGGCGTTGGACATTGCAGCTGGTTGAATAACGAATACTGACAACAATACCAGTATTACTGCGAAGCCATGAAGTTACTGCTTGGTCGTAATAGGTATTTAAAGGCTTCATTAAAGTCACGTCGAGTGGCTGCAGGCGATGAGTTTTATGTGGTGGATAAGTTCTATGCTTTTCGTGTGCGTAGAATTGCCATCAAGGAGCAATAATACACGATTTTCTTTTGCTGGGGCAAGTGTATTTAATGAACATTTTAAACCATTCCAGGAATAGTTCTGATGTTATCCAACCCGAGTCACTACACACGCCATAAGCTCCGGTGCATTGACCATCAACTCCGGCTTCATACGTTTTCTTGGGAAGATCATCAGGGGAGGTATATAATGACCAGTGGCATTAAAGCATACTTCAACAGTTATAGTCGCTAATCTCTCTGCAGATGTCAAAGCGCCAACTTGTTTGCGACCTTTCAAAGCAATTATTTTACATCTGCTTTTTGGTACGACTGAAACACTGGTTTCATCGCATTTGTAAATGCGGTTAGCAGTGAATTTATGGTCATCGTACAGTTTTCCTAATAGCTTGTAGTAGCCTGACAATGCAATCTTATTGAAGCCTACTGCTCTTGCAGCGGATGTACTTTCGGGTTTCCTTATTGCTAGTTGTGGGTGTCGTTTTAAAATGCGGGTAAGCCAATCTTTCCCTGCCATACTTGTGTACTCTTTACCGTTCCTTATTGCCAGTTGATATGCTAAAACCTTTACGTCTCTACCTACTTTCCATATTTATAATATAGCTTGCAAGCTCATTTTCTTCTTCGAATAAAAATACTATCGTCTTAGGGCCTAAAGGAACTATTATTTTCGGTAGTATGTTGGGGGATTTCGAGCAAGATTAACTTTCCTTTGCAATGTTGTTCGCGGAGCTCCGAAAATTTTAGAAGCCAGCAAAGTACCCATTCTATCTTGTAGCACTGCTTCGATTGCATTTCTCATACTTTCTTCACTCCATTGTGCCATATTAGTCTTATGCTTATATGTCCGAACCATTCTAAAACCAAAATAACGAAACGATAAAAAAAAGTATAATGTACGAGAAAATGGGGGGGTTAGGTGGGCTACCTTATACCCCATCTTGCCCCCTTGGGTGACTTCGAAGTAAAAATAAAAAATCACTAAAGCGTGTTAAAATGATTCCAAATATTCATGCTTGGGTTAAAGCCTAGTTCTTTGTGTTTCTATCCCAACGCAGCGACACGTCCTTCTTCTGTAACAGCACTCGGACGACTGAGCGGTGCGAGGAAGACACGCCTAAGCCTAATGCAGGTTGCTGCTTGTTCCTAGCGTGTTTGTTTTGGGAACAAGCCCTCTAGCTCGTCTTGCCACACCTTCGTCTATGTTTCTATGGAAATGAATTCTGTTCCAGAAATAGTTGGGTAGAATTCCAGAGCCTTGTATTGCTTACACGTCGGCCCAATGACTCCCACACTCATAATGTCATTTTTTCTTGATGCATCTGTGTACTAGACGAGTGATCTGCTCTGCATAGTAATTGTGGTCTACTATTCCTCCAGCTTTGGCGGTCTTCATGACCACTTCAAAACGAGGCATTCAGATTTCAAGGCATTGGGTATTGTGCCTAAGAGCTTAAGGGCAATCATCGAATTATTTTCAAAGCTGTTTAAAAAAATCTATTTAAATTCAACTAAGTCTCCAGTGTTTCATGACCTGCTAATTCCAAAACTGAAGTTGAATAAGGCTCCTTCATAGAATCTATTAATCCGACGAATGCAAATATTTGTATTTTTTTTATCTTACTTGTACCTACTGCTTTTTCCTATATTTTGGTCCATCATTATCATTCTTGGTAATAATAGACCTAACGAACAAGATCAGTAAACTATTTTTGGGTTCAAATTCATTTTTTTCCATATAGCCGTTGGTATATACATATACAGCATGCTGTAAACACTTTAAATATGTATCATCTTGGACAAGAGCTGATTTCATGTATGTTTCTGATTGAGAAAAATTTGACGAAACTTGACCACTTTAGCTTTATGGTCATTCCATGCAAGCAGCGGTAAGAGACTTCAAAGTGTCTGGCCTATCCGTTATCATATTTATTCGATATGGCTGCTTTTAAAATTATTCCAGAAATAATGATATTCTGTAGGAAAATATTCTTACTACCAAAGTGAGAACAAATCTCTAAAAAAATCAGTTTAAGTTTGTCCATTCAAATCCATGTAGAATGTCTTCGATCATAACTGGGCAGTAAGTCTAAATTATACCAATAGATGAATGCCAATATCCTCTGCTTCACTCGAATAAAGTTTCATTTATAATTGCCGCATGTGGATAGTAGTAGTAGTAGTGAAGTAAATTTGCATATCATCAGCACCGATGTAAAAGCGTGCATTGGCCAGAATGAAATCATTGATCTAGAACGAGAATAGTAGTGGCACCAGGACCGTACCCTGTGGAACACTGATCAGAGAAGGTCTCACTGCAGAACAACGATAACTGGGTTGAATACATTTATTACATTGGCTTCGGCTTCGGGTAAAAATAATATTGACAGTGGATGGGGAATAGCTAACAAACATTATGTAGGTAATCAGCATTTATGATAGTAGCGAATCGAAGACAAGGTAGAGGATGTATAGTGGCAAGATTGCCGAAAAGAATGGCGCTATTATGAAATGGATCAGATTTTGAGACAAAATAGTTATTATATAGTAGATTGAACGGAAGCTTGAATGCTTATCAATTTCATTAGTCTTATATCGGATTAGACCTTCAGTTTTGACCAAAAAGCCACGGTTATTTGCCTTCCTGCAATTGATAGTATTATTCCTATTAATTCTCTTAAGTGTGTTCGTTCAAAGTTTGGCCCTAATCTGTAATCCGTTTGCCTTCTTCCTGTAAGTAAATTAGCTATAGGTATGAGAACAGTCTCGTCGATATCATTTTCTATTTCATGACGAATTGCAGGATAACATTAAAATTAGCTTAAAATAACTAAGTCAATCTACAAATCCGCAAAACACACACCCTCCCTGCCACAGCTGACCCTACATCCATTCCTACACAATTAAAACAAGATTTACAACAGCAATTTTTTATTCATCAACGGATCTTTTTTATATATACCCGAATGTGTCTCCTTTCCCTTCTGATAAGCCCATGCCATCATTTCAGAAGTAAAATAAATGCCAACATTTCCTTTAGCATCAATTGTTATGGCACCACCAGTACCTTGTAATTCTTGTGTCATCTCATCTAAGACTTTTGCTGTAGCATCCTGAGCATTTAAACCCTTGTATTCTATCAGCTGAAGAATTTTCTGTGCTACATTGAATCTCATTATAGACTCGCCATGACCTGTTGCTGATACTCCGCCCAAACGATTGTCTGCATAAGTTCCAGCGCCCAATATAGGCGTATCACCGATACGTCCTGCAAGTTTACCAATAATTCCACCCGTCGAAGTTGCTACAGCTATGTTTCCCATAGAATCAATAGCAACAGCACCAACAGTACCCGGTTCACCAAATTGAAAGTCGCCTGACGATCCAGTTTTATGACTGGATGTTGTTGTTGTAGTTCGATTTATACTTTTCTTATAGTCCTCTAACGCCTTTTTAGCTGCCTCTGTAACAAGAGCTCCATGTGGTAGAATTTCGATTTGCTGTTCTTTGGCGAAATTCATGACTCCTATGCCGGCAATAAAACTGTGCTTTGTCCTATCCATAACTCGACGAGCCAAGGAAATGGGATGAAGTATATCTTCGACAATTGAAACACATCCAGCGCTTAAATCTTTTCCGTTCATAATAGCTGCATCTGCCTCTACATTACCGTCCCATGTTAGGACACTACCATAGCCGGCATTGAAATTTTCGTCCAATTCCATGCTACGAACAGCAATTTCCACTGCATCTAGGACACTACCATTGTTAACGACGAGTGTCTTGTAGCCAGCACGTGCTGCCAATTTAACTCCTTTCAATTTTAATGGAACTTTTGACTCTGAAACTTTACCAGCACCGCCATGCACTAGGACAATAGGTTCGAGTTGCTTGCTCTGCAAAAATAATGACAGCTTTTAGCAGTATCCAATTAGTGACAGATAAAAAGAGGTCGAAAGTGATATGGCAGTGGGAGGACAGTGTTTCCCTGAACACATAGATTTTTACCAGGTGTTGGAGGTTTTTTTTGTTTTTTCATAAAAATCTCAAGTCTGAAATTTGATTTACTTACCTCTGCTAAGATGAAGTCAGGTACTCCCAACAATCCCAGAGCCGTGATTAGGATTATTTTTATCTGCAAAATGTATAAAATAAAAAAAATATTTATTCACGTTCTCTTACCAAAGCGAAGCATTTTGTCAAGAATTTTATGAGATAACGACAAAGCGAGGATTTTTCATAAAAAAAAAATATTTTTTTTCTGCAACTTTTATTGACTTTTCCAGAATTGTGTGATTTTATAATCTTGTCACGTGGAAGGGGTGGAATTAAGTTCAACCACCTCAGATTGATTTGATAGATAGCGCAAATCTCGTAGATACTTGAAGAGTTATAGCGAGATTTTCTGATAGTGAACTTATCTAATAATGATGCTCGTTTGTTGCATTGTTGTTTGGATCGTCTTTATGGTAGCTTATGAGCTTACGACAATCTGATTTCTGAATGAGCAGATTTAAGCTATATTTTTATAGCCCAAATGTAACGACTTTCAATCATGACAATCAATCAGGGGAAGCTCATTTTCTTTTGAGCTCCTCCTATTTAGAATCATTGCCAGAATGAGTTATAGGCTAGGTGGTGATGTATGTATATTTATGGAGTACGCATCGTGGATTGAACTTATCATGGAAATAATTTCCTATTAATAAAGTACGACAATAGAAATTTCATAATTTCTCCTTGTGTACAGCATCCGTGTTTTCAACAATAAACTTACAACGAGTGAATGTGTAAGGAAGATGCTGCGAATCACCTAAGTCTTTGGAAAGGTAGCTGGCCATCATGTCTGTAATTTTGGTCATCTTAGCATATTATTTTGTCTTTGGACAAGATTTAAGAAAGAGACGCAACTGCTCTTCTATTTGCAAAATTATCATTTCTGTCTTTCAGACTGCATATAGCCTCAAACCTATTAATGACAAAGCTACATGCGAAAAGTTCTAGGTGTTCCGGTGCAGATTTAGATGGTACCATATAGCGTAAAAAAATCTGTGGGCTGCTGAGGGTTAGTGACTATCTCCCGGAAACACTTAAACTACTACGAATCAACAAACGATGCTTATATAGTTGTAATATTTTCGAATCAATGCCATATCAGAGTTATTGAATTCAGGGAAACTAGATCAGACAATGTGAAAATACATATTTGTCAATATTCTTCTTGTGTGTTAGTATAGATCCCATCAATCAACACAGGGATGGCTTTGTGATAATACTCATTAAAGCCGCCACATTTAGTCTCATTAGCTATTCAACAGCCTTCGATTACTCGACTGCTAACAGACTACGAACATGACTATCATCTCATAAAAGGACTCTGTAGAAGATACTAAAGATGAACTGTTCATGTGACTGAATATGGCATTCAATTTTACCTAAAGAGGAGACATCACTTTGTTAATGGGTCCAGACCAATACTACCAGGCCATCTTCGACAACAACAATATGGAAATTGTTAAAAATTTCAATTCGAGAAAGTTTTTTTTTTTCATTACGTTGGTAAGAAAGTTATGCCGTTTTCTTGAGGATATTTCATATTCTTATATTTAAGATTAATCAATGAAATATTGCCCACACTAGACTATGAACAAAGTCATTTATGCAGCTTGTAAAAAAAGTTTCTTCCTTTAGATGCCAGGAAATCGTGCATCGTGTGGAAGGAGTGGTACTCAGATGGAGCCAGGTCAGGTGAATATGGTGGATGTGATAAAACTTCATCTCTAAGAGCCTGGAGTTTCTTCAGCATCCCTAAACTCACGTAAAGCCTTCCATTGTCATCTTGGAAGACAACACTTTTTCGGTTATATGCGGTGGCAGATGAAGTACGTATGTTTTAACATCCAGTCGGGTTACCTAATCCACAATGTAGGTTTGCCGTGACAGTTTGATCTGGTTGTACCAGTTGCTAATGGATATGATCTTGACAATCCATGAATATACGATCTGCCATAGTTTTTTCGCTTCATTCACAAGGAATCCAAAGGCACCATTTGTAGAGAAAACCAAGCTTGTTCAAGTGGTTCTTAATTGTTATATGGCTAATATTTAACCTTTCCCCGATCTTCCTCGTATAGTCAACCGTGGTTCATTACACACTAAAATCCTCAGAATGTCGTCATCAAGGTCCTTTGGTCTTCCGGTGCGAGGTTCATCTTGAAGATTCATAGCATCTGACCTGCATTTTTCAAACCATCATTGGACGGTTCGCACATTATCTTTAGATGGTCCAACCTAATAGCTAGCCCTAGATATGGAATTCATGAAAGATTTCAATGAAGCGAAAGCAACAGATGGTCGAACTCAATGTTATAAGGCATCCTCAATTATGCTTATGAAACTCTCGCCCTCGAATCCTACAAATTTGTTGGACAATTCGAGTGTCAAACAAAAACTGTGAAAATACTCGGTCTAGTAAAAGATTGATGAAGAAAATAGAATTCGTTTGGCAATAGCTCACGTTGTAAAGGAAAAATTATTGCTAAAAGTTTTCTCTCTTTGTAGATAGTAACGTACAAAGAGGAAAATTATAAACTCGAACCTTACTTCTTAAAAAAAAGAAAAATCTCCTTACCTATTAGAGCTGACTACTTAATACTAAGGAACGAATCACATAACTTTTTAGTTTTTGTGTTTGTTTTAAACATTTTTTCCATCCTTTATTATCTTTACTATTCTCTGCAGGAGACCTTATTTTGTAGTGAAAGTCGCATATTTATATTTTAATAGGTTGCACATGGGAAGATTTCTCGAACTTATCATCAGAGCTCAACAGACTCAAGAGCAATAAAAAACGAATATCTGAAATTTAACTAGGAATTACTCAACATTTTTTTAAAATTCGTCTTATTTGGAGCGATTTATAGAATTTTCTGTTAAGATCCGATAAACCTCCTTTCGATGAGTCTTCTGTTGAGTATCATTATAGATGGCACAAGAACTAGATGTGGCATGCAGTACCAAAAAAATATGCAAAATTTATACGGGTGGATGGTCCATTCCAGAATGGAACACAACATTTGAAATGATGTATACGTCGAGTGATTTATATTTTTTTCGTGTTGACGAAGTCGATCAAATGTATACAAAACTGCTTTTATAAAAACATTTATCCATTTCAAAATCTATATACTCTGCTCTAGTACGCCATGCGACATCTAGTTCTTGTATCATCTATGTTATTATTGATCATGTAGAATTCTACGTCTATGATTTCAGTGCATATTTCTCATAAATAAATCATCAACTCATCGAAATGCTCATTGGTGACTTAGTTAGAAGTGAAACTGGGCATTCTATATAGAAAAAAATTCTAAAATTGACAGTCGCATTATTTACATTTTCACTGAGAAGACTTTGTACATAAATACATCAGTTCCATACCTGTACTAAAGTTGGACGAGAATATTTATGTCCGGGTTTTATCAGTAGAACCCAGGTACTCCCATTTAGAAAAATACCCTCTCAGTTGGGCTCTTGGAATTGTGTTCTTTCTCCTTCTATTTTGTAAGTCGATATCCAGACTCCATACATTCAAATATACATGAGAGCAACATCTAGCGGATTGTAGTTGTAAGAGCCATGCAATGAAGTCAGAATGCAGATGGATTGTACAGTGGTTAGTGGCTACTGTCTCAATTGTAGATCTATTTCATAGGCAAACTAATCACATGAAAAAAATAAAAATCGAATATAAAATCGACGATGCCTCGACTTGATAACGTAATCAAATTGTAAGCCAGCAATTCTTCACTCCAAATAAAATAAACGATGCCTCGACTTGTTTTTCTCAGAAATTTACTGGGAAAGTTTTTCCTTAGAATATTTATTCATTATTGGAGACTAACAACGTTTGTTTATTCCGGAGACAGATTTGTGGTTTCAATATTGCGTATCCGCAAGTCTGTCTCTATATACTGAAAAACAGCTCGGTATACGCTCGATGTATTCAGTATGGTATAGGTACTAGAGCTGAAAATTGGATCCGAATTTGCTAATATCCGGATATCCGGATACCCGGATCTGCGAACTATCCGATTACTGAGATCCGGATCCGAGCTATCTGGATCCAGATCCGAACTATCCGGATTCGGACGAAGTAAAAATCTTCAAAATTGTGTTGTTTCATTGAGAAAGTGAGAATATCAGGAAATTTATATTTTCCCAATGAAACAATCCAATCTGAGGGAAATTTTGACCTTTTTTTGCTTAGTCTGGATCCGGATAGTTGGGATCCGAATAATAGGATCCGGATTATCCGGATACCCGGATTTGAGGAATCGGATCCTAATTATCTCGGATAATCCGGATAGTAAATTATCCGGATACTTTCAGCTCTAGTAGGTACTCAATATTGAAACTGCGATAAATGTACACGGTAATATGATCCTAGTTATAAACCATAATCACTTAATACATGAACCTTTGAGAACCGAATTTTATACTGCAATTTTGTCTGTAACTTTATCTGACATTTAATATTTACTTGTCAAGTTAAGCGTCTACTTTGTTTTTATTTTGCATATAGACAATTAATTTCACAATATTTGTTCGCATTTTGTAGTGCGCAGAACTTTCTTAAGTCAAATGATAAATCAAATGTATTTCTCAGAATCGTAAACCGTAAGTGTATCTCTGAAATTTTATATTGCAATTGATAAAATTCCAATATCAATATTGAAATTGCAACTCTGTCTCCGGTATTATGCTGCTAACAAGGAAATTTACAGAAAATTTGTTTCGGTAGAATTTTTATTCACTCTTTGTGGCCGACTGGATTAAGTTTTCATGTGTGCCGTTGTTGGCCTCAATTTTGTATAAAAGTTCTAAATAGTGAGCAGCGATGTGTGCAGTAGCGTTGTTAATACTTGAGAAGGGGTCGTATGGGTTCTGATAACAAATCCCAAGAAATAATTTTCTGGTACAACCCAAGCATGGTAATGCGACATCTTTATGTTATATTATTTTTGGTAAAACCATTTTGAATTCTATTTCTCTGTGTAATGAGGTACTCGTCGTATGGGTACCAAGTCACAGTAATATAAATAGAAAAGAAAAGGCGGGCTAGATCGATCACCTTAGTGCAGTCTCGGGTCTCCTTTTCCCACAGTTGGGAATCGGAATTGCATCAAAACACCTCTCTTCTTATATTTCGGCTTAGATCGAATGCCAATACAGTCATCTTTGATGAGATGACTCCACGGGTAGAACTACAAAGGAACTGGGGTAAGCTTAACCCGAATTTACCGAAAACCCTACCAAGACTTACCAAGCCTTTAGAATACTAGTGTCAAATTTTACTGGACATGCACTTTTCAGAGGTTACACAGAATGGGATTTGTTGACTATTTTTGAGCAATAGATCATAAATTTGGAGGGTGAAAAAATGGCTCTTACTCAACCGTAGCCTAAGTTCTAGACATTCTTAAGATTATCTCCTTCTACCTTCTTAATAAGTTACTTTTTTTCTTCATTTGCACTATCCATCACAGTTGTTTCCAACTGATAACACGTGTAGTAAATAAATCAATATAAGACCACCTTTCCATTTATATCAAACAAATTCTCTGTAGTGAATTTAAGCTTAAAAAAAAACACAAGAGCTCAGAAACGAAATGAAATGTCACAAAATCACTGAAATATTTACTTTCATGATTCCACTGACACCACTTTTCCATGGATTTTGCACTCCAATTAAAAACGTCCACTAGACTTTGCTGATGATTTCAACTGGACACGCGTATGAATAGCCTCAGCATAACTCCCGGGCATTGAAGGCCCATTTTTTTGCGGCCCCTTTCTGCTTTGATAGCACTTATCTGAAGCATGTGAAGTGGACACTACGTTTTCATTTCATTCCATTCATTTGTCCAGTTGTTGGTTCGTTTGTGAAGCTTTTCATCACTTGATTTTATCTGTCTCTGTACTCTCTACATATGCTGGGATTTTTACCGATAATTAACCTGGTGGCACCTGTCTATACTGATAGATAGTACTTTGCTGGTGTCTTTCTTTTTTATTGCTGGTTATCAATAGCAATTGATTGCACTAAAAGTGGTCAAGATAATGAAATTGGTTTATTATTTATTATCATAGGAGGTTTACTAAGTTTGTCATTCCATTGTTTGTAACGCACAAAAAAAATGCTGGTAGGGAAAAATAGGTCGGTTAGCTTTTATTTTTGCATGACGTGCGTTCGTGCGTTCCGTCCATTTGTCCGTCTGTCTGTTTGTCTATTTGTCCGCCCTCACGATAACTCGAGATTGTGTTAACTTAGAGAGCTGAAATTTTACACATGGGCCTTAAAAGAAAAAAGCAAAATTAAATTCGAACACGGGATAAATCGGGTAACTATTTCGTGGTGTTGCCATACAAAAATTTAGCTTTTCATTATATATTTGGATACTGTCTGAAAGCAGGTCAACGTAGAGAGCTGAAATTTTCTACATAGAACTCTGACAGTAAATATAATGTATAAAATGGGCTTTGTGCTGCCATATAGAAATTTATGTTTTTTACTTATACTTTGGAAGCGATCAGTATTAAATGTTTTTGTTGTACTAATATTATTCAGAATGTAAAATCTTATGAAATTTTTGTTATAATCAATTTTACTGTCCGATGAACCGTTCTATAAATATATGCAGGAAACACTTTACCAATCAAACTTGCACAGAGAGGTGACCATCCGAAATTACTTAGGGACATTCACCTAGGTCAGGGGTCGGCAACCTGCGGCTCGCGAGCCACATGCGACTCTTTGGATGTGAAGCTGAGGCTCTTTGGATGTGAAGCTGCGGCTCGTTAGTTCCATACGCAAATATTATTTATTTTATCAAAAATAAAAAAACAAATTAAAAATCGTTCGGAATCGATTAGCGAGGATTAGGTACCGATTCTATCTCTCAGCCACTTGTACTCAGTGATGCGACTTGGATACATTTTACTTGAAATTATTGAAATGGATACTTTGATACCTTTTTTAGAGATGGATACATTTTTTTATTTTAATTTTTAAGCATATTATTATATTCTCAATTCAATATTTATTAAATGTTCATTTAACTTGAATTTTGAATCCTGAAACACTTTGCGTACAGCAAAAAAACGATTCTTCCTCTAATTGATATTTTTACAAACATTACTACAAATCGGAAAGCAAATTTTAATAAATAGCGAATGCTTTCTTTTCAAAAATAATTAAATTTTAACGACGATATTGAATTTTTTTGCCAAATTTAAGCATTCAGAAAACATACGAACAATCGGTGCTTGAAGATTTATGTAATTTTGTTCTGCGTATTTGAAGTTTGCCGCATAGTTCAGCTCAGATCAACCTAAAAAAAATGAAAAATGTCTAATACTTTACATTGACAACCAGTGATTCGAAAATCTTAGCGAAAGAACTTGAATCAGAATATTTTGCTCAACTGGAAAAGAGTTTTTTGGTTTTATATTAGTTATCTGTTAGTACCCAGAAAAAGGTTATGTTTATTTATTTTGTATTTTAAAAACTTATAATGATTGTAAAACTCGATACCGTAACTCGAATAGCTGAATCTAAAGTGAGCTGAATCTAAAACTGCAAGGTAAGGGAAACCTAGCCTATATTTTGGTAGAAGAATTCGTTTGTTTTGAAGAAAAATTAATTCTTTTTATAGAAGATATTCAGAGCGGTAAATTACTTCATTTTCAATTTCTAAAGCAATATCGCGATAAAACCAGTGCAACTGTTGACACGAATTACTTCAGCAGAATTAAAAAAAAAAATTTAAGATGAATTTGCTGACAGATTTGAGCAATTAAAAACCAACAAAACCGCTCTAGCATTCATAGTAAATCCTCTCAACACAAATAGTAACGTAATCCACATTCAGCCATTTGGAATTGATACTGGATCTGTAGAAATGCAGTTGCTTTGTGGAGTGGAAAATTTACAGAGTTGAAAAGCAAGTTGGAAGAGTTAGAGGTCCAAAAATGTATGTACGTAACGCAACAAAAGTGTACAGCTATAAAGGAAATGCCGCGGGTTGAGGCGAGTTCGACGCATGGAATAGTCGTCCAGATTGCTACAGTGAGGTGAAGAAGTTGACATTTGGAGTGCTGATTATCTTCGGATCGACATATTCGTGCGAGCAAGCGTTCTCTTGCATGAATATAATTAAAAATAAAGTAAGAAGCCAACTAACAAATGAAAATTTAGAGTCGTGTTTGAGACTTAAAACAACAAGTTATGAGCCAAATTTATCCAAACTTTCTAAAATCATGCAAAGCCAACGCTCTCATTGAATTTGTTTGTTCAATTGTTTGTTATTGAAATACAAGTTAGTGCTGTAAGTAAATGTTTAATTGTTTTAATTTGTTACTTAAATAATAAGTAATTATCTAATAATGCCATATATATATTATCTAATTTGTTGTGAAAAACACTACTTACATATTAAGTTTTTTTCTCAAAAAACTTTATTTATGCGAGTACTACAGGGTGGGCCAAAAGTCACCATGGGGGCCAAAAGTCACCATGGGGTTTAAAAATTTAATAACTTTTTCGTTTATATATTTTTTTTATTTTTTTTTTACATTATATAAATAACATCTGGAGAATAAATAATGGAGAGATTCACAACTGAACAAAGAACCAGAATAAAGTTATTAAATTTTTAAACCCCATGGTGACTTTTGGCCCCCATGGTGACTTTTGGCCCACCCTGTATTTATTGTTGGCAAGAAAAAATTTTGTGGTTCTTTAAAAACTTTGAAATTTTGTAAATTGTAATTTTTGACTCTTTCGACTCAAAAGGTTGCTGACCCCTGACCTAGTTTATCATAGAACTCCAGAGCGGTATGAAGTCGCTTTTTTTTGTATCGATACCATACCGCTCTAAGGAAAAACAAAGAATGATACAGTAAAATTTGAGACCAATAACTTAAAAACTCTTCTTTTGCAAGCTTCCATGTGTTTCGAATACAAAATTTTGATATGAACTGTGTACTTACGATCAATCGACGATGCCATGCCCATAAAATATTTCTTTGGTTTCTTCGAATTGCTCATTGTTCCACCACAGAACAAAAGTCAAAGAAAATTTAGGAAAAAAAACTTATAATAAATCCTAACGAAAAAATCCCGCGATGTTACCGGCATGACTATCTGAAAATAAACAAAACTACTAAAAGTCTCACATTATTTACGATCTCAGACTTTAACTCAAATCAAAACTTACCATAACGGAATACCACTCTTTAACGGCATGCTTATGGATCCCCATACTTTTGGATAATGGCAAAAAGAGAGAGGTTACATTCAATTGAGGCAGCTTGTAGCTTCCTAGAATTGTTACTACTACCTACCATGGAAAAAAGATTATGCTGAGTAGTTTTAAAAGTGTGAAGTAATTCTCATATGGTCGAAGAATGAACAAATTATTCCAGGGTATAGTTGCCATGCCTAACATGCTCCGAACAACAGTTTTCACCTTGATATCGATCTATATGACTTCACCTTGGATTAAGAGTTAGATTCAGATTTATCGGAAGGTAATTTTTTGCTTCTCCAAAGAATATAAAGTGGGACACATACATATATGATCTTCTACACACGAATTCTTGACAACAATCCGTAGGAATTTCCAAAAGATTTCGAAGAAAACGTGTTAATTAACAAAATAATTAATAATAATTAATGTATCGGCACAGGTAATGATAGACGGTGACAAATAAACTTTTCGGAAATACAACAAAGCCTCAAATTACTTATAGAGACAAACATGTGAAAAAAGGTAATATCCGGTTACAATCTAAGAATCTAATTTATTTCACTACACGTGACAGGAAACTGAAATATTGAACATAGGAGGGGGGAATATGATATGTTAATATCATTCAGTTTTAATTCATATGTATGTATGCGCACAATTTTTGAATTTTCCCTTTTTGTTCACAGTGGGCGGCCTTCGATATAGAATTTCCTTTTACTTGAAATGTCTAGAAAGAAAATTTATCTTTGATCTGGGTTTGTACATATATACAGGGGGGTAGTTATTTTTATGTATCCCCTTCCATTTTTTTTAGCTACATATTTAAAGTAACAAAAAAAAAATAAATAAATATTGGTAACATATCAAATTCAAATCAATTCATTACATAATTAATCTCTTCCAAGGTGTCACATCTTTATTAAGTTCCTTCCGATTACCATACATGACATAAGCAGCCCCAAATTGGGGTAGGCATCCCCCGAAAACAATTCATCGCATTTATCATCATAATTTATTCAAAAAGCATTTCTCCCCTTTCAACCCTGCGGGCCACTTTTGTAAATTCGCTGGCTATAAATTCTCCCCTAAAACAATTATTGCCGCTAGAGTGCGCGTAGAGTAAAAGTTAATTGCATTTAACTCAAATCTCTTACACAAGAAACTCGAACAGGATACGCCGCCGTCGTTAAAAATGGAATCCTTAAGCAATTTCCTTCTATAATTACTGCTCGTATCGTTGCGGGACTTTCTCTCACAGCACATTAAATTGAAGATGATTACAAAGCGGATGCATTCCAATTATCATAAAGTTCCATTATGGATGGTGGAGAAAAAGCTGTTAATGACAATACTTTTTTTTTAAAGTGCTTTCTTGCACCTGCTTTTCTGAAGTTTTACCTATTTTGTTTGCAGATGTTTAAGAGCAACTAGAAAACAGAAGAGTTTTGGTACTACGTCGTAACCCGTGAATGATTCTGGAGGACTAAATTCCCGCCAAATTTAAGTGGGAACAGTTGTTGTAAGTAAATGCATGGGCGTGGGGAGGGGAAAAGCTTAATATCAATATAAGCTTTTGTGCTTTTTTGATGTAGTAGTCAGTAGACGCTTTTGTGTTCATATTTTGTATGGAGAAAATTGTATACAATAGCAGTGCTGCCAGATTATGATTTAGTACTAAGTTCAAAGTGAACATCATTGTTGATAATGAATCCCGACATTATCAACAATGATTAATTAACAAAGAAAGAATAATAAGTTTATACTGAATTAATACAGTTAGTCTAAAATGGTAGTAGGGTAACTGCACTAGTGCATATCCGGAAAGTTCCAGTATTCGGACACTTTTCATTTTATTTAATAAAATTAAGAAAAGTACATGCAGTAGTCTTCGAACTCCGTTAGAATTTTGTTTATTTGATCTTCTTGGATGCACATCCAAAATTTGGGTAACACACGTGTAGTTTTTGAGAAATCTGTGTATGCACTTCACGTCTGTAAGTTCAACACATGTTTTGTGTTAAGTGCAATTAGTGCATTAGATATTAGAGAAAGTGAGATAAAATTATTAAATTATTATTAAAATATGAAATATTTTTTATAAATTCATAAAATTTTTGGATGTCCGGTAACTAAAACAGAATCAGTTCGGCCCATCCTCTGCTACGGCTCTACGGTCTGGTGGACGGCACTGACGAGGAATTGTAACCTTTATGTGCTGTCAAAAATCCAGAGAGCCGCCTGTATGGGTATAACTGGGTGTCTGTGCACCACGCCCACGGCGGCACTGGAGGTCATGCTTGACCTATTGCCGCTGGACCTTTATTGTAAGGGTGTGGCGACAAATAGTGCTGTCAGGCTGAGAGGGGGGGGCTGTTGGACGGAGAGGGATTTTGGGCATTCCAATATACTCCAGAAGGTGCACTGTAGGGACTGCAGGGTAGAAACAGACTATCAAGTACCCATCCTGGCTTTTGATGGAGGTATCAATGCTACGATACCCACCAGGAGTGACTGGGAGGGGAATGAGGTGGTCGTTACATCCGATATTTCTATATGTACGGATGGCTCCAAGACAAGTGAGGGCACAGGGGCTGGAATGTACTCTAGAGATCTCCAGTGGCACGAGTCTTATAGACTGCCTGACAAATGCAGTGTTTTTCAGGCAGAGCTCACAGCGATTTATCAGGCGGCAACATTGGTATCCATGTGCAGAGAGCCCGCACGGCACATCTGCATATATACTGATAGCCAGGCAGCCATCAGGGCGCTGGATGCTGGGCTGGTAAAATCAAAATTGGTGCAGTTATGCAAAACCAGGCTTGAGGAATTGAGTGTATGGCACAAGGTGACCCTAAGATGGGTACCTGGCCATAAGGATATCTCAGGCAACGAGATGGCTGATGAGTTGGCCAAAAAGGGCTCCGAATTGGATAACTCCGCAGCTGTAGCTTAAGTGAGGATTCCAATAGGAGCCTTAAAAGAGGAAATCATCAGGGACGTCTATCTAAAGGCAGGCCTCCGATGGACCAGCAGGGATACCTGTCGTATTGCGAGGCAATTGTGGCCTGCATATGACAGGAAAAGGACAAGGGAACTGCTTAATAGCAGCAGAGCAAATACCAGGAATCTAGTAGGGGTCATGACGGGTCACTGGGCCATAGGGGACCATGCTAGAAGACTGGGAATAGCGGCGAACGATTTCTGCAGGAGTTGTAGGGACTCGGAGGAAATTGAATCCGTCAAGCATGTGCTTTGCGTATGTCACGCTCTGATGAATAAAAGAAGTAGGCTACTAGGTAGCTACTTCTTTTCAAGTCTGGGGGAGCTTCAAAGTATAAAGTTCAGAGACATCCTGAGTTTTCTGAGTGAGGCAGGATGGTTCTAGGTTAAAGTTCTTGGAAAGGATGGAAAGCAGGATGAATCCGCGGCTTGAAGGGTCATCCCATGAGGTCTAGGGGCACAATGGACCCGTTGGAGGTCTAAGTGAGGCTGGGCGGTTGTCTAGCGGCACCCCTCTTACCTAACCTAACCTAACTAAAACAGAAAAAAACAATTTTGTTTAGTTTGCAGACGGGATGTACGGAAACTGAAAGTATGCTTCAAAAGACATTGTTTCCTGCTTACTCTTTAATTCAATTATAAAATATGTTTTAAAACAGAAAAAGTTAAACATGTTTTTTTTTTATTAAATCTTTAGTATTCGGACGCATTTTAAGATATTCCATTTCTGCTATCAGACTACTAAAATGGCAGTTTCAGTGTCCGGACAATAATATTTAATACGTAATCGATTAATTAAAAATAAAAGATACCTGGGTATAGTAAATAATAATAATAATTTTCAAAATAATGGATGACAGTACCTATTTATGTATATAAACCGAAAAAAAACGTATAAAACGATCCGCTATTGATGCAGAGATTACTGAAGCTATACTACATCGATGTCAGAGAAAATAAATTGAGCATTATGAAGTGTGCTGAAAAATTATTATAGACTGTTGTTGGCAAGTATGGAATTCCACTTAAACAAGATAACTTGGTCAACGCTGTGCAACATATTAAGAAGATGGTCGACGAGGAAGAACATGGCTCAATTCCGTCTTTAAACGAAACACACCATTTGCTGCAAGACAAGCAGAAATTATTATCAAAGGCAGAGAAGTGATCACTGTTTTTGAAATGGCTCGAGAACAGGACCAATATTTAAAAAGTATCGGACAGGATGGCATATTGAATGATCCTGCCCGAATACTAAATGGGGTAAAACGAGTTTTTTTCTTTGTCCGAAAATCAGTAAAGTAATTACATGCATGGCGATTCAAAAATGTTTATCAAATTTAGACCGGAGAAGAAAAAGAATTTTATTTCCTACAGGCAGAAAAATGTTCCCCAATGGTAGTCTTTTCATTTTGCGTCACTAAACGATATTGGAAATAGCATCCCAGCGAAAATGTTTTTGGGACCAGAAAAAGGATGGATGAGGAGCGATATTTTTTTCGAATATGTAGTTAATGGTGGAGTTAATGGGTGTTTCGAGGAGTAAGAAAATATCAGACCGCAGGCACCCTTTTCATAGACGCCCACAAGTCACAATTGACGTTAGAGCTGAGTAAAAATTACAAGGAAAAAAGTATAATTTTATATGCATTTCCACCAAACACCACTCATATAATGCAGTCAGCTGACGTTAGTAAGAGAAAATCTTTCGAGAATGGCAGTCAAGAATGTTGGCCAACTTATGACAAAAAAAAAACAGCTTTCTGTCCTTTGCTGGGAACTGTCGAAAAATTTGGAAACACCATAAAAAATACTGCAGGAAATGTGGGCTTTACCCTTTCGACCCGAAAAACGGGCAAACATTATTTGGGATTCTTGCACTAGGTGGTTGGTGGTACTATCCCAAGTGCACTCCTACGTTTTCATTATCTTACGAGGAGCAAGTAAAGACTTCGGTGCTGGAAATATTAACAACAAAACTAATATGCGATAACTTTTTTGTGACTATTGTTTTTTTTAGGTATCTACTTTATAATATTTTTAAAATTACTTAGGTACTTTTTTCCCATTATTACGAAGTTTGCACTATTTGCCTGCATAAATTCTTTAGGTTTTTTTAAAGAGAAAAGTGCCTCAAAATGTGTTCATAATTCTTTCAGTTAATATAAAATAATTAAAAAAAGGGGTTTTCAAACAAAACTGAAAACAAGGCGCATGAAAAAGTAGAAAATAAACTTTTCTTCACACATAGAGGTGGTCTCAGATTTTTTGATTGGGACATTTCTCTTGAATATTCTTTCTCTTCATGAATCAAATCACTTATTGCCTCTGATTGATCATACTGAAATATATCGGTGATTGTCAGCGAATAAAATCTGAGTCCACTTCTGTGTATGAAGAAAAGTTTATTTACTACTTTTTCAGGCGGCTTGGCCTCAGTTTTGTTTGAAAACTCCTTTTTTTAATTATTTTATATTCTGCCTTTTTCACGTTAACTAAATTGTTATTACATGCTGCATGGAGATATTTTAAAACAATTTTATGACGTCTGAAAAGACACTGATTTACTGAATTTCCCCAATTTTCCATATTTTCCACAGACTTTTCCTATTACTATGAATTTTTCATGCAAGTTTTCATGATTGTTGAAGAGAAAGTATTGATGCCAGTAGGACGAAAAAAAAAATGATTCCGCATAGCTTATAAAACTTTTTTCTCGGAAAATTTTCCGGAAAATTCGGAAAACTCCGGAAATTCCAGAAAAATTGGAAAGTTCTGCACTTTTCTTGAAACACTAATCATATCGATGAAAATTTTTCCGCTTTTCCGGGTTTTCCATGGAATTTTCCACAAAAGCAACTTTATGCAACTCATTTCGCTCTACAACTTTGTCTTAGGTTACAAAACGCTCAAACGCTTCCTTGGTCGGAAAAACTCCGGAAAAGCGTTTTATATGAATTTTCCTCGATTTTTTCTGCAAGTTTTCACCATTGTCGGAGAGAAAGTAATGATGCCAGTTGATAGGGAACTTGATCCTGCATAATTTAGAAAGCTTTTTTACCAGAAAATTCCGGAAATTTTTTTCAGAAAAATCGGAAAACTCTGCATTTTTTCTGAAACGGATTTATAACTAATCAAATTTGTACCAAATTTTCAAATGATTTTTCCCGATTTTCCATGGAAATTTCCGGTTCAAATTTTGATAGATTCAATTGACACGCGACATGAACGTGTGTGCCAAATTTCAGCTGGCTGTGATGACGAAAAGTGGGCCTATGAGAGTGTCGAAAATAGTAAAAAAGAAATATACAGACAGACAAATTCATGTACGAGTTAAAGTAAAAAGAAAATGTACATAGTTTTGTGAAAAAGCTCTTTTGTGTTAATTTTTAACAAAAAAATTGGTAATAAATTTCTTCCAAAAAGCCTATGTCCGGACACTGAAACTGTAGTGTGCGAATACCAAATGTTGGTGTCCGAATACCAAATGTTGGTGTCCGAATACCAAATGTTGGTGTCCGAATACCAAATGTTGGTGTCCGAATACCAAATGTTGGTGTCCGAATACCAAATGTTGGTGTCCGAATACTAGCTAAAAGGGATTTCGTTTTTCAAACCCCAAAACTATAACAAAATATTATTAAATGACGTATAAAAATTTACTTGCTAATTGTAAACAGCTTAAATAATAATAAAAAAATAAAATATATTCTTAATAGCAATAAAATGATTGAGCAAAAAAGTATGATGAGACATTAAGTGTCCGGGTAGTAGGACATTTACCCTATATAAGTTTTGTTTAATGAAATAGAAAACAAAAATATTAGAAAAATTTACTTTGAAATTGAAATTTCGACTTACGAGTGAAACTTCGACGACTTACAATTTCCATTCCATTCTTCATTGCAATTTTTACTATTGTGTCGAGTTCCCTTTTAAACTTAATTTTACTCATAGGAATCTTAAGCAATCTGTCTAGCATCGAATGGAAGAATGATTTTTTTATAGATTTAAAATATTTAGAATCATTAGGAATTACAACATTTGTGGAAGTAGGCAGGCTTCGTAGATATATCAAGTTCGAATTTATTATTAATAATTTTAATGTTAAGGTCAAGGAAATTTAAATTATCATTATCATACTCTAAAGTAAACTGTAAATTATATTTAAATAAACTTTTTGACGAAGACTTAGAAGAGAATTTAATAAAGAATTAAATAAAAATTTGGTTCAATTAAATAGGTCGTTTAGTCATTTAGCTATCACGCCCGCCAAATTAGAAAAATCATGAAAATAAAAACTAGAGTAAAAGCGTTTCAAAGTTTACAATACATAATAAAATAAGTAAAAAATGAGTTTTTAAACAAAACTGAGACCAGACCGCATGAAAAAGTAGAAAATAAACTTTTCTTCACACACGGAGGTGGACTGAGATTTTTTGATTGGGCCATTTCTCTTGAATATTCTTTCTCTTCATGAATCAAATCACTTATTACCTCCGATTCATTATACTAAAATATATCGGTGATTGTCAGCGAATAAAATCTGAGTCCACCTCTGTGTCTGAAGAAAAGTTTATTTTCTACTTTTCCATGCGGCTTGGCTTCAGTTTTGTTTGAAAACTCGTTTTTATACCCTAGATGAAATCTAAAGGGTATACTAAGTTTGTTATTCCGTTTGTAACGAACAGAAATAATGATGGCAGAGCAAAATGGATTGGACACCCCCGCATAAAATAAAAAGTTATTTTGATTTTTGCATGTCCGTCCGTCCGTCCGTCCGTCCGTCCGTCCGTCTGTCCGTCCGTCCGTCCATCCGTCCGTGCGCACGATAACTCGAGAACGCGTTCACTTAGAAAGCTGAAATTTTGTACACGGACATTAAAAAAAAAAGTAAAATTAAGTTCGAAAATGAGACAAATCGGGCAACTCCTTCGTGGGGTTGCCATACAAAAATTTCGTTTTCCACTATATATTTGGACACTACCTGAGAACACGTCGACATAGAAAGCTGAAATTTGGTATATTGTGATTTAATAATAATAGCAAATAAAACTTCAAAAATGGACTAAATCGGCAACCCCTTCTTGGTGTTGCCATATAAAACTTTTGGTTTTTTACATATACTTTGAAAACGATCAGTCCTAGACATTTTTATTGTACTAAAAACTTCTTCAGAATAAAAAATCTTATAAAATTGGTTATAATCATTTTTTCTGGCCGACTAGCCGTTCTAGAAATATATGCGAGAAACCAATGCCAAAAATCAAAATTGCTCAAATGAGAGACTATACGAAATTTCATACGGGCATTCATCTAGGGTATCATAAGAATTGGTCTTAGACCAATTCTAGCTTTTTCACTTGTTTACTTATTTTATTTGCTGCCTTTTTCACGTTTACTAAATTGTTATTACGTGCTGCATGGAGATATTTTAAAATAATTTTATGACGGCAGAAAAGACACTGATTTACGGAATTTTCCCGATTTTCCATGTTTTCCACAGACTTTTCCTATTACTATGAATTTTTTTAAAAATTTACATGAATTTTCCTCGATTTTTCATGCAAGTTTTCATGATTGTTGAAGAGAAAGTATTGATGCCAGTAGGACGGAAAGAAAAATGATTCCAGAAAATTGGAAAATTCTGCACTTTTCCTGAAACAGATTTATCACTAATCTGATGAAAATTTTTTCGATGATTTTTCCGCTTTTCCGGGTTTTCCATGAAATTTTACACAAAAGCAGCTTTATGCAACTCAGTTCGCTCTACAACTTTGTCTTAGGTCGCAAAACGCTCAAACGCTTCCTTTGTCTGAAAAACTCCGGAAAAGCGTTTTACATGAATTTTCCTTGATTTTTTCTGCAAGTTTTCACCATTATCGGAGAGAAAGTAATGATGCAAGTTGGGGAACTTGATCTTGCATAATTTAGAAAACTTTTTTACCGGACAATTTTCCGGAAAAGTCGGAAAATTCAGACATTTTTTCGGAAAAATCGGAAAACTGAATTTTTCCTGAAACGGATTTATCACTTATCAAATTTGTACCAAATTTTCAAATGATTTTTCCCGATTTTCCGGGTTTTCCATGGAAACTTCAAATTTTGATAGATTCAATTGTCACGCGACATGAACCTGTGTGCCAAATTTCAGCGCGCTGTGATGACGAAAAGTGGGTCTACGAGAGTGTCGCAAATAGTAAAACAGAAATATAAATAAATATTCATACAGACAAATTCGTGTACGAGTTAAAGGGACGGTCTGGCCTCAAAAATATGAATTTTTACTTACTTACGCTAATAAACTGTTAATCAGCTATTCCTGGTCCATATAACAGTCCTTCTACTTCTTCAACTGCATACAACAATGGATTATAACTAATGTATCGAACTACCGTCTATTCTCAAAAGCTTTTCCAGGAATAGAATTTTGAATAGAAAGTCGTAGAGGCGAACCGGTCCACGCTTAACTGCTCCTGTCTTTATATTCTGGGAAATATTTAGAATTGGCTTAGGTTACTTTGTAAACATATTCTTACACATAGTTTATCTATCGATTTAAACAATAACAAAAAAAGGATTGTTTTTTTTTTTAATTTTAATTCACGACACCCCCATAAGCGTCCAGAGATGATTCTTTAAAAAACATGTGTTAGAAAAAATTTATTTAAAGCAACTCTAATCAACAAAAAATTTCTGTCCCAAACATATTCGCATTTTCAAAAGAAAACCATCAACCGGGAGTTCCCGAAAAGCTCCTTTCTCCTCAATGAAAATGTGAAAATCTGAAGAGGAAAAAGTTTCGCGAAAGCTTTTCTCCAGCAATCTCTCTCTTTCTCTAAGGAAAAACTGTTCCCAAAAATTTATTTCTGTTCCTTAAGCCCTTATCACAGCCTCTACTATTTGTGTGTGTGTATTATATTCATAACTGCACCGGTGTAACGGCAGCTGATGTTTACTGGTAGAACACTAGCAGAGGAGCAGTTAGTTGGAAATTGGGATCCACCTCGAAAAGAGGAGACGTGATAATCTGGAGCGGATAATTTCGTAATATGATTGTCAATAACGGTTCAGTTTTGTCGAATTTTCGATGCTGATAAGACGTGAATCTCAGAAATTACACCTTCAAGCAGTTCTTTTGTTTTGACTTTCACTTGTATTTTAAATAATTGATAAAGTCTTTTTGCTCTTAAAGTGCACACTTAATAAAAATGTTGACAAGTTTCTCACTTTGTAATAATTTTTATTCTTCATAAAATCTGAGGTCGAGATTTTGAATTTTTTTTTTTGGTTTTCATTAAATTTTCGTGAGACTTTTCTTATTTTTTGTATTCAATTTTTCAATTTTTTGAATAATGGTGAAATCGTTCATGTGTTAACTGTTTTTAAAGAAAAGAAAAAAAAATATATATAGTATACATATAGTTTTTAAAGTATTTTTGTTTTTTTTTAAAGTCAATGCTGGATAATGTACAGCTAATAAATACGTGTGTGCTGGTGTGTGTACTTACTGTGACCGTTTTGTGAATATATTATAACCATTTTGAAGGAAATTGAAGAAATATCTGTGGAAGATCTCGTTTGGTGATAAGGAACTCCTTCATCAGATTAGTTTTCACATGGCTGCTTTTTAAGGTAAATTCAAATTTAGGTGTTTGTCCCTTCTATTACAGTTGCCATGGGATTAGAGATTTTCTTTCTCCGATTATATCTCGGTTCATCCCATTAACCCTTTTCGAATAAAATTTGGGATTTATAGGTATTTTCAGTGGCAATTCTGTCTCAAATCAGTAGCGTAGAAGGTTTTCTATTGTAGACCTTATGGCTAGATAGCGAGAGAGAGGGGGAGGAAGGCATCAATAAGTTTAAGGCTATTAAATATATCTATTACATGTAAGCTAGCAAATAGTTTATATAGGACAATACCCTTAAAATGACCAGATAATGCTCGACTTCTTATCATTCGACCTCATCAAGTATTTTTTATGTTTCAGCATGGGTCTTGATCATGTTTTCCTCACGATTTGTTAAGAGGAGTCTGATTTGCATGTAAAAGACTCTTTCTCTATATACTTGCTGCAGTTGAAATCAACCACCTCAAGTGGAACAATTCAGGGGTTAAAATCGTACAACCATCGTGTATATCTCGTATATTAAAATCGCGTTGAACTCTCCACCTTCTCACATTATTCGATCCAAGAAGTTCTTCTGCAACAAGTGGAAAACCTTGAAGAAGTGGTATTGCAATACATCCCTCCTGTAGCGTTTGTGCTACCCTTCTATATTCCAGGAGTCTCTATGTCTAGAATGGAATTTTTTTTTGGGGGTTTGTTTGAATTCAGAAGTTTTATATACACACACACATATACAACTTTGTTGTGTACACATTTGTCTTTTTTTTTTCTGATTAAAAATAAATTTGCTTTATTTAACGTGTGGTGGTTATCATTATTTTATCTAAGGTGTTTTGGATTTATAAAAAAAACAAAAAAAAAAACTGTCTTGCGTTCACTGTGTGATAGAAATAATACCTGCGTCTGGATCTGGATCTGGATCTATACCCACCCAATTTTTAGTCTGGCTGTAATAAATCCTTCTTACTTAACACGAAGGCTTAAATGGTAGTCAGTTCAAGAGCAGTTGGTTAAAATTAATGCTAGGGAGAAAATCTATTTGAATCTTTTTTTTTTTTATATACTTGAAACGACATAGGATGAGGTGAGGATGAAGAGATATTTATGTTTCATGTTGCCTGGCTACAGAATTCCCAGGTACAGATTACAAATTGATAGTACTTTACTGGTCACCTTTGCTTGGATTTTAATTAAAGCGAAATGTGATTTTAATTGAGAAGGATATGAATTTATTGTCTGCGAGAATAGAGCGTAGTCCTTTTGCATTAAACGTCTTTTATTTGTTGATGATAATTTTATGGCTACTCTTCACACTAATTTCATCATTTCTATTTATTGGTTAGTATATGTAAGTTGTAATAGTTTCATCGGTTGTAGGTTTAGCCCTTTCGAGGCGGTTGTTTTTTTAAAGAAAATAAAAGAGGAAGGTTACATTTCTAATACTTCAGGGTAAAAGAAAAAAATTTTTTTTTTACATCAGTGTAAAGTTACAGCCTGGGACATATATGACCCACTTGATCTGTTTACTGGTCCCATTAGTCTTATAAAAATTATGAAAAAATTTATTCTGATTTGATACACATATATTATGTTATATGCAATAGAAAAAAAAGTATTATAAAAATAGGGAAAATAATGTTTATATGTACTTAATTACTTTGTATGATAAGGTGGTATATCATATGTAGTACACACAGTGCTGATGTTCAATTCTGATATTACGTTTCTAATTCTTCATTATAGTGAGGTAAAATACTTTTTCGATTATTAAACAAAATAAATTACTATTCAATACAAGAAAATTTATTGAGAGTATTATTAAGAAAGTTAACATTTAACGGAAATATATCAAAAGGGTTAGAAAACTAATAAAATTCAATGAGCGAGATCATCATGGCATTTATATATAAGACCATGAATTTTAAGGATAAGAATTAGATTACTAGTATAACAATAAGCACCAGATAAGCTTATTGGCTTTCAAAATAGTTTTTATCACATTTCTTTTTTGCTCTTCTCTCTTCAGCTTTATGATGGCCAAGTTGTAACTACGACTTTAATCGTGCTCCATCCCCATCCCAATTTGTTAAAGGTTTTCCAAACAGATTTGTTGTCATAAAATGTGAGAAATTTTCAATTATCAACTAATTTCGTTTTTCAGTTTCCATTATGTTCATCACACTGAACGGTCGTCCAACTTCGGCCAAACTAACTGAAACAACTTTTGAAACATCCTGGCTCCTTAAAATATGTATGTCAGGAATATGTGGGTTTTTATAAACAAACAACTCTCGATAATCATTTTTAGAGATAGAAAATTTCAATAGCGTGGATAAATTCTTTAATTTTAATTTAATTTGTTTTCTAGCCCAGACGAAAGTAAAAGATTTCCTCGCCATATAGTAGGATTCAATACATTAAAAATTGGTACCAAATAATTACTTTCACTTTTTTTTATGTTGTCTATAACAGCTTGAGTTAACATACCGCTTGGCAAACGAACACATTTGTTTATAAGCGTCTAATTGGATTATGTTACAAACATTCATTAGTTCCTTTATTTACTTTCATTAGCTCCAGTGCTCTTATGCACCTTCGAATTAGTCTATGTGCTCTGTTTGCTGTCACTTCTCGACAATGTAATCCTAATGATAACTGTGTCAGATCTTTTATAAGGCTTGTTTTCAATGACAACAAATTTTTAAAATCTTAAGAAAAGTTCAGACTGGTTCGAATCCCAATAAATAAAATAATAAAAAAAATAAAAATAAAATAAAAAAAATTAAATTAAATTAAAAATATTAAAATAAACTAAAAGGAAAATATACAAACTAAGGAGAGAATCCAATTCCAAGAACCGGCAGCTTTAGCTAGTTTTAAATATAAGAAAGGGTAAAAAATGCATTCGAATTTACAAAAATCGAAAAATTAGAATCCATTTTTAAGTTGACGTCATAACTTTGGTGATAAAGAGGCCGTCATAGCGTTACCACATCTGGCTTTGTGATAGTGCCCAAGCGGCTCTTTAGAGCAGTATTAGATTAATGTGGTGACAGCTTTATTCTTTATGAGGCGTTTCATAACAGCCTTTTAATAGGCATCATTCAACATAAATACATAATACAACAAAAAAAGTTATTAAAAGGAAAAGAATTTATCGCAAGAATTATAGCCACCCTGTACGGACACATTCTCATACAATATAGGTCTGTTTAATGAACTGCTATTGGTTACTCTACAGAGCAGGTTACTCTAGAGCAGAAAAGAGCAGAAATAAATTCAGAACTCTGCTCTAAAGTGCTCTAATGTGCATTGAACTCGGTTTAATAAGTCTGCTTTAATGTGAACTGTAGTGATCTAAAGCAAGATTTTCTGCTTTACCTTTTTCCAAGGAGTAACTTATAGCAAGCATTTGAGAACCGTAAATTGTGTTGAAAGTTCTAGTAAAAGTTCAAAAATAATTGAGTTTTTTGTTGATAGATATCAGAAAATTTAAGAAAAATGTGTTTAATGAACTTTCTGCTCATTTCTGCACTTTTTTGTTCTACTTTTAATTTGACAGTTAACCTAAGTTGAGATATCCTGCTCTGCTCTGCTCCGAACTTTTTTCGAGTTCATTAAACAGAGCTATTCACATCTAAAGCAATGCAGATTCCTAACCTCTATGCTTTCCTGGAGGGTACTTAGCAAAAGTATATGCATGCGATAAGAAGATTTCTTCCTCCCACTATCGATTTAGATAGCAACCTCTGTATTAGAAATTGAACCGGTGCAAACCGGCTGAATATCAACACTGAGTTTTTTAACAACCGGTTCGCAAAATTCTGATTTTTTTTAACAACCGGTTTGGTCGAACCGGTGCGAACCGGCTGAACATCAGCACTGAGTACACATCATGTTTCTTCGTCTCTCAATGTATCTTTCGGAACAACATTTTCAACGTCGTCTTGTCGTTCCTTTTATTGGCATATGGTCGCCAACATTCAGCATAAGCTTAGATCTCTTTGATTTATTTCCAGTGGGGTTCAACTTTCCAAACGTAATGAGATCTTTTGCCATTTCAACTAAAAATGTTATGAGTGGAAGTTTTTTATGTGTACTTTCTTGGACTTACGATCAAAGTTATATAACGCAATAAACTGGTCTGTGAGATCTACTCCTCCTATAGTATATCTATCGTAGGAACTTAATTTTGTTCAGCAGTTCTTGTTTTTCTCAAAACAGTGGTTTCCTCATTGGAGTGGCATTACCTCTTTTATATCACTCCATTTTATAGCGCAACTATACCATCCCTTAGCTATCCATCCCTATGTTAGATATCGTACTACGCAATTTTAGCACAACTCTTTCTCCAAAGGTACCGTCCATGAGGTCAACCTCTTTGTCACAACATACATCCAGTGTTGGAGTCACATCTTTGCAATAGCTTGAATGTAACAATAGAAGTCAATTTACAATGAAGCAATGTGCAAGAAATTTTAGGAGATTGATAATTAGCATCTACGATTAATTTTGACTGTCTCAACAATCTCGAAAAGGTTAGGTATTGTTTTTTTTTTAATTTTTCGAACGATATTGGGGGTGGAAACAGTACCTTTCTATCGAACCACATATTTACTTTTTGGTTGTTTTTGGTCTCCTCCTGTCGGATGAGTTCCTTACAGGATGATTGAGTCGCTTTATGTATGTGGCTAAGCTTGAGTTTGCCTTATATTACAAGGAATGTTACTATTTTCACTTTAGATTACTGAAATGCGACTTTAACCCATTAAAGCCTTCCCATTGATCCCGTCGTAGGATTGTCTTGAAATTTTATCGGAATGCTTATATAGGTGATGGAAGTTGGCCATAAAATTTTCAGATTTTTACCTGCAGGCATACCTGAGATATGAAATGGGTATTTAAATACCCAATAGGCTTTAACGGGTTCCTACTTTACTTGAATTTTTTAATAAAGGACAGTCTGCTTACAATAGTATTAAGTAAAGGAATATTATTCGCGGAAATGTTTTCTAATTTGCGCTAGTAAGTATGTAGGCGTGCAGTAGCTGGTAGTAACATTTCAGATTTTTCTCATTACTATTTCGAAAACGGTTAGCACGCGTGGTCAGGTTGTAATTTTAAAAGTTATCTTTATATCTATGGTTTTTTCAAATAACTCGTTATTTGCAAAATTTACAATTTTAAACTAAATATACCATACGACATAAAATTTTATATTTTATAATCCTGCGTACTCTGGTATAGCAATTACACTATTATTAACAAAAGAATAACCACTTAAGTACCCAAAAATCTTAAATTATTTTTTCAAGAAACAGTGCAACTAGACATGCTACCGAGAAATTAAAAAAAAAATTGATCAAATAGCAATGCAAGTGCAGATAAGTTGTTATTTTAAAATGAAATTCCGACTTTTTATAATTTTCATTGTTTTTTTTTGATTTTTTTCCCATTTTTGTTTCTGTATGTATTAACAACAATAATAAAAGATGGCGTTTATCAATACCAGTATTAACAACATTCATTTTCATTCCCAGTCATTTTGCCTGATAAAATTTCATGGCTTTCGCGATTTTTCTTGTTTTTCAATAAACCGCATAAGTGAACTCCTGTAGCGATTACTGATTTCAACTAAATATTCATCTTCAATTGAGTCGTTAATTCGCACACAGTATATCGAAGAAAGTGTTATAATTGACAGCGAAAAACATTGTATGTGCAACTTTTTCGCCACATTTAACATTTTTTGAAAAATAGTATCAGTATATTGTTAATAACATTTATTTTCAAAGCGTCCTGTGAGAAAAAGAAAAGAAAATCTACAATTTGGTGATTTCCCAAAACTTTTTCTCACTTTTTCCGACTTTTCGCTCGCTTTCTCAAAACTAGCTTTTTGCAGATAACGAGTTATTTGAAAAAACCACAGAATATTGTGTAGTAGAAATTCATTCGTGCCTATGTAAGTTAAGTGCTCCATATTAAAAACTCATCATTGTGTTGTTTTTTGAAATATTTATTTAGTTTGAATTGGAGGCGGAAGTGGATAGTTTGAGTCAGGAGGAAGGCTATTGTCGCCATGCAGACAAAATAAATGTGATCATTGCTCCAATAGATACGATTGAAGTGACATTGAAGAATTGAACGACATTGTGATGATATCGCAATTGAAGTTGACGAAGAAGATATAAAAGATGAGCCACATCCTTGAAAATGACGTGGTAACTCTGCCCGTCAAATTTTTCACACAATGCTTGATAAGCGCATAACATCAAACCGAAACTCTTCGTAAAAATTATGATATTGAGGATCTGTTCCTTGGTATGCTGTACCTACATCACTGGCTACCATACTTTGTTAATACTCGCCCATATTGCTCCAATCCGGAGTTGCTGGGGTGCGAATAGATCAAGGATTCTGTGGATGGAGACAGATTCAAGCTAATCAAACAGAATGTGTACATGTTTGTGGCAGCAACAAGTTCAATAATGAAAACAAACTTTCAAATTTTTCTCCACTGATTGAGCTAATGTATACCCGCTAATTTATGCAATTCCGGATTAAATGAACATCCTTTGCTCATTCATGAATACAATCAACGCATCGGTCGGCGTTGAACGGTACGGTACGGTACGGTACGGAAAAGGAGTGGTATTGGCCATTGCTTACGAATGCATTTATGCAGCCATAGTAGGCACATGGAAGTTACATGTCAACACCTATGGTAACACCGCGGGAGACTCGTACTCCACTCCAAGTATTAGTAATACAATCCAAATGGCTATGGGATCCGTATTGATCATATTGTTGATAAAGTGACAAAACGTACTTATTGTGGCTAATGCGACACTATAAAACTGAGTTTGGTTGTACTAAATATGCAAGGTGAATCTGCATCCCGTGTTTCATCGACTATCATAACAACGTACCACATGATATGGAAAATGTCAAAAAGGCTAAATAATTTTCGATTTTTTGTAATATTTTATTTTCAAATAATTAAACAATCTTGAATTCTATCCTTTTAAATACAAAGAGTTGTTTTTCAATTTTCATGTGTATTTTGTTCACAGTTTGGCTTGTTGGGTATTTAATTACCCATCAAAGTAAATTATCTCCAGCGACCAAAAGATTCATGCGATCGTGGTAATTTTTTTTTTATTCGATAGAAGACACTAAAGACTAACTGCCACTAAAAGATTTTCCCGATTTTCATATTATTAAAATATTCACGGGAAGTTTTATGCCAATTTCTTATTTGTGAAAAATTCACGACATTGGACTGCGGAAAATGGCAAGTAAATATAAAAATTTCGATCTGTTCGTCAAAATTATTAATAGTTGTATGTTTCTCATCTGTAATAGAAAAGGAATGAATGCGATATCTCTTAACCGTCGCCAAATATATATTTTTAAACACACTAGTATTTTTGGGTATTTAAATACCCAACAGGCATTAATGGGTTAAAATAAAATATCAACATAAAGAAAAAATAAAAATATTTTTATTTAATTATGGTATGAGCCCGAAATATAAGAATTTTTTTGTATTTCATACAAAATTGATTTAGTGGTCATTTAGCTTAATTTTGATGGGCATAAAGAGCAAACTTTTCCAGAACATTAAGAAATTACCAAATATTTTCATGGTAGGCTTAATTCGGAGAACATTCTTTGCTAATTTTCTTTGATATCACGGATTTATTCTCTATAGACAAACTGTCTCCATAATGATTTAATTTGAAATTCAATCATTTCAAGGAAATGAAAATGTGGACGAAAATTATTTCATTTAGAATGTCATCGACAATAACTTCTATGGCAGAGCTCAAAAATTTAATTAAATGTTATCAAGAAAATTGGCTGTAGTTAAAAAGTATTTAGCAGACGATAATTTTTGTTGTTGAAAAAGATAAAAAAGAGAAGTAAAGAAATTTCATTCATGATCAGCTGACTTTATTCGAAAAACTTTCCACTTTCCAATAAATTCGGCTCATGACCGTAAATTGAGTAAAATTTGTACCTTTTGAAAATCATGCGAAATGTTGCAAATGTGACTTTATTTGTGTGACACATGGCATATTTGACTCCATTTAATTAATAATAAAGTCATTATTGAGACAATTTGTCAAGGACTCTAGGATATAAAGTTAAAATAAGCTCTTACGATATTTTTAAGCACAATCTATTAGTTCAGTTTTTTAACTTTTACCTGCACAATCTTATTCTCCCATAATTTTATTGCACTGAGATTTACACTTAAGTGGGAAATTCATTTTGTGATGATCATTCTAAGGTGATCAGTAGAAAACAAAATAAAACTTCCACTTACAAGAACAGATTTGAAGTTGTATCTTTAGTGGAACTGTAAGATGTCTGTTGGAGGAACATAGCACAGAACGAATCATAAGCAACCTACACTTAAGGAAATTTAGCTTAAGTCATAAAATAAACACGTAAATAATTTTCATATAAAATAAAAAATAAATAAATAATATAAAAAAATCTAGTTGGATTTAAATAAAACAAATAAAAATAAACAAATACATAAACTACTCGAAAACCGTACAAATGTTGAGACGGTATATTTGAATGATACACTGGCGAATTAAGCTTGACCAACTTCAGGGAAAAAGAAAGAAAAAATATTGAGGTTGGGGTGACAAGGCGACTTCCTTTTGAGACCACAGCAGTGTGCAAAAGTATTTTTAAACTAAGCTACAATAATTAAAAAAAAAAAAGACAAAAATATTTAAAATTCGCCTAAAAGGAAAAAGGGGCAACGTTTATCGCCATGCGAAGAATCCTCAAGATTCGATTTTCACCAGCAAGTGCAGATAACCTGCGTCCAGACCCAGAAATGCGAAAATTGCAGGACAGCAGCCGCTTCTATCCTAGAAAATAGATCGCATAAAAATTCAAGTTCAGATTTTTTTCATTTCTTTTGTTGATATACAATAAATAAGAAAATTTCAGTAAATGGATGTGAAAGCGAACCCTAGACGACTCATCCCATCATAGAACACCCGAAAGGATCAAAAATGTGATTTACAAAAGGGGGCCAGGTATACCAAAACATCTGTTCGATTTGTCTGCAACTTGATTCCGGGTATCGAGAGCATGGCAATATTGATGAGTTTCCTGGAAGAAAAGTGCAAAAGGCGTAAGGAAAATAATATTTTTATCATTAGTGAAGGTGGTAAGGAAAAACCTTGTAAAAATAGTATACAGGTATCCGTAAACACTATCCAGGGTCGGTTTACTAAAGAGGATATCGCATAGAAAACCACGCTGCAGAAACCTCTTCTATGAGAGAGATAGAGATACAGAAGCGCTTAACATGGGTGAAGAAGGAACACGATGGGAGCAATATAATTTTTACAGACGAGTTATCAATTTGGGTTAGTAATTCAGTGAAGAAAGCCTTGATAGAAAAGGTGAAAGTTCAAAAGGTCAAAGTTCATGTTTATGGGTGTACTCCAGAGAAAGATCTTAAAAATGTATCACATTTACTCTGATTGCAGAGAGGATACTGAAGTCGTGTAAAATTGGTTTGCTGATATCTGAAAAAGAGCTGTATGGAGAAGAAACCCGCGACTGGCTTCTGTAAAAGGATAACGACCCGAATCATTCGAGCTACGACTGCAAAATGGAAGGAAGTAAAAGGAGGAAAATAATGGACTGACCATCGCAAAGTTCACGCGCAGGCCTTATTGAAAATCTGTGGACCCTTACGAAGTCGCGACTCCGCTAAAGAAAAATTTCAGGCACCAAAATAACCTCGGGCTTGTTTTGAAAGAAATTTAGATAGGACTTTTTCAAGAGAATGCGTAAAAATTAGTAAAAAGCTAGCCTAGACGATATTATGTGGCAATTATAAAACATGGAGGAGACTGGACACGGTTTTTATTGTAAAATTATTATTAATTCATAGTATATTAAAAAAATACCCAAAACTAAATTTATGTTTTTTACTGTTTTTTGTTTATAAATAGGCTTGCAAGCATCACAGTGCTTGCATGTTCTCTGAAATTATTTTTGGTCGACTTTAAGAATTTTATTTGAATTTTTTTATGGGTAGGTATAGGGTCTGTGTTTGTTTAAAATATTTTCGTTAAGAAAGTAAGTTCAAATGTAACACCATTTCATGGTAATATAAGATGATTATTTATAGAAGAGTAAACATGTGATCAAGTTCTGACAAATCTTAGTATTAATGAAGAACATGAAATTTTTAATCTATTCCCTTATCCTCAAAGAAAGTTACTTTAAGAAACTTAAAAAAAAATTATATTATTTGGTGAGTTGTGGAATGCCATTATAATTCATAGTGTTTCGAATATGTATTCTCAAAAAATGAAGAAAAACTTCAAAGAAAATCGAAAAGAAAAATGTATAAACATTGGGCAATTTTTGGGTACATTACCTGAGTTTGGTGAAAATACCTATATAATTTATTTTGTGTGGCTTTATTTTGATGATAGTGACTAAACGGAAAAAAAAATGATGACCTGGGATTGATTGCATATAAAAGTTCAAACACTGTTAAAAATTAAAATGGAAAAAATTGCCTTTAATATTGCTATGTATTGCCACTAGGGGTTCATGATACGCAGGTTGAGCACAATATTCGTGGGAATCATCATGAACTGAATAGTTGAAAATTTCTAAGTACTTTGTCCAAATCATGTATATTTTAAGAATTATATAAAATTCTCCCAAAGAAGAAAATTGTGAAAAGAAAATTTATGTACCGTAAATAGCCTTCCCCTTACTTTTGATGTTTAAAAAGAAAAACTGAAAAATGTCTGAGATTTATAGGTACCTATAAAGAAAAAAACAAATTTTAAAGATCTTTTCATTAATATACGACCTAAATGTAGCAGTGGAAAATCGGGAAATAAAAGCTCTGAAGTTTCTTAAATTAAGAAAAAAAAATCCATTGAGATACGGAATCTCGTTTGCTTTAATTTTATACCAAACGTTCGGTATTTAGATGAAAACCATAACGACAGTGGATGCGATAATGTGATATAATGGTTTCCAAAAGCTTTTGAATGTGAAAATAATGTACTACAGCGAAGTATGACGGATTAATAAATAAATGATTAAATAATTAGTTGAACTCAGGAACGCATTTTATATAAAAGTTTGGATTGACATGAGAATATCAATTTCACTCCGAAAATTTTGTTTTTTACAGTTTTTATTATAAGAATAAGTGCGAGCCTGATGTACAGTTTTTGCAGTTCTCCTCAATCCTCTAGAGATATTTAAAGTGGTGAAATTATCATATTCAGCGTCTAGTTATACCTTGATTATAAAGCTGTTGAAAGCAAAAATTATTTCCTGATTTTCTGTACATTTTGCGAATATTGCTTTTTTTTATAATGCTGAGTATGATCTTTTCCCAAAGACACCAAAATATAACATCCTATGTTGGAGAAATTCAATAAGAATGGCTGAAAAGCATACAAATTTTAAAATTTAATTTGAAATTTTGGAAATTTTCGAAAATCACCGAGCCAAAAACCGTCTAAAATTCATTACCATTCGACTTCATTTACTCCAGTTAACTTAAAAAGGTAAAAAGACGCTAACTAATCCAAAATTATAAAACTAAAATAAAATATTACAAAAATGTAAAACAAATGATACAAAATTCTCAAAAGACGCTATAACGAACACAAGAATTTTTTGAAAAGATCTAAAGGGTAGAAAAGTATATTTAATGGCAGTCTCAATTTTGACAATTGGGTGAGTGGCAGTTCTAAGAAATTCGAAATTTTCAAAATGATTTAATAAGATGTAATTTCCTGAACGAACAAATTTTCAACAGTAAAATTTTCCAATTTAGCAGCACCAAGATCGAAACCCGGTATTAGAAGTAGGATATCGAACTAACGAAAAAAAATGTGTGCAATAGCGGTATAGAATCCCGTGAGAAGTAATCATAGACAAAAATTATAAATAAAATTTTATAAGTAATACCTCATTTGAGGTATCCAAGGTCTGCCAAAATCCATAGGGTGACTCAAAAGATGTATTAATTTATTGCCACCTAGACTCTCAAGGGTGAACTTTTGGGTAGGTATGTGGAACAACATTTTTTTATCGCGTAGTATTACGGATGGCATCTTGATCTGAAACGCACTGTATGCATACTTATATAAAGTAAGAGGTCTACACCTACATTATTATTATATACACCCCAAAGCCCCCTCTAGATATTATTCATAAGTACGCCACTGGGCAGGAAGGAGATAGAGATAGTACAGAACAGTAATTTTCTATGTAAGTAGATTTTTGATAACAAGACAAAATTAAAAACAAAATGACAAAAAACTCCTTAACATCAGAATAACCCCTTTTAATTATGTTTGAATAGAAAAGATATGTAAATATTTCCAGAAAGTATTTTTATTGTGCAAGAAGACTAGAGAGAGAGAGAGAGATGAGAGATATCCATACATGCCTTTGGGACAAATGGTCGTAAATAATTCATGTAGGCGGCGGAAGGAAATGCAAAAAAAAAAACAAAAACATATGCGAAGTGAACACATTAGATAGATTCACACAGTATGTGTAGAAATAATATGGAAATTCTTCCTCAAGGACTTATGTGATCCCACGTCGTTCGTCTTATGGTATAAAAAACAAAAACAAAAACAAAAAAAAGGTCAAAGACAATAACACACTTCGAATTTTAAAAACATTTTTCTAACTATTCGTGATAATCCTCCTCCTGATTTCAGACCAACAACGCAACGTCGACAATCGACCTCCTATGAATCACTCTAGTGAAAAACATGGAATAAAAATACATTAAAAACGGTCGGAATCTGTGCCTCGCTGTGTTTACTCTTTTACATCCTTTTTTCTCTAATACCTTTTATAAACATGCATATAAATATATTTATATAAAGATGTTCCCATTCTTCGTACCTACAAGTGGAAAATTCTGAGGAAAAATCCATCCTCGGTTTTCAGTGTTCATTCCAATTCTTGATTACTTTGTGGGATTTAAAATGAGCTTATGTAGAGGATTATTCGAATATGTGTGATGCTATTTCCTATAGTCTACTTTATCGCATCGTATAGAATCATCGGAATATAGTATTAGGTCACAATGAGATTGAACATATGTATATTATTATCCAAAGTGTGTTTGAAGGTCGTAAGAAGGAAATTTTTTGAGAGCTTACAAATCCGATTTCACATTTCGAATTCTACGGAATTTTTGAATTAAGCTGAAATATATTATGCAAGTTATGTAAAATGATTCGTATAGGAAAGTTGAACTTAGCAGATTTGTTATGGGATAAAAATTGATCTGAATGGATAATTTTTGGGACAAATTTCAGGAAATTTAAAATCTTGTTATTATACATATTATTTAATATGTGGGATGTAGACCGTGATTCCGCCTCTCAACTAGTTATTGTGATGTTTGGGATATTATCTTACATTTCTTGTATGTGTAAATAGTTTTTAAAGGGTTTTTTGGTTATCTATGAATGTTTCTAATCTTCTGGATGAGTGAATTACTGTATTCCACTTTTGCAAATGTATTATCCATGGTTATCCACTGCCATCAAGAATTGGAACCTAGTTTTCGCTGGGGGAAATGTATTAAATGAAATTCTTTTTAGATCTTTATTTTCTGTTTTCCGTATTAAGAATAACAATATGCAACAATAGCAAAAATATAATGAAAAAATGAAAAAATTGAAAAAATTAAAAAAATTGAAATAATTGAAAAAATGTAAAAAATAAAAAAATTGAAGAAATGAAAATATGAAAAAATGAAAAAATTATGAAAAAATGAAAAAATTGAAAAAATTTGTGAAAAAATAAAAAAATTGAAAAAATGAAAAAGAAACAACCTGAATAAATGCCAAACGCAAAAGTTCATGAAAATTCTGCGAACGGCATAGTTAGACATGACAACACAGAACACGGAATTCACACGGAAATAAATGCAAAAAAAATTATAAAATAAGCTGGAATAAAACATAAAATCAAAATAAATATAAAGAAAGAATTTATATATAAAAAATTGAAAAAGGTAATAAGCCAAGCTGAATAATATAGAATCACTGAAGGCAATAATACATGGAAGAACAAGGACATTAATGGATGCAAAAAATGATGCTGAACGCATGCTTAGACATTGCAGCATGACAAAATATATATAAAAAATACACGATAGAATTTAGCAGGAGATATAGATAAAACAAAATTAAGTAAAAAAGATTAAGAATAGGGCAACCTAGAAAAAGAAAAAAATAGAATTATCACAAGCATGAATGACTTAGATGTAGGTTCTGCAGATATCAGAAAATACATTCAAGTGGATTTACGGACCTTATCACGCAATATGAATAATGAAACAGGTTCATATAATATCCGCACTATCAATTTAATATTTAATATCAGCCAGGTATAAGAACTGGAATAATGACTAGAATAATATATATCTATATATATATGTAAGAATAATACATATTCTACACATATATAGAACATTTTTTCGTGCGTAAAACACAAACTAGGGGGTGACCATTCACTCAAAAAATTAGTTAAAAACCACTGATGACGCTCTGTGGCAGGAGTAGAAAACGTTATGGTATTGCTAATAAAGCGCCTACATGGCAGAATATGCAATATAATGTATTGCAAAAATAGGATATAATCGGCGGAGACATATTCGACTAATATGCTAAAAGCCCACTCAAGTTAGTGGCCACCATTGTTACATTTACTGGGACGTAACGAGGGTGACACCAACGCCACATATAAATGAAGCATATCTTGTATTTACAACAATTTAGCATGATAAGACAATCACCCAAATTAGCCATGACAACCTAATTAAAGTATGAATAACGGTCAATAAAAATACACACATATAATGGACCATTTTTGGTTTACTTAGATTTGCAGTTGTTCACAAGTTTAAAATAATTTTATATCCAATAAAGAACATCCGTATAAATAAATAAATGAAAAAATAATTTATTCAAATAAATTACAGGAATCTACATATAAAATTGAAAAGAAAAATATACGCAAATAAATACTTACCTGAGAGCACTTAGCTAATAACACAATAGTACACAAAATATAAATAAAAACATAACACAGAACACTGCATGAAAAAACTTTATTAGTAACACAATAAAACTTAATAAAAGAAGAACACAATACAACACACTAATCCACAAACACTTAGTCAATAACACAACATAACACACAGAAAATAGAACCAACATACAACACAAAAAATAACAGAACACACTAAAATTATTAAACACCTCCAAAATAGATCTATAAAACAAATGATAGGGGTTAGCAGAGCTCTGTTCGGGTATAACATTACCATGGGATACCAAACAATAAAGTAGATTCAGTTCCCGCACAAAGCTCACGGTAAAGAAACCCTTTAGTAACATGCAGGGGTTCACTGGTGGATAAACTCCAACAGGTGATGGTGGAGAATAGTGCACCACCTTATAACACAGCGCTTCGCCAACCAACGACACCTGCCATATATAGGGTCGTAGATACATCTATGAATATATGTGCTGAGGGGCAACTGGCAAGATATCAAGCACTAATAATTTTTTAATTTTTTAATTTTTTCATTCTTTCATTTTATCAAATTTTTCTTTTTTTCATTTTTTCATAATTTTTTCAATTTTTTCATTTTTTCAATTTTTTAATTTTTTCATTCTTTCATTTTATCAAATTTTTCTTTTTTTCATTTTTTCATAATTTTTTCATAATTTTTTCAATTTTTTCATTTTTTCAATTTTTTAATTTTTTAGTTTTTCAATTTTCTCAATGTTTTAATTCTTTCATTCTTTCATTTTTTCAATTTTTTCATTTTTTCATAATTTTTTCAATTTTTTCAATTTTTTCAGTATTAATTGTTTTGCTTGTGTATATTTTGTAATTTATTTATTGATTTGATGCACAATAAATGTTTAAGTAACTGCTCTTCTGTAGGTATGAAGAAAAAAAAATAATGCAACATGTACTGGAGGAGAATCGCGGGAGATTTCAATCATTTTAAAGTTATAGCGTCGCGTCTATACGCTCAGACTCATAATTTGTTTGACTACCGGCCACTGTAAACTGTAGAGCCACCTTATCACTGTTGGCGTTGTGCACTGTGCATATTTGCTGGTTTTATTTGCTCTAAATGTGCATCCCCGATGATAGCCAGATACGCTCCTAGCGGTGAAAAACTTTGGTAAACCACAGCTAGACCTTGGTAAGTTGGTGAACAGACTTGTTCGCTTTTAAACCTAGTTACCTAAAAGAAATGGCTTGCTTCAAGGAGATGGGAGTATAATGGGCTCTTTCAGTGACCGTATCGTTTTACTATATCTCATTCCTCCCTCTTTAATCTATCGACATACAATCTGGGTCTACTCGTATTGTTTGATTTTACAAAAACCTTTGACGTCGTTATAATGGAAAAGCTATTTCTGCATAATTTTGCCAATTTTATCTATTAGGTATATTACAACTAATATCAAACTGATACAAGACAGCCGGTAAAGTCAGTGCTCTCTATGTACAGTTAGCTTTTTCGTGGAGTACCTCAAGAGTCAATTTTAAAACCACTTCTGTTCGGTTTATACCGTAATGTACTATTTAATATAGAGGTGTCAAAATCCATCTTAATATACCTTTGTATGCCGAGGGGTGATGCTTGTCACTTGAATATGGATTTAGTGGCTGTACGCAGGCATGTAGGGTTACAACGAAAATGATCGAGGGGAGAAAAAAATCGGAAATAGTAGGTTTTATTTTTTTTTATCATATTTAAGTTAGATATAACAAAAATCAGTTGTCAGTTTGATTTGAAAAACCTATCGATAATATTATCTACATCAATGTCGATCTCAAGGTAGCCATTTAGGACTCATAGCCAGATACGCCTTCTCGTGCAGAGATTTTAGAAATAGATGCTGACGCAAGCCATTCTGTCACGGGTGAAGTAATTGACTGAGAGTGAAATTGCACCGTGAGTCACATTGAAATGAATGGAAGCAGGAGTGCATGACATCTTCCTGATGGGAACTTAAATGATCTTGCTTTCTTCTGAAAAAAGTTGTCAATGGTCTTATCAGTCTTCCGCTTTACACTTTCGCTACTATTTCTGCTTCCATCGCTATCTAATATATCAAGTTTATCCTTCTCCTACAAATTAAATGTTAACGTGAAATTGAATTAAACAACACTACTTGAATTAACACGAAAATACAAACAAAGCAACGCAACTGCAGTGAAAATTAAATGGATTTTATTTTTATAGCTTTGCCCTAAAAATTCTGTATAAAAATTTGAAAGAAACATTTCCAAGTAAATTTCCAACAACAAAATGTATGATAGCCAACGCTCATAAATAGCTTTCGCGACCAAGACCAGCCAAGACACCTGAATCAATATAACTCTTTGGAACCAGGGTTGGCCATCAGTAGTCCAAGAAAAATCTGAAGAAAAAATGTCAAATCTTTCAAAGAAAACTGAATGCTTGTGCTCTTGTCCGAAAGAGTGAATTAATTAACCAATTCATTTGAACTGTTGTCGGTGAATAGTTATTCATTAAAACTTTTAACAACAATTTGCAAGTATATTTCTAAGAAAACTTTAATGCTTCCCTACGAACGTAAAACATTTGAACAACTTAGGCCAGTGTCGCCATGAAAAATTAACGTGTGGGTAGATGTTGATTCCATTGAACTGGGCCTCTACTGGAAGAACCCTAATTTAAAATTCGTACACGTTTCAAAGACGAAGAGCTACGAGCGAATGACTATTATACCCACTCCAGACTCCACTATTACTATTCAAAAGAAGAAAAACAAACGCCCAACCCAGCGCTAACTGTCGCCACAGATTGGAAAAGTGCGTTACAGCAGCAGCGTTAATCGCTGGCGACAACTACACATTGTGTCCGTACCATACGAAAATCGTCCTGTTAAGCTTTTAAAACTCACTCTACATTCCAGCACCACATTCATTTCATCGCGAAGGTAAGGTGGCGCTTTAGGGGGGGGGGGGGTCATAACCCCCGTGACCCTCCCCCTGCCTGGCTGTATATGCTTATTGCCAATGAACTCAATCCATGAAAATCAATTTACATGATATTAAAAAAAATTTTATACATTTTCACAAAAATATATACTTCTCCAGTTCTTTTCCAATATGGATTATTCCATCACCATGGAAGTTCCAAGAATTCAAAAAATAATTCTCCATATAAAATTTAAAGTTGCTATACTTGGACATTCGATTCCATCTGACTTAACGGAGTTATTCACAAACTCTTTCTACATAGATAATTTCCCGACAAATTCCACGAAAATTATAAAATTAATTATGATTCTTAGTTTCAATAATCAACAACCAATACCTATCCTATATCTTCACATATAAGTTGTTCCACAAGGTTCTGTTTTGTGCCCGGTGCTTTACAACTAATATCGTCATCTCCCCAGTAAAACACTAAATTGGCTACGTATTCTGTGCAAAACAGGTCCTTGACTGGAGCTGCAATAACAATGGCCATAACAATGGGGATATCCTTAAGCACAAATAAAGTACGATGAACAAGGACAGTTATCCTATCATCATCTCCAATACTATATCATCCGGGGTCTATTGAAGGTCGCTGATATAAATAAAAGAAAATTTATTAATTCTTTTAGTAAATCAAATAAATAGATTTTTTCGTTTTATAATTAAATTGAGGCTTCACACTTAAAGCTTCAAAGGTCCTTAAAATCCAATTTCCTTTTTACTTAGATAAATGTAACTAAGCACTCGAACAAAAAACGGATAATGTATGACCTTGAATATATTTAAAGCCCGCATCTACTCGTACAAAGTGCTGCAGATTTATTACGGTTCATCGTACATTTGTAACAGGTGTACATTGATACGTAAGGAGCAGACATTTTACATAGGTGTCTCCACGGACTATTCACAAATGTCCATCCCACCTTACAAGTTTATGTTTAAAATGCAATAAAATGCAATTCACAAATTTCTCAAGCATATCACTCAACCGATTGCTTTTAGTCCGTCTTTGAAGCTTAGAGTTGGCGGTGCGGAACGCAATTCAGACCCGTTTTTGATGAGCTTTTTTTTTTCTCTCTCTATACATATACATATAAGTGAGTACTGCTTATTCATCTGAATACTAAGAAAAGAAGACCCTGCTAAGGAGAACACAGATCAAGAACTAAGAAGTGGAAGAAATGTGATCATTTTTAAGGTTGGTTTGTTTAATAAGATTTCGAGATGAAAGCATCGCATCGGGGGTGGAACCCAATATATAATAAAATTCCAGGGATATTCTCTCCACATGCAAAGAAATTCAATATTACGATTTTATTGGCGCGGGGGAGGTTAAGTAGCTTTTGAGAATGGAGTTCTGTTTAAGTGGAACTTGTTCCGATTTCACTTGAGTAATGATGCTTTACAGATCGCGTAATAAAAGAAATTTCGAAAAAGAGAAATTTCTTTTTTTTTTTTAATAAGAATAAAAGAAGCGACCACCATTTGCCTGTTCTTTTGCTTTATTGGAGCCTACAGCATCGCAAGTCTGGGTCCCACTCGTCTAGGATTTATGTTCGTCTGATTTTTGTCAGTTCATTTCTTTTAAGTATCGAATTTTGTGTCTAATACCATACCATGCCCACCAGTTTTTTTTTTTTGCTTTTATCAAATTAAGGTCGCAAATTGGACATTGATATGGAAGGCATCAGGTGCTCATCATGGACGTATCTCAGCAATGAAAGCATCATTCGTAGTGCTGTGAGTTTGTGCTTTTTCTTTCTCTTTTTACATGGATTTTTGTAAAGTTTTTAAATCAGTTTATCTCAATATAAAAAAATCAGAAAAATTCGTTTCCGAGATTTTATCCGAAATATAAATCAATACGAAGAAAGTTTTTCAGAAGCATGGTGTTGTACGATTACCTGGTCCTGTGAGCTAGCGAGAGCAGCAGAAGATCACATGTCAGTCAATGTGCTGATTTTTATAAGATGAAGAAGCTACAAGGTTAAACCTAGTGGAAATGGACCGATATATTATAGATTAGGGAAATATTTGGGGAAACAATAACTCACCATCAGACGGGGTTGATATACAGTTCACTTCCAATAGATGTGGCGTCTTAGTGTTTAATTCAAGTTTAACTTGGTTTCTTTAAGCAAAATGAGAGCACATTTTATAGCACTTACATATATAATTGAAGCACTATTTAGAGGTAAACTATTGGGGATATAATTATATTTAAGATAGCCTTCCTAATACCTATGTAGGTACAAAGATGTTCCAAAGAGACACTGACAAAAAACAACATCTAAATGCTGGCAATAAAGTTTTTTTTTTGTATACAGCCTTCCATTTTTCCTAGTGCATTTTGAATGCCTTAAGTGACATATGATGAAATCGCTAACTCTCTCTGTTTTACGACTTCATCATTTTCAATTTGATGAGGCGTCTGTGAAAATGCTTTTCATTCAAATGGTTCTAGGTCTAAGTGTAACATATGTTCTATGGCAGTCCAGTTCTAGAGTCTGTTTTGTATTCAATTCGATAAAGTTTTCTTTTTGATGACTTACATCTAATTTGTGTTAATCCGTCTGTCGCCAAAGTATATACATATGTACGTACATAGATACGAGGAGATGTTGCAGATTAAACTCATCGCCTTTTTACACTTAGTCTACTAATATTTATTTATATAACCTCGGAAAACTTAGGAAATATTATCTACAGTATATCTATATTAAAAAAAGTACAGGTCCAAAAATTGAACCTTATGGGATACCTCTACTAAGTGATAACAGCAAGCTCGTTTAAGGGTGTTCCCAGGAGCTAGGCACTTTTGCATATTAAGGACCAAACTTTTTTTTATTGCTTTATATAATATTAATATACATATTGTTACGCGCAACAAAGAGACACAAACGACATCTGTTGGAAATAGAAACAACTTTAGGTTAGTGACATTTTAGCAAACTTTGGGTTCGGAGAAAGAGTTTATGGGAAGGTTCTAGGATAAATTGCAGAGTATTTATTCGGCGCTTCTCGCATCCATTGAATAAATAACTAATAAGGAAGCGGAGTTTCATGCGAATACAGTGTACGTGAGTAGGCACTTTAATTCCAGTGAAACCCTAGAGTGGGGAGAGAAATGACAAGAGCTCTGGTCGCTATATGAAAATTCCGCTTGATTTCTGACATTTCGTTGTGACAAGTCCTTTAAATTATCATAGGCAACACCAAGAAATATTATCTGAAAACAAGGGGGCGCTAGAAATTTGTTTATTTTACATAATAATTCGGATTATAAAAAATGTTCCCCCTCAAAATTTCACGCTTTCACTTCTGCCATGACGAAACACACTAATACATTTCGCGAAGTGGTTTGGGCTTTCACCCGATATGCCGTTTCCTTATTACTTATTTATTCAATGCTTGCATCCAGGAGGCAAGTCTTATTGCAGACAGTGAAGTGAACGAAAAAAACTATTTGGATTGTGATAATTAGAAGTATAGTACTAGCGATAACTAAAGAGTCGATTTGATAATAGCTTGTGAATTGAGAAAGAAAACAGTAAAGTTAAATAAAGAAAGAACTTTTGAATGATTGTTGAAATATTGTGTTTCAAATAACGAACAAACGCCACGCTCGTAACAATATTTACACGCTTATTAAACCCTATAGGGCTCAACAACAGGTAACAGATGTAATTATACCAACAAAATAATAAACCTAACCTTGTGGTCTGTGCTATCAAAGTGAACATAGTAAGAAGTTAGGAAACAGGCGAACGCAAATGGATAAATTTCTCGTTCTGAACAAAAAAAGAGCTTATGCCATATACTTTTGTCATTTTGTATGAATGGATAAAAAGACCTTATTTAAATGAATTTTCTTAGTACGAATGAGGCAACGAATTAGAAACAAAAATTAAGAGAACATGAATGAATTAATAAACACGAATGATAAAATCTTCTTGAATATCTTCAAAATCAATAATCTATAAATAATATAAAAATGAAATGCTGCTCGTTGGTAATCACATCACTTGAGAACGGCTAGAGCGATTTGGCTAATTCTTTTTTTTTACGAACAGTTCGAATAAGGTTCTTAGGGAAAGGAGGATTGGAATCGGCAGCCCTTTCTTGGTATTGCTATACATAACTTTGGTTTTTCACTATACGTGGACGTGGAGAGCTCATAGCTTGTAAGCAGTGTTGGGCGTAATCAACTACATTTGTAATCAGATTAATAATCATGATTACATCAATCATGATTACCCATCAATCATTAATCATGATTACATCGAGTAATCTTAGGAAAATGTAACCGTAATCATGATTACATGATTACATTTATTTTGATTACAAATGAAACTTATCAAGAGATTTCTAAGAAAACAAACAATCTGTGATCGTAAGTAAGAGTTTTTATTGTAGAAAACTCCCAAGGTACTGTTGAATTATGTATTAATTGGAGTCAGTACAAAGAATATCAGTGGTTCGATTCATAGAAACTCGCACATATCTGAGCATCAACTTAAATTCAAGGATCTTGGTTATGTGGGAAAAAAGGTAGCGAAAAAGATTAGATTTCTGGGGCTTATTAGAGAGTCGTTGAGCACGGAAAATTCAATAATGCCTTTTAACGCTTTGATTTTGCCACACTTTTCATATTGCTCCAAATTATTATATGCTAGTTCGAATAAATCCAAGGGCAGATTGCAACTGTTGTAGAATAAGACAAAGTCAGTTGTTCTGAAATGCAGCATATATACACCAGTTAGAAGCATACTCCAAGCGCTGCAATGGGTAAATATTACTGACATGACAGCAAGAGTGAGGATGAAAGATTTGATTTATCGATTAATATGTTAACACTTGGTGGAATATGTTCTTAGACATCTTTGATTGAGGAAAAAAACGCTTGCTCCGATTCCACAATTATTTTATTTAAAAAAAGAGTAACAACCTACGCGTTTCGTCTGCTTAAGACATCATCAGGGTTTGGAAACCCGCAGACGCGTAGGTTGTTACTCTTTTTTTAAATTAAATAATTGTGGAATCGGAGCAAGTGTTTTTTTTTCTCAATCAAAGATGAAAGATTAGATTTACTAACTACTACCTAACAAAACGATACAGTATTGTTTTTGATATCAGAAGATTCTAACTCTACCTCCCTTTCTTAATTACTAATAATTGGTAAACGCAATCCACAGATATCAGATATTCCATTACCATCCCACTACAGATATGTGCTTACAAACATTAATTTATGTGCCAACCGATTTCAGAATAGAAATACAACAATGTTTGTTTTCTTTTAACTACAATTTCAAAACTCTTGCAAATTTGTAATCAAAAAATGTAACCATGTAATCATGATTACGGTTACGATTGATCAATCATTAATCGCCAAAAATGATTACTTTTCTGATTAATATTATCAATCTGTAATCATGATTACAGATTACAGATTGTAATTGTAATCATTAATCATCAATCAGATTGCATTTTGCCCAACACTGCTTGTAAGCGGCTTATCTTAAAAAAGTGTAAACTTAAGTTCACAAATAGGACCAATCGTTTTTAACTATATATTTGGAAACTACATGTCGACGTAGATAGCTAAAATTTGGTACATGATGCTTTCATATCAATGGTAAATAAAATTACAAAACTGGATTAAATCAGGTAATCCCTTTTTCGTGTTGCCATACAAAACCTTGCGTTTTCACTATATACTTGGATGCTGCCTGAGGAGACGTCGACGTGGAAAGCTCATATCTTGAACGGCGTTTTCATAAAAAAGCAAATCGGGAAACCCGTTCTGGGTGTTGGCATACAAAACTTTAGTTTTTCGACACTATCTCGCGCGTCGACGAAGACAGCTGAAATTTTGTACATGGGCCTATTTAAAAAAAAAGGGAAAATGGGAACAATCGGGCAAGTTCTTCGTACGGTTGCTATACAAAAATTTCGTTTTTCACTATAATTGAGAACCCGTCGTCGTAGAGAGCTAAACTCTCCCACGCATGCGAACGTATACACACACACACACACACACACACACACACACACACACATACACACACACACACACACACACACACACACACACACACACACACACACACACACACACACACACACACACACACACACACACACACACACACACACACGCACACACACACTTGTAGAGCCAAGGGAGGGTCATGGGGTCAAGACCCCCTAAAGAACGTAAAAATTAAAAATGTAAAAAGTATTTAATTAATTGAGTTATTTGAAAAAATAAATTTTTTATTTTATATTTTTTTTATATTTGTATAATTCTACTTAAAAAAATGATACAAAATAAATTTATTAAACAAATAAAAATTTATTTCAATGAATATTATTGTATGCTTGTGGAGTATGTGTTTAGGTTTTACTCAGAATTTCATTTTGGGACCCCAACTTTTTGTGTTCCAAAACCCTCGAGAAACTCTTCCCAAGCCACGAAACAGACACCCTCACTACCACATCAGAGCCCTAATTTAGTCCGAACTCCTAACATTATATGGAGAACCACTGACATGTATAATATGGACTGACTACGTCCATAGAAATATACTGCAGAAAGTGGGCTCACTTCTATATAGCGTTCTCCTTCGGTGTAAGCATCAAGTACCAACTGAGAGAGAACTGAAAACAAAAAATAAATAACTGGGTTCGTCGAAATAAATGTTTTTAAAGTAATTGTTTGGGTTAATTAGCGATAAAAAGTGTTTTAGCAAAGACAATATATTCATAGATACTCAACAGAAATTCGAAAGGTTTTATTAAAATCACTTTTCAACTTCCCACCAATGGTTTTTGCAATGGTGGTACCGATGGAAGCACTAATTTTGACACAATGAAATAGCATGTCGAGCAGTACATATATATATGCCAGTGTGTAAAACTGAGAAATTTTTGGGATGAATAACTCCTGCAGTTTGTTCCATAAACTAATATCAAAGAGCATCTAACAATTCATATGTTCTTTGCTTCTATTCTATTAAAAAATGACTTGTGGAAACCTTCCTAATACCTCACTACAGTACTGCGGTGGCTAAACTAAGCGACTTACGGCGCTGGAGATGTTTTTTTTTTGATCAATTTAATTTGTAAGGTGACCCCCCGTTAATTTTAATGCTAGATCCGCCATTGTACACATGCGGAGCGAAACTCTAGAGTACGGAATCGCGCGATCGAGTCAGATAATAGCTTAGATATTATGCATCTTTAACCCCTTCACCCAAACCAAACTAGGTATCTCTATTATTGCTGGGCAACGCCGCCGGGCTCCCATTGTTTCTAATAAAAATTTCATTTCAGACTTGCGTAGGCCCTTTGTAGTTTCGTAGGCCCTAGGTACAGCGCCTACTGTGTCTAATGGCTAAGATAGCCCTGGATAACAGACTAGACAGCTCCACATCCACTTTCAAATATAGTTTTCTATGGGATGAAAAACTCTTCTTTTAACATACGAAAATCGGACGACCTCGCAACTGTGTTTGGAATTAAGACCCACTTTGAGCTAGTTCAAATCATGCTAGTTGTACCTATAAAAGAGTATTCACATTCTGTTCGTCTGATTTTAAGGGCTGTTGTGAAAAGGTATGAGATACTTAGGGGGCTGTCGCGATAGTCAGAAACATTGGCAGGCATTAAACGGGAGCAAGATTATAATTCTGTTATTCTCAGAAAAATGAATATTCCTCGTCAGTCTATTCGGCTATAACTTAAAAGAAATAATAATGGCCTCAAAAATCTATCACAATTTTGGCATCAGTATGAAAACGAGTTTGACGACTGTGATAAAATACTGAGGATTGTGCTGCAGTTCATGATTGCTCCTTCGTTGCAAAGTATGTGCAACGATTTACTGATCTTTTGATCTTAAGGAATTATGTATGTGCTAAATTCGAAGGTACTCCGATCTGCAATACAATGAATATTATAACAAGAGTGCATATAGCCGTTTGAATTAAAGTCTATTTTTGTTTTTTGATCCTCATTGTAACAGGTCATCGCTCTAAGGTGACTCGCTCTTACACCAGCTCTTCTGTGGGTTACATATTTTGATGGAATCCGTTTGATAAACTTGGCTATGTGGAAGGGTCACTACTAAAATAAATGTATTAAATCTGTCTATCATCGAAGGAGGCTCCCTGTTAAGATAAAGTCCAGAAATTCACTCACCTTATTGCACCATCTAAGCTGTCATATAGTCCTGTGGCATAAGAAACCAAAATGGAAAATTGTTGGTCTTTAGAGCATTTGAACCAGAAATGAATCATTATCCTTTACCTCTAACTTTGTTTTGATTATATTTTTTAAACATCTATGATTATTTTTGATTCCAGCCCGTCTCTTTAACTCGTACACGAATTTGTTCGTCTGTATATTTCTTTTTTACTATTTTCGACACTCTCGTAGACCCACTTTTCGTTATAACAGAGAGCTGAAATTTGGCACACAAGTTCATGTCACGTGACAATTGAATCTATCAAAATTTGAAATTTTCATGGAAAACCCGGAAAATCGGGAAAAATCATTTGAAAATTTGGTACTAATTTGATTAGAGATAAATCCGTTTCAGGAAAAATGCAGAGTTCCCTATCAACTGAAATCATTACTTTCTCTTCGACAATGGTGAAAACTTGCAGAAAAAATCGATGAAAATTAATGTAAAACGCTTTTTCGGAGTTTTTTCGACCAAGGAAGCGTTTGAGCGTTTTGCAACCTAAGACAAAGTTGTAGAGCGAAATGAGTTGCATAAAGTTGCTTTTGTCGAAAATTCCACGGAAAACCCGGAAAAGCAGAAAAAGCATTGGAAAAATTTTCATCGATATGATTAGTGATAAATCTGTTTCAGGACTTTTCCGGAAAATTTTCCGACAAAACAGTTTTATAAGCTATGCGGAATCATTGTTTTTCCGTCCTACTGGCATCAATACTTTCTCTTCAACAATCATGAAAACTTGCATGAAAAATCGAGGAAACATCATGTAAATTTTTAAAAAAATTTCATAGTAACAGGAAAAGTCTGTGGAAAACATGGAAAATCGGGAAAATTCAGTAAATCAGTGTCTTTTCAGCCGTCAAAATGTTGTTTTAAAATATCTCCATGCAGCACGTAATAACAATTTAGTTAACGTGAAAAAGGCAGAAAATAAAGTAAGTAAAAAACGAGTTTTCAAACAAAACTGAGGCCAAGCCGCATGAAAAAGTAGAAAATAAACTTTTCTTCACACACAGAGGTGGACTCAGATTTTATTCGCTGACAATCACCAATATATTTTAGTATAATGAATCGGAGGTAATAAGTGATTTGATTCATGAAGAGAAAGAATATTCAAGAGAAATGTCCCAATCAAGAAATCTGAGTCCACCTCTGTGTGTGAAGAAAAGTTTATTTTCTACTTTTTCATGCGGCTTGGCCTCAGTTTTGTTTGAAAACTCGTTTTTTACTTATTTTATTTTAACTTTTAAAAAGCATTTTTCAAGACTTAATTATTTGCTGTTGATTGGAGTGCTGTCCTTGACGAATGTGACACTGATTAGTTCGTAATAGTGTGTTCTGCTATTTTGCATTTATGCTTCTCTCATTATGCTCCAATTTGAAAGAAAAAATTAAAAAAATTAAGAAACAAAGTCTAGAGGAGGTTTAGAATTCAAAGAATGATGGGGAGAGAGAGGTTATTTGATTTACTCTTGTTTTGCGATCAGTTTTTTAAAGAGGTCTTTTACACGAGTTACATTATCTGGATAAAGACAATATTTCACAATAAGTCTAAGGACTTATGGAAATTTATGAATTCAACACGTAAATCTGATAGTTACCCTTCGTCACCGAAACTAGGGAATGCATGACGGAGCAAAGCTTATGTTTATAAGACCGTCGCTGCAAGATTGTGTCTGGTGGTTTTACTGTTCTGAAGAAAAACGTGTAAAGCAAAAAAATTCAAATCGTCCTCATCAACATGGAAAATCAAGGCAGCCATCTTCTAGGATAGAAAAGGGACATTTATTATTGATTTTATGCCTACTCCCTTACTCAGAGACCATGGGAAAATTGAATAAAATTGAGGCGGGCAGTAGCGTCCGTCATCCGTATTATTTTGCTTACGTTTTATAAAATAATCGAAGACTTTAGCAACTTTTGTACTATATTCAAGGAACTGCCTAGATTCCACATCAAGTAAATATATTCTGTTTACGAAGTTAAAGAAGTATCTGATAGCAAAGAATTTTGATGATGAGGCTTAAAACGTGTTTATGATGAAGTGAAGAAAGCAGGCCGAACATTTTTTAAACTCTGAATCAATAAATTCATTGATAGCAATTAGCAGTTTGATGAATTTGAAATGTAAATGCCTTGAACTCATGTGCAAACCGAAAATAAACAAAACTTCAGTGAGATTTGAACATAATCATTTTGTATTACCATCAAAAGAGCCTCCAGTGGCTTTCCTGATACTCAGTTTAAATGTGTTTTTTTTCATTGATGGAGAAGCGTATTCATCCTGTTATAATGGCTTCTATAAAAAAAAAAAACCCTCCAAAATAAGACAAAATGTTTAGAAGCACTCCCACAATTTCAAGCTCCATGCAAAAAAAAAAGATATGCACAAAACAAAAGTTATTTGCATAAGAAGCCCTTTCTATACTGTGGTAGAACTGTGCAGAACCTCTTAGGTTCTGAAGTGCAGAAATATATGGGAAATTTGACAAAAAAAAAAGTTTTATTTTTCCATCATTGGAAGTTTTCATTCGTACGTTTCTTTTCATTTCCATAATTTCTTTTCCCTCAAGTTTTTATTATTGTGCACCCAGTTTTCACATGATTCTAGTGTGCTGGTTACAATCGCTTACTTCTCTGCGCAAACATTATAGTAGCTCTTCAAGGTAGCATGATTCTAAGGAAAATAAAACAAAAGTGCACCAATGCAGGCACAAAAGGATGCTTCAGAATTAACGAGCGAATATAAATCACAGCTCTCAACCCTTTTAAAAATATCTTTCACAGCGGTGTTTAGTAATAAAATAGTAGAAGATAAGAGAAATAAACAAAAAACAGTTATTTGGTTTGTTTAAAAGAGCATTTGAAGGTTTTAAAACCATATTAATGGCTACTATTCATAGGTAGATAGAGTATATGGTATTGTATGTTATTTTATAGAAACTAGGACTTGGACTAGGACTTATTGTCTTGAACAAAAGAAAAAAACGAAAAAAAGAAACAATTTTAAGTCAGGAATGATGCGATGATAAAGAGACAATTTCAAAGCTTAATTACAAAAATCCTATATCCTGCCTAGTGCTGGGACATTGCCAAGGGCCATCGATAAAGCGATAAAATCGATCATATAGCATCGATGGTATTGATTTATACAGAAATCACATGTTATCTGTTGTGATAATGAGATTTAATTTAGATCAGTTGTTTGTTTGCTTAAAATAAAAATCATGATCTCTACAATATATACGAAACTTTGCAAATATTTAAATAGAGACTTTTAATATGAGATAAATTCATAGCGAATTTAATCAATATGAAATTGATCCAGTTTGCTGCCAAAGCCGTAGTTCGAGAATTGAGTTGATAAACTCTTTTATAAACGAAAAATCTTTAAAAACGAATTTTCTATGGAAAAGCAAGCGTTTCGTATCGGCAAGAATCGTCCAAGTATACTCATCAGTACGGATTGGTTCCTGCCTGCCGTATATGCCAAAGTGAACAGCCGTGAACCAAGCCGCACTGATGAGTACACGGTTTCTGCTGATACGAAATGCTTGCTTCTGAATTGAATTATTTTTAAAGATTTTTCGTTTGTAAACGAGTTTTACCAACTTAAAGATTTAAATATTGAATTAATTTTTGTGACTAAATTATTAACAGAACTAGAGGAGTTACAACTTTCTAAAAGTTTTATTTTCGGAATTGCTTAATTTTATTTCCTCAAAAATAAATCGAGTTTAAGGAATACATATTTTATGTTATAGGAGATAAGCTTCCAATAAAAGTAATAACTTCGAATATATTTGGAAATGTTTCAGCTTGTTAAGTTAATTGTCACGTCCCTACCAAAACAATTGATCTCACATGAAATAGAAAATGAACCTGTCCATGTTTATATATTAGTGCCCCGTTCAGAATGTCATTTCCGATGTAATTCGATGTTGCCTGCAAAATAAGAAACAACAGAGATTTTGGTAAAAAACCAATGTGGTGATTTCCACGAAAGTTATCATTTTTGAGGCCATTCCCTTTAACTCGTGCACGAATTTGTCTATTTATTTATATATTTCTTTTTTACTATTTTCGACACTCTCGTAGACCCACTTTTCGTCATCACAGCGAGCTGAAATTTGGCACACAGGTTCATGTCGCGTGACAATTGAATCTGTCAACCGGAATTTCCATGGAGAACCCGTAAAATCGGGAAAAATTATTTGAAAATTTGGTACAAATTTGATAAGTGATAAATTCGTATCAGGAAAAATGGAGAGTTTTCCGATTTTTCCGAAAAAAATTTTCCGGAATTTTCCGACTGTTCAGGAAAATTTTCCGGTAAAAAAGTCTTCTAAATTATGTAGGATCAAGTTCCCTATAAACTGGCATCATTACTTTCTCTCCGACAATGGTGAAAACTTGCAGAAAAAGTCGAGGAAAATTCATGTAAAACGCATTTCCGGAGTTTTTTAGATCAAGGAAGCGTTTGAGTGTTTTGCAACCTAAGACAAAGTTGTAGAGAGAAATGAGCTGCATAAGTTGCTTTTGTGGAAAACTCCGTAGAAAACCCGGAAAAGTGGGAAAATCATCGGACAAATTTTCATCGATATGATTAGTGATAAATCTGTTTCAGGAAAAATGCAGATTTTTCCAATTTTATAAGTTTTATAAGCTATGCGGAATCATTTTTTCCGTCCTACTGGCATCTCTTCAACAATGATAAAAACTTGAATGAAAAATCGAGGAAAATTCATGTAGATTTACAATAAAAATTCATACTAATAGGAAAAATCTGTGGAAAACATGGAAAATCGGGAAAATTCAGTAAATCAGTGTCTTTTCAGCCGTCAAAATGTTGTTTTAAAATATCTCCATGCAGCACGTAATAACAATTTAGTTAACGTGAAAAAGGCAGAAATTAAAGTAAGTAAAAAACGAGTTTTCAAACAAAACTGAGGCCAAGCCGCATGAAAAAGTAGAAAATAAACTTTTCTTCACACACAGAGGTGGACTCAGATTTTATTCGCTGACAATCACCGATATATTTCAGTATGATCAATCAGAGGTAATAAGTGATTTGATTCATGAAGAAAAAGAATATTCAAGAGAAAAGTCCCAATCAAAAATTTGAGTCCACCTCTGTGTGTGAAGAAAAGTTTATTTTCTACTTTTTCATGCGGCTTGGCCTCAGTTTTGTTTGAAAACTCGTTTTTTACTTATATTTTTTAATGATAATGCACTAGAATATGAAACCTTTGATACGAAATCTGTATCCATTAAAATGCTTCTGTTCATGTTTACAAAACTTTTACAGAATTACATGGCTTCTTCACCTTATCAAAACATGTTTTAATTTGAAGATACAGTAAAATAAAAAATTATGAAAAATTTACGTACTTTATATTATATTTGTGAATATATTTTTATTTGAGGCAGCGGTGGGATTCGTTGCATATATTAACAGTAGTTTTGATTTGACTCGATCAACTGTCCATTAACATTGCATATCACCGGCGAATTAACTAGATCAGACCAAGCTCTCAATTTTATCTATTGAATCTTTACAAACATATTTTCATTTCACTCTCTTGTGAGTGTGCGTATAGTCATTTTATTTTATTATTAATGTTTATTACTTTATAATTTATTTTGTTATTATTTTTGTCAGACAAATCGTTTTCTTACCGATCTAGCATTTTCAATGTATAGCCATATACTTTGTATGGGATAAGGTTATTTGTATACAATTCAACCTCTAGAATGTTTGAGCTATTAGGTCTTAGCCTTAGTAGATAAAAAATGTTGGGTAACAGTCCTAGAGTACAACTTGATTGTGTATGTCTCAAAAAAATTTAAGTTTGCTTAAAAATAAAAGTAAAATTCGCAGATATTTCAGATTTCTAAGCATCAAATATGAAATTTGTATTATAGTAATTTCACGTACGATAAATCTACCCTCTGCTAGGGTAATCCCACCGTTAACGATATATTTTACTCTAGCATGCTTACAAAATATCGCAACTAGTAAAAAATCAGAACACCCTAAAGAGACTATATTTAATACACCAAACAATGGTTCTTGAATAATATTTCCTTTGCGTGTCGATTCATAGACAGATATCAATCATTGATACTTCAATGCTAAAGGCTACATTTAGAACTATCAAAATCAAATGCTTTTAGTGCTGACCTATATGGAAATTAAATGAAAATTACAAAAGCAAAGCAGTGCGTAGTAAATGGAATGTTTTACCCCATAGATATATGTTACAAGTTTCTATAAACTTTAAGTAACAAAACTATGGAACACACCGATCAGCTCAAATGACTTCTCTTCCTCTAGGCAATTCCAGTACCAATGCATGTAGGTCGTAGTATGTAGATGGAAATTGTGAACAACTCATCCTTCGAATTTAGTTTCCCAACAGCAAATTGTAGTTAATAATAATAAGAGATTTCCAAGAGAGGTCGAATATGGGCTTTACTTGCCCATAATATGCCAAGACGTAACTAAGAAGGGATTTAAAATAGATTGCCGGAGGAGTACGGATGTAGCACAAGTTCTGTTTAAGGTAAACTTTAATGTTTATTACAGTTAAAACAGATAATTCATAATGTCACAAAATAGTTGTGTTTTTTTCAGTATATAAAATATATTGTTTTTTTCATTTGAGAATAAAAATTTCCTTTTGTTGTAATAAATAGAATTAGGGCTACAAATTGATTCTAAAGCAAGTTTTACAAAGTTAAAAAAAAACAAGAGAGTGGGATTACTCAAATATTTGTTTTTATTTCATAGGCAGGGGGACAAAAGATCCCTTTCACGGAACCCAAAGCAGCCTATTGTGCTAAGAAAAAAGATTTCTCATCAAAACCTTCCTGTAGTCTTAATGAAGCGCATTAGGCCTAGGTTAGGTAAGCCTTTTAGCTCATCTACAGACAGGAGGTCGGACCCAAGTGTATCCAGTCTGTGCCCGACAAAGGTCGGACAAGCGTACAGAAAGTGTTCGATTTTTTTTAGGCCGGTTGCCAAGCAGGACAGACACTCAGAGCTGTCAACACCGCCCATCTTTGGTAGATGAGCATGAATGAAGGCGAGCTGTGGCCGGTGATGATTCCACCCACAGCCCTGGATTGTTTTCTTCCGATCTCCAAGAGAAAGTCGATGAATTTCCTATTAGAGCCATCAAGAAAAATTTTGTACTTAATTATTACTAAAAGCTTTATTACAAAAACAATAAAAATAAAATATTAAAATAGATAAAAAGCTATTGAGGCGACCTAGTCCAAAAAAATCATAAAATCAGGCCAAAGAAGAAAAAAACAACAAGTCGGCTCAATTCTCAAGGTAGAGTTAAATTGGAGATTTCAACTCGAGGCTAGCGTTTAAATGTGAGCAGTTGAAAATATGCTCTCAGAGTGAACGCGTTGACATTTCAATAATTTTTTTTAGAAATTAGTTCGTATTTTTCCACTTTCTCAATTAAATTTTCATCAAGTTCTATTGGTTCCTTCGAAATAAAAATAGTAAACCCACAAAAAAAAAATAAAGCCGACAGCAGAAAAAAATTCCCAAGTAACTTTTACATTTTTCCTGACAGTTCTGAATTTGAGGATAGATTGAATGTGTTTGTGACGAACAGTAGAAATTCGCTCAATTTTTGCCAACATGGATAAGCTCCGAGTTTGTTCCAAGTCTTTCCAGTTTATTCACATTTTTGCGCCCCAGACCTTAAAGAACAAAATTATCTCATAAAGTCAGGAACAGCTACACGCAACTACAATCTGAGATTGTCCTGAGTTTCGTCTAGAGGTCAGGATTCTACCTATTGCTACATTCTCACGAAAGATTTAATTCCGTCGACTTGGATCCGTCTCTGTAAAGGGCTGAACTAAGACAGTCAATGTGATTCCCAATATGTACTAGCTGGAATTTCTGGAATCGGCTAGTATGGTCTCGAATTCATAGATAAGAATGAAAAAATTACAAATTCGATGATGCACTTTTATAAAACTCGATAAGAGTACTCGCAAAAGCTTACCTATACTTGTCGATGAAGTACCATTCCGGATCACTATACAACGAAGATTCCAGTAGTTTCAATGTAGGTGTAGTTCGTTGAAATACGAGCCACCCTTTCATCAACGGCATCCTAGAAATCATTTAACCTGTGCAGAACATATTATTTGAGGTCAACTGGTTTTGTCATCGTTCGGTATATTCGTGACTTAATTAAAAACAATTTTATGACGAAACTTGAGTTTATTGCTATGAGCCGGAAAACAAGCTAAATTCTCAGGCGACTATAAACGAACCAAAATGAAGCATGCAGAGGGCATTATCAAGAAATACCAGCCTCAATCTTTGGATGTAGATACTGATTATGTTGCCACAATTCAATTGGATAGTAACCATCACATACCGCATCTCAGACTATCGAGCTTGTGACCACTTTAAGATTCGAATTAGTGGTTCATGTGTTATGGTCGTAGCATACTGCATGCAGCAGTATGCTACACTGATGCTAGCAGCAGTAGGCTATGCATACCCGCATTGCGATCGTGCCGACATTTTTCTTGACGGCTGGGCAACATAGACCTCACGAGCAAACGATTTCGGACAAAAAAGGAAGAGGAAGAGCCGAGTGACCGGATGAATGATAGCCGGCCATATTGTTTTTTTTTGGTGTGTCAATGAAAAGAGGTGTGATTTTGTCAAGCAGTAAGGACAAGTTTGAGTATTTTTCAATTTTGGCGACTTCTGAGAGTAAAAAGAAAATAAAAGTTTATGTTGTTAGTGAAAATAATGCCAGTAATGAGATCTTTCCAAAAACCCGGGAATTAAACCAGATAGACACAGAGACACTGGAAAAAAAACTTGCTGCCCTCAGTGCCGATTGGGTGGATGGGGCAATGTAGCCGAAGGCATTAGAATATCTGCGCCCGCACATGGTTAATGGTAAGTAGTGTAAAGGACCCTTCAGGACTGGGTGTGTGTGACGGCCTTTGTCATGTCAGCCATGATTTTTTTTTGTATATGGCTGGTGGCAGCGGCAGGTTTTCGTGAAACCTCCCCACACTCTCCGCCGTGGCGAGTTAGCGTGCCGCACTGCAGTCAACGCTGTCCACCGAGTGATCTGTCAGCTCATGCTGGCAGTCTGGACTTCACGTCCAAGCCAATCATTCTACATACTACCATTAAACATGCGACTTACACTTCGGACGTAGCAGCTTAGGTTTTTTGTTTGTTGGTTCAGTCTGTACTCCTGAAAGTGTACGATATCTTGAAATATTTAACCAGGGCGGTGAAGATTTCTGTAACATATCCGATTCCGGTTAACCAAATATTACTTCAAGCTCATGCTGTATGTTCCTGCGGTGGTTGGACAGTGCAACCTCGTGCGAAAGTTTGTGATCCACCTTCTATGAATACATGTGTATTCCTCGGCTTTATTAAATATTTACATGCATATTAAATTCTAAGCCTCTTGTTTCGCAGTCTCTCTATCCCAAAATCCGTGTGTGGAAAGATAAAGTGAAGTGAGGATTAAACTCTCCAACCTGGGGCCGGATTCTGTAACACGGACAATTGGGGAGTTTGAGACATAAGAATTTTCGGTTTTCCCGTTTAAAACTCCCTAATACTCCATTCGCGATTCTCTAACATACTTGGGGAGTTTGGGAAAAAGTGAGAAGTGTGAAAAAGTGCAAATCCCCAGGAACGATAAAGGGTATCAGTTTTTGTTCTAGAGGGTTGAACATATTTTTGTGTTATGCATGTACCTATTACCACCTAACGTGATAAAATGACATATTTTTTTATAAGGGTAGGTTTGGAGGGATTTAGGAGGGTAGGTTTTTTTCGAATTTTTTCTGTATCTCCCAAAGTGAGGAATGTACACGGTTTAAAAAAATCGGAGCTCGGTGGCGATTATGATAGGGGGAGAAAATGTGGCGGGAGGATGCGCTGATAAAAATGGAAACGGATTAATGGAAATGAAATAAAAGCAAAAATTCAGGAGTTGCCATAAGTCGCGGAGATTAGCTCAGTATCTGTAAGATCAATACAAAAACTGAGAAATTACTTTTAGGTACTTTAGGTATACAATGGGTTTTATGGGCTATATTTTATTTCGCTTAACGGTGATTTGCAGATTTGAGGGGCCTCGGCGGTAAATTCCTTGTCACAATATTGATGTAAGTACGCCTAACTCCGTGTGGGAGGGACGTAAAGCATTTGGGTTTCCGATGGACTTAAGGTCTATAGCACAAAAATATAGGTGAACAATATCTGGGGTCATACCACCCTTCATAGGGGCTGTCCAAAATACGTTATGTTTTGTATCAAATTAAAGGGGGAGGAGAAGGTAATCGAGGGGTGTAGCTTGTTGTTGATCGTTTTAGCGTGATAACTGATTTTTCACCAAAAACGGATGTTTTGCACTTAGCTCATATACATCCCAGTTCCTATATTTTGCACATATTTCTCCCGTTCTTTGTATCATATCCGTTAGTACTCAGTTGGGAACCTTTTTCGCATGGGAAGTGAATTTCAACGACTCACCAGTTCTTCGAAATTATGAGGTGCAAAAATGTCAATTTAAAAAGGACTGATTCACTTCCTTTGCAGCTATCTCTAAAACCATTTATCGGACTCACTCACTCGAAAAGTAATTAAATATTAAATTAGGTGAAAAAATGTGAATACAATTTCTTCATTCTACATAATTTGCATATTTAAAATTTTCATTGCATCCCTTCCCCGAATTATAGAATTCTGACTGGAGATTTAAGTGTAAAAAAAATATTCATCTCCCCAACTCCACTCTTCGTGTTAGCGAATGCGACCCCGGCGGCATTTAAGAAGATGATACAAGTTAAGTTTAAATTTTTCCTAGCAACGAAGATGGGTTCTTCGCCTAAACTGCCCAAATAGAAGATCGGAAACGTACCCTTCCATTCAGTGAATACATCTTTTAGTTACTTTTCGAGAAAAGGTAGCGAACCCTTTCTATAGCTTAACTCTTTCTTTGACGACCAGATTTTTCATCATGAGTATAATTGTTTACCCACAGAAGCCGCTAGATGGCATGTCGATTGATTAATAAAGTCAGAATAGGAAGGGTTGCAGTATATTGCGATGGCGAAACCTCAGTGTACCAATGGGAATTTGGATTCATGGATTCCAAAAGTTCTGCCACTTTTAGTAGATAACTGAAAATAAAATCATCTTCGTGCATCTCACGATTAAGTCTCAATCCACACATTATAAGTTATTACCTTTGGATGTAAATGTTCAATTACCAAAATGAAAATATTTTTCCCCAATTATTCCAATTATTTTCCTGGATTTATTCAAAACTTCAATATATATCCACTCTCCACTCTCTAGTCAGTGCATACAAAAAAGGAAAGGTAATCTAAAACTGAGAATATTTTACAAAAACAATTTTTCAATGGGGGCAAACTTTCCCAATCAAGATGAAAAACTCAAAAAGATAAGCGAAAGCAAAATTATTGAACATTTTCCTAGATCTATTTCCATTCAAGAAATTTGTTTTTCTCCTCATAGCGTAGAGTTTCTTTGCTCGTTTCAATGTAATTTCAAATCGTCTAGGCAACCATAAAATGTACTCGCAATGGACTTACCATGAAAAATCATTATACGCTCAGCATTCGTAGAGAAGAGTTTTTCAAGATTATTCAGGATTTATAAAGGCATTACGAGTCCCAGCTCTTTGCAAATTCCTTTACAACTTATACCAACTATGTGTATATGGTTACCGGATAGACTGACCTTATGCTGGTTCTATTTTTTTTTGTCTCCGTGATATTTTCTTTTATAAATATTTCCTTAAAGAGATTGCTTCTTGTTGTTGCTAGCTGCTCTGAAATCCTTTTTCATCCTTTCGAATACGGCCATACGGGTACATTCTATATAAAGACGACAAATTCAATAATCTTATCCTGGCTTTGGTGAGGGGAGATATATGTGCAAAATCCCCATCCAACTATGTCTCGAATAAAGGTTCTTATGTGTAGCGTGTCCATGCGCTAGTTAAGCGAGTCCCAGGTGAATTAACTTTTTTTTTGTGTATCTTCATCCTAGAACGAACAACATCAGTTTGACCTTCATGGATCTCATCATTCACGTTTTATCGCCAAGCAAAACATTATGACCGATTATTATCATCTCAGTTCATTACTGCATTGCTACATGATTATATCCTCCGGATATTTTCAAATAGAAAGGGATCCTTTCAACTTACCCCCTTTACTTTCTTGGGTTAAGGTTGAAGTTCGACTTGAAGACACGCCAAGTATATGTTGTTACACAAAAGACTTTCACTCCCCCATCCACATAACGTTACTTTGTTTTGTTGTACACAAATAGAAATACCTGACGAATCCGGTCCTGGCGGATCTCTGTACCTATATATATACTAATGACGAACTTTTAGCGAAATTTTCGTCGGAAACTATTAACGGGGGAGGAAAGTTATATCCGATATGGCATAGAAGATGGACTCTCAATGGAATAGCAGATTTTGGATCACGTGTGCAACTGGCAGGTTCATTACTATCGAAATCGTGTGGGTAGCATTAAGTGGAATTCGGTTATCCTTTGCCACAAAGGCTCTTTAATGATTCATGAAAGTTTGACGTTCGTGTGTATAAGTAAATAGTTAATAGGATTTTCCTTCATTAATATTTCGTATATAAACCCACGCACGGCTAGGTAAGTACAGTGGCGTATTAAGGAATAACATCTAGAGGGGGTCTAGGATTTGGGTGTATATAATAATAATTTTGTTTTAGGTATATTGGCTCTTGTATTAATTGACTCATATAAACATGACTCTATGATTTTACTATTGAAATAAACTTTATATTTGAATTTTTAAAAAGACTGAGCTCTCCTCCCTCACGTTCGAGGTTAGAACTCACACCAGCTAATCGAAAAGTATTAAGCAGTCAATAGGGACAATTAAAAACATAAAAACAACCAATAGAAAACAAAATGACACCAACTTCTTAGAAAAGACTAAAAACGGACTCAAGAAGATCTAAAAGATAGGAAAACATGTAAATGCTATCTCAATTTGCACAATTTTGGTTAAGTGACAGTTCCAAGCAGTTTTAAATTTTCAAAATTATCTAATTCCTTAATGAACGAAAAAATCTAAGTGAATTGTAGGATTGGCTAGCGGGAGTAAGACGCTAGTCAAACAATTCAGCTGACTACAAACTCTTGGTCCACATAGAAACGATGTTCTTGTAATGCCGAAAGGAAGGAATCTACTGGGATTAAGCATGGGCTAGAAAGTTAGCTCATTAATGACGAATGCCATACCAATTGAGTAGCCTACATAATTATCTTGGTACCACGGAGTATATAGTATTACTATTCACCTCAACACGGAGAATGCCCCTTATGGGAGCATTGTAGTGGTTATAGTAGCCCATATGCGGGCAGATATCTAATGGGAGAAAAAAAATGCGTACTGCAACTCAGAATTTGAAGGATGGCTGCTTACACATTGAATGCTCAGATATTTGGCTCTTGGCGTGGAGTTGCGTTATACAGACTGGGTGTCGTAACCAACAGAATGGCTGAGGTTTTAGATGGGTCTTGCTTTGACCAGTAAGTTGATGTCAAGCATGCACTGCCATAACTGGTACTCATAGGGGCAGGATATACTCTGTCTTATGAGGGCGCTGATTGTCGCGTTGTTACTAATCCGTGCACTAAAACTGCCGTGGAATGAAACTATCATATCTAGGTGTCCACGTGAAACTAGTGATAGAATGTCCGAGAGCCCTTAATGGATGCGTGTTGGCTTCAAAGCCTCGAGCATTACTCAACACTGAATATGTCAATTTAGAATTCAACCTTATTGGAATTAATGCGAATTGTGTGTACCGTAGAGCATCTAACTTAAGGTGAAACGTTAGCCTGATTTTGCACCACATCTGAGTCGTGGATATTAAATCCTGTGGCCAGTCGCGAGGATAAGCTATTCGGACAGAGAGCAGATAGTAAGGCTCCGCTATGCCGAACCTTCCCAGTACATTCACCCACAGCTGGGAAATCGGTGTCTCTGTGGCGAAACACTTTTTGAAATGCACGCGCTTGCAGACACCTTGATTTCACAACCAAGTTAATGAGACCAAAACCATCTGAAAGGCGCCTATCGATCTGACCGGTTAAAGTCCTACAAAGCCTTCGTTAAACCTTTAGACCTTCTGATCAGCCTTCTTCCTACTTCTTTTGGAGCAGTCACAAAAATACACTACTTAATGGTAAGCATGGCAAAATACCCCGCTCGGAAGACTTGTCCCTAATTTTAATGGGAATAGCACGAACGTTGCCATGAACCTTCCAAAATCTCCTTTCGAATTTTAGGAGGTTTTCATTGTTCGCTAGAATCGGGGCTCGTGAAAACACGACCTATGTGTACTTTGCCTTGAGTGGAAACGACACTAAGTGTATACGCTCCATTACGATGCCTAAAGCAGAAGCTTGGTAGCGCTCGTGAGGGTTGTGGCATACATCTCCACCATTCCCCCAGCTATTTTACCCATGGCAAATAGCTGCTCACAGGGGATGGGATGACTTGGAAAATCGTTTTCAGATTTACCTTTGAAGAAAGTCCCTGATGTATTCGAGCTGTATCCTGTAGCTCTTATCCTCGCATATATAAGTTAAATTGTGAATTATGAATTTTTATTGCAAAATACAAGGCCTTGAAAGATGTTTGATAGCCGGACGGCAAGTTCCTTCTATGATCGTTTTAATTTCTTCCCAAATGTTATTTTTTTTAAGGCCTCCAGAGAGCCTAGAATATTCTCGTATAGTCTATTTTTGCTCTTCATTAGAAACAATTTATCGGCGGTCAAATCTAGGCTAAGAAGTTCATCACTTCAAAATCAATTTATTTTGAAAAAAGAATAAAAAATCTCGAGCATTGGCACAGATTTGCCTGATTCGTGATTCCGTCCTGTTGAAACTACGCGCACTAGCTCTGGATGTAACCTCCTTACAAATCAGATTTAAATAAGTTTTGGATCATTTCTAAATATCGTTCATAGTTAATAGTTAGCGCGTCTCTAAGGTTCTTAAAAAGGTACAGATTATTCCATGCATCGAAATAGCGGGACAAATAGTCACTAAAGGATTTTTGTGCTTGAGTTTTGGAAATATCTTACTACAATAAAGAGAGTTTTGCTTATGAGCATGTTCATTAAGATAAAAATGTGCATCGTCGGAGAACGCAATGTTAGTAACCTCAGTATCCTTTAATTCTGTAACCAAAGGTATTTCGCAGTAGTGCAAATGTAGATCGTGCTGAAGATGTCAAGGAAGGCCTGGTCAAATTTGACATAGTGGGAGACTCCCGCGAACAGACAGTCGAACACATTCTACATTTGCTTTCGAGATATTTCCGTGTTCGATCTGTCCAAGGTTTATTCAAAATTGAATCAGTTTCTCTAAACTTATACTCCTAGTCAAGGCCATATAAGTATATGGGGTGTGTTTTAGGGGTTCAAACCCACCCTATTCGTTGTAGCTTGTAACGAAGTTACATGCATAGCATACACAGAGTAAGCTCCGCAGTATTTATTAAGAGCAAAGTATGAGTCTGAGTCAGACTGCTCTACAGCCATACATATTTTATAACCACAGTCATTTATATGATTTCTCCCCACAGAATAAATCATCCAAGTAATGCGTGATCACTCATAGTGGAATGACGAAATAACAAATGGAGGGGCAGACCAATCGACAGCGATAACAGTGTACGGGACCATATGACTAGGAGGTTATCAGAGCAGAGAAATCAGTTCAACCGCAGTACCGAGCACTTACCAGTACCGAGCTAGTACCAGAAATCCTGACTAGTACCAGAAATCCGAAGCAAGTACCGCAGTTTCAAGCAAGTCCGATCTCTAGTACCACCGTTGAGGGAGCTACCGCCGCTGTCTTATAAATAAGCAGCAGCCCGTTGGAAATTTGTCAGTTGTCTCCCAGCATCTCGACAAGACACATCGTCCGTGTGCTAGCGCAAAGACGTATTCTCGCTTCGTGCGTGGTCTGACGCTGTACATTTCTTCCTGTCCTTACCCTAGTGTTAACGCTACGACGTATTATCGCTTCTTGCGTGGTCCGACGTTGCACAACTTCCTGCTCTGTTAACGCTACGACGTATTCTCGCTTCCAGCGTGGTCCGACGTTACACAAATCTCTCTAGTGTTAGCCGTACGACGTATTCTCGATTCGTACCTGGTCCGACGCTACACTACTTCCCCTCGTGCTAACGCTACGACGTATTTTCGTCTCGTGCGTGGTCCGACGTACACCTCCCCGTCCCCTCCGCGTTAAGGTATACAAGCAAATTTCCCCACAGACTCTCAAATTAGTGTGTATTAATTAAGTTGTGTAGTGAATAAGTTCTGAAATTAGAGTAGGGCAATATTAGTGTTATTAATAAATATAAAGATAAAGACAATAAAAGCATTTGAATTCGAGTGAAACATTTCAATTCTACCAACGTCATGGTATTTTGATTTGACCATGGGCATCCTCCTGACTACTAGTAGCAATACTCGACCCGACACGTTACAAGCTTCTGCTTTTGTTAATCAGATAAGCAAATTTTTTGCCCACAATTCTTTATATGTATCGGCTCACAACAATTTGTTTTGTCATTTTATATCTTTCCTCCTTGACCCTTTCAGCTAAAGCAAATTTACGGAAAATGTGTGCAATATAGGGAAAGAAAATAAGCAGTCCAGTACGTACGCAGTAGATGATAGCTTCCTTTGAGACACCGTAGCTAAATAGCAGTGGTATTTTAAACTTTGTTCATATTTTAAAGAGAACATTAAGTTTAAGTCTAATTTGTGTTTCTTTTATTTTAACTAATTATAATATGGCAAATAATATTTTCCCTGAGCGCCCCATAGTTTTTAATAAATGGCTTAAAACATTAGTTTTTTACATCTTAGGGCATTTACATACTCGTAGTTATATCTAAAATGCCATAAAAATTAAATTTATTTTTTTTAAACTAATTGCATTTTTGGCCCTGTAAAGATAATCTAACAAGTTTTCTCAGCATAAAAGATCCCTGTGGTACTTTTTTTTATTGAAATAAACTATCCACCGCCCATACTGGAATTTGTTTCCTAGCTACTCAGCCAGTTTCAACTAGGAAGAGGTTGAAATCAATGCTCTGTGATTCCACAGGACGACTGACAGGACCGCACAACTGACTGGACTCCACGACTGATAGGACTCCACGACTGACAGAATTCGCTGTGCTAAGCGTTCATAAGATTTGTTGAAAAGTGGACCTTAATATTTTTTTGTTGGAATGTAAATATATGTAATAAAAATAAGGTTAAATAAAAAATAAGAAGTTTTCAAACATAACTTTTTCATTTCGGAAAATTTATACTTCAGACCGACGCACAGTAGTCCCCCCAAACCCCGAAAAGCTGACCAAAACTCAAAAACGTACTCAATTCGGGTGAAAGTCTGTACTCGAGGGTTTTCGAGGTCGCTGATTACGAATTCGATGTCAAAATGTAGAAAAACAAAATAGCGGATCAAATATGGCGGAAAATCTGTTAATCTGTACTCGGGAGTTTTAGAAATTATGATTGTGAATAAATGAAATAGAAAATGTAATGACAGTTGACATTTGAAGATTTGGGAAGACGAGGATTGGAATACAGTAATTAATCATTATTACAATGAAAATGAATATTTATAATATATTTCTTTCATTATTTTATTTTTAATGGATATAATTTGAGCACTTCTTACAATTAATCGCTGTCTTGAGAACTGTCATCATCGTCCGATGTATCGCTCGTGTTATTTGAAAAAAATCTGACTTGATTCTGGCGCTGAAGGTGGAATCAATAGTTCAACCGCGTATGGAGATAACGATCTTAGTTTCTTCGGTGGAAGTTTTCGTAAACTGGATATTATTGGATCTGACGTTACTAAAAGTCTACAAAAAATGTCTTCCATGTTTTTGATATGGTCACATTTTCGTGAAAAATCTTCTCGGAATCTTTTGATATACTTGTTACATGATTCCTGAGCTTTTTTAGACATTTATCCGATAGTAAGTAACGAAGTTTCCACGATTCCGTGACCGTGAATAAGAATTTTGTGTACTGTTGTTGACATGAAGTACCACGAATACAGTTCAACAAATTTTCGTGCAGTATCTTCAGTGTATTTGCGAATTTTGGGTATATTGATTTCGAAACTACAAGAAATTAACTCCAATACAACATGGAATCGCTTTATCAATTCTTCATCAATACCCGTTATCGAAGCGGAAATTTCAGAATTTTTAGAAAAAACTCCTAGCTTGATTTCCGTCATTAGAACTTCCATAGCCTGGTCTTGGTTGATCAACAAGAAGCCCTAATCTTTCACGAAAACTTTGTTGTTTATATTTTTTTTTCTTCTATCAACATTTTCTTTATCCTCCTTGCGCCGTTGCCACTTTTTTATTTCTAATTTGTAAGCTAAATGTAAGCAACATTAAAAAAAACCCGTATCCAAGCATGCAGCGACGATATTCCGAATACTAAGTGATCTTTATTAATCGGTCTTTGCAACATCTTCTCAATATTATTAAATTCTTTGGACGTAGTACCACAACAACAACACAACAACGCATACTTGAAAAAATGACATATCCTAAACAAGGAACACCCTAGTGAACACATCATCGCAAAGCCGAAGTCGCAGCCAGATGCAGATAATTTTTGGATATGTTTTGAAGAAATGTCTAAGCAACAGTTTTCATTTAGTTTCAGAGCAGGATTTGATGAGGGTTTTGACTTATTGCTTTTTCTAACACGACTTTTGCAGAACATAACTAAGAAAAATACCACTACTTTTATTAATGACTTCCTATTTCATACATTGTTAACAATAATTTCGAACAACACATTCAAATTGTACTTACTTTCCGGAGAAGAATCCATTTAGGAGAATCAAAATCTGTTCACTTTTCGCGATTCTAGACGTGTCTCAACTTTGTCTTATTTTCAACGCGTGGCGAGTAAACGATTCAGCTGCTCTAACGCTCACGAACGGAATGCGTTCGCAAGCCAGGTAGGGACGATCCCCCTTTCTTAACGGTCATAATACATACTAGGGGTACCACTACAACTATTCCATCCATTGAAAGTCCCTAGAAAAAATATTTTTTTTTCGACTTTTGGCCAGCTTATCGGGGTTTGGGACCAGTATGCGACGGAGCTCGTTGAGTTCACGTTAATTCTCAGTTATTTTTTCGTCTCTATTAAGTTTAAGCCCCCACCCATTTGTGATCTTTATATACGGCCTTTCTCCCAGTTATTAATGAGTTGTTCTATGTAAACGATTATGTTTACGAAATTTTCGTTGTGTAATATTCGGAGAAACTCATCGCAGAGATGATCTGTTTGCTTCTATTAGAGATATCAAAAATATTTTCTTTGGATAATGCCGGAGAAGTTACAAATCGGGTACACTACTTTTTTCCATAACAAATAGCTTTTAGTGGAACGTTTTCCTTTATTTTTTTAGACCTTATAAATCGGAGCCCCTCATTGATGTGCTCAAAAGTTTTTAAGAATCCAAATTTTTCCATAGTTAATAAAATTTCCAGCAGTGAATTAAATTGATTTTATAAAAATATAAAATTATATTAGTTCGTTGATGCCGATTACTCTGGTGATTCACGTGAAGTGAGTCTTAAGTTTTGTTTCCTTATCATTATGAATTTGTGACCACTACTCCCCTTAATATAGCCAAGATCGGAATTCAATCCTCTTCTCTCACAACTGGCATTACTCATGGCAGCTGTGAAGAATATTCTTAGCATTATAATTGAGGGGGCTAGAAGGAGAGGAGTATAAGTACATACATTCTTCACACTTTTGAGATAAAATAATTTAAAGTTGGTTGGTATTCTAAGTCTGTGTAAAGTCTTAATTTTATAAAATTATACTAAAAATCAAGGATGTAAAGGATTCAAATTTTGACTCAACTCAAGCAGTGAGTCCGCTCAAATTTCGAGCGATAAACCACCCCTCAAGTATTGAGCGGACTTAACCCCTCCCAGGCTGTGGGGAAGTACATTTCCCACTTCACAGAATGCCCGATATTGGTAACACCAAATAATATTTTGCTCTTACCGTTGGTGCAGACATCTAGTAGTAAGTAGCATAAACATTGTTTATATATCACTCAAAGAGAAACTCAACACAGTTTTTTTTATTAAAAACGGCACATCCAGTCAAATCCTAAATATTTTTTGTGTGTTTTGTGACTTTTTTAGTATTTTTATTTAAAAAGCAATAAAAGCGTTGATAATAAGAATTCAATAATTATAGTCGTCATAATTAATACTTCTAGTAACAAAATTTTATATTATCAAGTGAGTAGTTATTTTGTTGTAAAAATTATTTGATGTTTACCAGGTGGGAAATATACTTCCCTCTGCTCAGACAATGTATATCAAGTGGGAAGAATATTTCCCGCTGCCTTTATAAGAACAGAAAATTAGTAGTTACATACTTGAAACCTTATGGATTTTGTAGATGGCGAACTGGAATTTAAACAACTCCAAACATGTGGAAGAGATATTGAGCTATTTATATTCGTGACCTGATGAAGATGAAATATCTAATATTGATGTTGATGAAGGTTCCTTAGCAGAAATTGCAAAGTTGGATTATTTTGAATGTGCCGATTCCAATGAAATACCTCTTCCTTTTGAAGAATTTTTTTATGATGATATCGAAGCCGTGGTAATGTCTGACAATTCGGTAGTTGATGTGTCCCTAAATGATGAAATCGGCGACAATTATGACTTGGAATGTGGCATAAATACATCTTAATTCGATAAAATAAGTACATCGTTTTCTGATGATATAATCCTAAATTTCGAACAAAGTTCAAAAGAAATTGATTTTTTTTTTTAAAATATTTGATTCCAATACTATTTTAAAAATTTTGGAAGAAACAAATACATACTGAATTCAAAACAAAACTAAAAATTGGGAGGACACAAATTCAAAGGAAATTATGGCTTTTATAGGATGTCTAATTCTTATGGGCATACATCAACTACACATCGAGCTATATTAGATTTTTTAAATACAAACATTGTACAGTCATATACTCCTTCATCATATCTGGCTGTATGTGAATCTATGATCTCCTTCAAAGGAAGGTCAAGTTTGACGCAATATATGCCAATGAAACCTGTAAAGCGGGGTTATAAAGTGTGGTGTCTGGCTGACTCGAGAACTGGGTACATTTTGAATTTTTCTATTTACACTGGTAAACATTTGGTGCCATTAAAAATTTCTCTTGGTGAAAGTGTAGTACTTGATTTAACAAGAAATGTAACTACAGGAAGTATTGTTGCTTTTGACAATTTTTTCACCAGTTTGAGCCTTATGGAAAAATTAGCTGAAAAAGGAATATTTTCATGTGGTACAGTAAGAGGAACTAGTAGAAGCTTACCAAGATTTATGAAGAAGGATCCTAAGGTTGAAAAAAATTATCGCGAGGAAATTACCTGTATGAAACCAAAGGTAAGGTAGCTACTACTAAGTGGATGGATAATAAGGCTGTTGGTAGGCTGTCCACTGTACATAGCCAGTTAACTCGAAGAAATAATGATGGTTCTAAAACACAAGTTTCGTGTCCAAAAGTTGTCTCAATATATAATAAAATAATGGGTGGAGTGAATAGGTTTGACCAATTTCGAGAGAGGTATGCAATTGTCATCGAATATTATATTATATTATTGGCTTAGCTATTGTAAATAGCTTCATATTGTACAAGCGTTCCAAAAGGGCTACAAATACAAGGTTTGACCAATTATCATTTCGATTACGATTGGCCAGACAGCTTATTGGTGGTTATAGTAGTCGAAAACGCCGAGGTCGTCCAGCCATTAATTATTTAAAACATATGCCTGATCCAGTTCCCGACGACGTAATAATGGCAGAAGTTGGTAAGCACATGCCACTTCAAAATAAAAATTATCGGAGGTGCAGATTATGTAGTAAAAAAAAATGCAGAGAAAAGAACCCGATATACATGTACATTCTGCGATGTGCCATTATGCATAAATCCATGCTTTCCAAAATTTCATGGAAAGTAATCTTATATTCAAATAAATGTTTATTTCTATTATTTTTTACTAATAAATGAATCTGAAGTATTACAATAAATTTTTTTTATATTTTTTAGTAAATCAATAAGGCCATGGGATGTATTTATCCCACCTCAATTTATAATTCTTTATAACTCTGCTAAAAATAAGTCTCATATTTTAGTAATTTTTCATGAGGTTAAAATAAGGTTAGGTGATTTTTGGTTTAGTAAAAAGGTAGTAATGTAATGTCCTACCATCACATATACATCCTTCCCTGTAAGAGGTGCCATTGAATAAAAATGCCTACTTGTAAGTAGTTAAAATAACGGCTGCTATAAGACAGTACGAGATAGGAGTTTAGTAGACATTTTGGGTATATCTAGTTTGCATTTATACACTTATCTCAATTTATAACAAAATATCACTTGTATCCCCCTCCTTTTAAGCCCCTCAATTATATTAGGTAACCCTCCTTCAAATTTCTACTCAAAAATAAAATTTAATAAGCCCACTATCACTATTCACTACTAAAATCTACAAAATTTTACAAGATGTTATCATATACACTTTCAACGCACGTACTAAAATTATTGTTTAAATTTCTACAACATTTTTGGGCAAAGATGTTCCCTTTAAAAGAGTCCTCACTCATTTTATGGAGTTTGTAATATTTGAATTGGTGTCATCCACGTTTAATAAATGTTAAACAAAACAAAAAAAAATCTCTGTTTTTATTTTGCAATAAAAACACTTGAATTATCCAAAATCACGGAAATCTTAGGGCATGTCGACATATCTTCAATACCTGAATTTTACATCATAATTTCCCTTCCCCTCTATTCAGGGTAGCGAAGTGGTATACATAGCTTCAATAAAAACACGTTGCGTGCTAAATGCTGATAAAATTTCATGAAATTTAAGGACTCCAGGAAAATGGTTGGGATGGGGGGCACAATATGAGGTAATTAAATGAATAAAATGCTTCCTTGAAAATCTTACAAAGATAATGGTACCTACAAAAAGCGTTGTGCTTATGGAAGTCAGGAGTCAGGTGTAAATGGAATAATATTACTGTTAATGCTGAAGGAAAAGGATGTTTGTATACACCGACAGAGGGGAGATTAAGGACTTTGAGCAAATGTTTGCTATGGGAATGGTAGGTACTCAGAATTTATTCATTATACACATGTTGGCTTAGTGTTATCTGTGGATGTGTTTAATTATAGTCCAGAGTCATACAGCCAAACAAGTGGCTAAAAATTATCGCGTAAAACTCCATATGTCTATAAACAGGTCTGACCAGACCTATTGACTAATTTCGCAACGTTTTTCCCTTAGAAATATTTTATTGCTATTGGCATGCCCTTCCATGATATCCTCAACAAAACAAAAATTTCTATAAAATAATTGAAAATAATTCATTTGTGTTGGTGTTTTGTGGGATTTATTATTTCAATAGATCTAACGTATGCCATTTTTATACATTTAGAGAAACTGAGAGCCGATGTATTTCTGCGTTTTCGTCGTCGTTTCTAAAACGTTGCGAAGATAGCATTCATTCGAACGATTATGAATTGGTTAAACTTTGCGCCAACTGACTTGATAATTCTTTTTTTTTTATATACATAAGTGAAGCCCGTTGCCAGGTGAGTTGGTGAATTCACTCAGAAAAAGAGTAAAAGCAGTCGGTAAATTCAACAAAGAGAAAGCGTCAAAAATGCATAGAGTGTGGAAACCGTTGGATGAAAAGGAATTTATGTATACGTACTTCAGACTGTGGTTGAAATTTAGATTCAATCAATCTAATGCTCAGCATTCTAAGGAATAGTGGCAAACCAAGTCGGTACCAGTATTTAGAGCGAGAATATTTTTGGGCAATCGATGGCCAAAGACTACGTGTAACAAAATATTTAATGTCAAATGTGCAACTCTCAATTAGAATCTGTGTATACACATAAAGAAATCTATTATAAGACCTACGGTCATAATGTGTTTCACTCGTTCGGTAGCCAAAAACTAAACAAAAGAAAGCTCAAACTAGTTTACAAAAACTGCAACGACTAACATGACTTTCAGTAGCTGGTGGTAAGCGTAGCTACTCGACCGCAGCCTTGGAGGTTATACTGGCCCTGGTTCCGCTCCATCGGCATGCGAAGAAAGAAGAAGAAGACTGCAGGGTGCAAATATTCTTAACACGAGCAATTTGCTCGGCCACCTGAAAGTCCTTAAAGAATTCGTAAAGGATCCGATCGCCAACCCAATTTCAGATTTTAAGCCGAAACGCCATAACTTTGAAACAGCATTCAAGGTGATCTGGAGGACCATAAACAGTAGTATTCTAGTAACTTACCCATAATGAAAAAGGATCTCTTAAATGGTACACGGATGGATTCTAAATGGAAGGTGGGGCAAGCATATACAGGGTGTCCCAGACTAATATGACCATATTTTCCTAAATGATTCCTCTCATCGAGGCAGGTAAAAAATTGTATGGCAGGTTGGGGGGGGGGGTGAGTCAATCGTCATCCCACCGAGTTACAGGCTGATTAGTAAAATTTGCTCTGTTTTCATTAAACACCCCTATCTTGTAAAGTACAGTGTGTACGGTTTATTTCAAGACGGCATTGTATGCAGAACCTTAAGGTCCTTGCCACGAACGTTAAACCACTGCCGTACCCCTCCCCCTCCAGAGTTATGACGTTTCGGTTTTCAAATATTGCGTTTTTATTTTTCTGTTATTTTTTTTCAAAATACCCGCACGAATATACATTTTCGAAAGCCCAGAGTATCCCCATTTAACCTAGTACACTTTTGTTCTATCTGTGACGGTTGAGGAGCTATTAGCATTAACATTTATAGCAAAGGCTCTGCATACATTGCCGTGTATCCAGTACTTTTTAAGATACAGGGTGTTAAATGAAAAAAAATAATATTTTACTAATCGCTCTGTAACGCGGTAGGGTGATATGTTGCTCCCCCCCCCCCCCCCCCAATATAATGTCTTACTTTTCTGGACGAGAGGAATCATTTGGTAAGATATAGTCATATTAGTCTGGGATTGGGACACCCTGTATATGCCGAACTGCTGACTTTCTAAGGCACTAGGGGCCTCATCTACCATTTTCCAGGCAGAAATCGCACAATAGAACTCTGCGCTCGCGAATTCATTCATAAGAATTTGCGTTGCATAAAAATAAGTTTAAGCTAATTTGGGTTACAGGACATAAAGGTATTAAGAGCAACGAGACAGTGGACCTCCTTCCAAAGGAAAGAGCTAGATTTCTGATTATTGGCTTTGAGTCTGTTTTATGGATACCCAAGGAGCCACCATTCACCAAAAGTCAAGCTTTGGGAGGATAAACTTAAATCGGAATACCGGAAAAGTAGCCCAGGGCTTAGACAAGCGAAAAAAATTCATATACGTATTCGCAACAGAGGACAAAAGTGTTCTTCACGGTCAACAGGAAAGAAGTAAGGGTCATAACGGGTTTACTAAACTGGGCATTGTTCACTCAGATATCAAGAAGATGGGTAAGGTCGATGGAGAGATCTGCTGCTTCTGTACGGGAAACTCCAATACAAACGCGTCAGAAATTACGGAACTATAGTAAAATACGAACTGCGAAGCATTATTACTATGGTACTAAGTTTGATCCTCAACTCACAGTTTGTAAATTTTAGTCCATTCTAAAACGAATTTGTTAACGAGAATATCGCACCTCCCACAACGTTAATATCACCACTGACATCAGATATTGAGAGTGGAGCTCTTACATTGGTAGATATTAGAAAATGGATTCAGCTTTCGATTGATGGATTCGGCAGAGGTGTACCATGCTATTCCATCAATTAAATCGAATACCTGCGGTTCGCAACATACCGGGACACTTCCTAAAAATGCTTTTGTCCATAATGTGTACCATATCTTTAACGCATCTTTAACATTCTCTAAATGTTCAACAATTTGGAAAAGAGCTACTGTAATAGACATCGCAAAAATTAATTCTCCAGATTGCATGGTTGATTTTCGACCTATCAACCTGCTGTCCTTGTTTTCTTAGACTTCCCAAAAGATAGTGTTAATCACTGTAAATTATTGCAAAAATTGGCCATGCAATTTAGATTTTCCTCTCTCTGGTTTTTCGTCAAGTCGATCGCAGAAAGGGAAAAATACCAACCTTCTCTCAGACCTCGTATATCTGTCTGGTGTACCATAAGGCTCTATCCTCGGACCATTTATAAATAATAAATAAATATATTTAGTCATATATTAATGACTTACCGAATGTGATACGCAACGCCAACATACAATATGCGTATGCAGACGATGTATTCACATTTTTCTGTGTTGCCCTGTTGGTCTATCCGAGGATTGTATCCTCAAAATCAACAATGATCTGGAGTACATCCATGAGGGGCCTGTGGTAAATTATGCCTTGAATGCAAACAAATCAAATTATATGATAAATTTTACCTCAGTTCTCCTAAATAATAGTCCCCTGGCTAACTTGGAGCGAGTTAGAAGTCTTTGTGTAATGCTCAACTCTCGCCTGACCTGTTGCGATTATGGTATAACTAACGTATATGGTACATTTCGTCAACTTTGGAGCTCAGCGGATTTTCTCTTAGTAGCTACTAAACTCAAAATCGCCTTGTTCCATTTTTTACCTATGGAAGCTTAGTCTTTCCTAACCTGGACTCTGGCTGCTCGCGGAAGTTAGAGGTGGCGTTTAATAACTATATAAGATTCGTGTTTGAACTTCGACGCTCCCTACACAGAAACTCTTCTACTTTGTTCACATATTTAGTAAGTGGGATTCACTTCTATAGCACAGTGCCTGTTGACGCCTTTAAGAGACTCTGTTACCGACATTTAACTGATAGCATCTAGCTGCACCCATCTAATAAACACACTATTTAAATGAAATAATAAATTCAATAGCTTATAAAAACTACTTGCATAGCTAGTTAATTGTTAGTTATACTTCTTAGTAATAACCTACTTTTCTATCTAGTCTATAATTAATGACATTGCCTATATATGCTGAATACATATTGCATCTATAATATTTATTTTGTCTCTCTTATTTTGTACATGTTAAAAAGATTGAATTGAATTGACAGCTGAGTACGTCCTCTGCGACCATGCGGCTCTTAGTCGTATTAGGCTAAAACATCTAGCAAATGTGTTCCTATCGCAAGAGAATATTACAAAGATGATCACCGAGAAGGATATAGCTTCTGTAAAAGACCAAGTTCGAACGGCCGTCCTAGGGCAATTAGCGGTAATGTCGCAGTGACTAGATAAGTGGCGAAGTTTCCGACTGCATGAGCTGCTCTTTCTGTACCGTGCAAGGACGCGGATGTACTCAGTACAATTCTCCAAAATCAAGCACAACACATGCACCGTTGGACCAGAAAAAAAAGAAAAGAAAAGAAAAAAAAATAGGGTGGTGTGCATTTGATGGACAAAATAATTACTAAATATAAGTACTTGTATAAATTAAGTAAAACACGAGTTTTAAAACAAAACTGAGGCCAAGCCGCATGAAAAGTAGAAAATAAACTTTCCTTCACACACAGAGGCTGGACTCAGATTTTTTGATTGGGACATTTCTCTAGAATCTTCTTTCTATTCATGAATCAAATCACTTATTACCTCCGATTCATTATACTGAAATATATCGGTGATTGTCAGCGATTAAAATGTGAGTCCACCTCTGTGTGTGAAAAAAGGTTATTTTCTACTTTTTCATGCGGCTTGGCTTCAGTTTTGTTTGAAAACTCGTTTTTTACTTATTTTATTTTCTGCCTTTTTCACGTTAACTAAATTGTTATTACGTGCTGCATGGAGATATTTTAAAACAATTTTTAAGTCATGTTTGGTGCCGGTCCGAAAACAAAAATTTTTCGAGTATCAAATCGTTGAAGTACCTACTGCAACGGTTTTCTGAAATTCAAATTATGCTTTAAACAGCGCTTTTTAGCTGTATTCCAACTTGATCCCATATAACATGAATTTTCCCGATTTTCCATGATTTCCACAGACTTTTCCTATTACTATGAATTTTTTTTTAAAATTTACATGAATTTTCCTCGATTTTTCATGCAAGTTTTCATGATTGTTGAAGAGAAAGTATTGATGCCAGCAGGATGGTAAACAAAATGATTCCGCATAGCTTATAAAACTTTCTTGTCGAAAAATTTTCCGGAAAAGTCTGAAAATTCAGGAAATTTACGGAAATTTACAGAAAATTTGGAAAATTTTGAAAATTTTCCAGAAAAATTGGTAAATTCTGCATTTTTCCTGAAACAGATTTATCACGAATCATATCGATGAAAATTTGTCCGATGATTTTGCCGCTTTTCCGGGTTTTCTACGGAGTTTTCCACAAAAGCAACTTTATGCAACTCATTTCGCTCTATAACTTTGTCTTTGATTGCAAAACGCTCTAACGCTTCCTTTGTCTGAAAAACTCCGGAAAAACGTTTTACATGAATTTTACTCGATTTTTTCTGCAAGTTTTCACCATTGTCGGAGAGAAAGTAATGATGCCAGTTGATAGGGAACTTGATGCTGCATAATTTAGAAAACTTTTTTACCGGAAAAATTTCCGGAAAAGTCGGAAAATTCCAGATAATTTTTCGGAAAAATCGGAAAACTCTGCATTTTTCCTGAAACGGATTTATCACTAATCAAATTTGTACCAACTTTTCAAATGATTTTTCCCGATTTCCGGGTTTTCCATGGAAATTTCCGGTTCAAATTTTGATAGATACAATTGTCATGCGACATGAACCTGTGTGCCAAATTTCAGCTCGCTGTGATGACGAAAAGTGGGTCTATGAGAGTGTCGAAAATAGTAAAAAAGAAATATATAAATAAATAGACAGACAAATTCGTGTACGAGTTAAAGGAAATGGCCTCAAAAAGAGCCTTGAATGCGTCCATAATTCAAACACAGGACTTTCAGAAGTCTTCAACAGAGGCTCTCCATTTGTTTTTACATTCCGTTGTAGGGCATCTTGCCTACAGTGTAAAAATACTAGGACTATTCTCTACATTTAAGACGCGTTTTTCCCTAAAAATAAATGTAATTTTCTCTGGTAGAAAGGGAAAATCAATTCAATTTTCCCAAATCAATGGAACATTCAATGAATTTAGGAATTTAGGAAAACCTATAAAGTACGTAAAATTCGCGAAATGTTAGCTCTTTTGGATATGAGCAAGAGAGCATTCAATAAATTAGGATTATGCTGCATTTTTAATGGAAACATATTTTCGTTTATATAATTCACACATTGTTTTTGAAAAAAAAGGTATATATTGTTTTACAATATTTTGTTTGTGCGTGCCCAGCGCACTAACATAACTTCCGTACTTCATAGTAGTATGGACTATAAGAAATGAGCTATTCAGCTCATTCTTATGTTTTTAAAAGGGGTGGTCTTCTATCACCTTCACCTATGGTGGAGAGTGGTGCGGTTCCATCACCTATTTCCTACATTTAAGGGAAAAAACAACAAAACAACAATTTAAAATTCCCTATATTTTAGGAAATTCTCCCTAGGGAATATTCCCTAAAATGTAGGGAACAACATAAAAAAAATATGAAAATTCCCTACAATTTAGGGAATATTCCCCAAATTTTAGGAGGTTAACACCAAAATTCCCTACATTTGAGGGAGAAAACCGTACCTACATTATGGGATAAAAACCTAATCGTACTTTTCCAAAGTGGAGCTTTCTCTAATCTTATCGACATATGGCTAACCTGTATGGCACAAATTGTTGCAACTACCTTTAGGGAATTATTTTTTACTGTGTAGCCAAGAATTGAGGTGAAATCAATAACAAGTCATGAAACAGTTCAGCCCTTGATCTGTCTTTGAAGCCTATTTTGGTGGCCCAGTGCAGCTAAGTTCAAATTATTTTGAGTCAATGTAAACTGCAAAGACAAGCCCGGTTTGAGTTTGCAAAACTTTCTCCAATTTTAAAAATGTCTTAAATGTGTAAATGGGAGCATCCTTTTGTGTATTTTTTTTACCTTTCTTACTTTTATGTTTGAATTAAACCCATTACAATACATTTTGATTTTTATTTGGTTAACTTGCTATTTCCTCCACCATTTTTTCTTCATTCCCTTAGAAAATATACACAGTTCTCCCTAGCGCTATAGTTTAGATTCCCGTGGCAACGACAGCGATGTAGACACAAGAGTTACAAGTCTGCGGTCGTAAATTCGTATTTTTTGCACCCAATTTTTCATTTACACTATGCATGCATGCTTGCTTGCATGTAGGTACCAAAAATTAATTAATGTGTTAAAATTTATAAATTTTAAACAAACAGACGAAATGAATTTTGGCCCGCATATAACTACCTCATTTCAGTGCAAATACCTGTAAAATTTCACTAGATTAAATATTAATTAATTTCTTGCCACGTCGCACCCAGCAGCAGCTAAAAATGTTGAGAGTTTCCATTATGCTGCTGTAATCGAAAAATAAATTTTCACTTTGTAGTAATTTTATATTACCTGTGTAATTACAAGCTAATAATTAAAATCGTAATTTTTATGGTCATTTTCTGGTTAATTATAATCAAATTCGCCGTTTTCATTACATCAGTAACAATTGGGGTAGAATTGAAAATCGGTCCACTTGGTTGTATGCGACATCAAATTAATTAAGAAATGTTATCCGGATTTAATTTAATTATATTTTTTCTACCATTCATTTACTAAAATTTATAAAATATGAGCTGGCAAGCTAGAATTCGATTAGCTGAGTTCGAGTAATTGTAGTCAGGTCGAAGTAGTTATTGTATGCATGAAAATTAGAACTGCTACATTTGATCTGGTGGTGGATTCTGATAAAATTAAAATGACAAATGACAATGATAAAATGACTTGGAAGGAAGGACAATGTCACTATGTATACCATAATTTGATAAGTCCTGTATCCACAACAAGGTATACCTTCTGTCAGTTCCTTGTCATATGGGGATCATGGGGAATGAAAGGGCTGACTGACTGTTTAGCTAGGGCTGGCTCTGATTCTCCATTCCTCGGACCGGAACCCGCCGTAAGCGTTGCCACCTCGAGAGAGATAAACCGGATGTTCATAGATAACATCAGCAGAGATGGGCGAACCTGAGTACTGCATGTGTATAAAACTGTTTCTTGATGGGGTCAATGGGAATATCTTAGATTTTCTCATGGGGCTCGGAAGGAAACAAAGTAGAACTGTGGTTGGCATCATCACCGGCCACAACTCACTTCACGCTCGTCTAACAAAGATGGGAGTTGTTGATAGCCCTGAATATGTGTCCTGCCTGGAGGGAGAGCCAGAGACAACCGAACACTTTTTGTGTGCGTGTCCGGCCTTCACCCGGAGCAAACTGGATACTATAGGGCCCTCCTATCTGTGGACGAGGTCACTAAGACCTGATGCGCTTCATTAAGAGGACAGGAAGGTTTTGGTGAATGGGCTTCTAGCAGGCAGCACAATGGGCCACTATGGCTTCCGTGCTTGGCATGGGATCTCTTGTCGCCTGCCTAAAGCTATAAAAAAAAAAACCAC